>VHKM01000727.1:0-304459 GCA_007210695.1 Neogobius melanostomus
ACAAGGATAAACGCGGGAATAACAGGGATGGAACAAGGATAAACCAGGGATAAACGAGGGATGAGACAAGGATAGACCGGGATACAACCGGGGATAACCAGGGATGAAACCAAGATGAACCAAGGATAATACGCAGAGGGATAAACAAGCGGATGAAACAAGGATGAACGCAAAGATAAACGCAGGGATAAACCGGGATAAACAAGGATAAACCCAAAGATAAACAAGGGATAAACGGGATATAACCAAGGAATAAACCAGGGATGAACAAGGATACGCAGGGATAAACCGGGGATAAACCCAGGATTAAACCAGGACTAAACCAGGATAAACCAGGACTAAACCAGATTTAAACCAGGAACTAAATCAGGATTAAACCAGGGACTAAACCAGGGACTAACCAACGGATAAAACGCAAAATAGAACCAGGGATAAACCAAGGATAAACCAAAGATAAACCAAGGGATAAACAAGGAATAAACCAAAGATAAACCAGGGATAACCAGGGATAAAACAAGATAAACATGGAATAAAGCCAGGATAAACCAAGGATAAACAAAAGATTAAACCAGGGATAAACCGGGGATAACCAAGGGATTAAACCGGAGACTTAAACCGGTCTAAAACGGGACTACCGGACTAACCTGGATAAACCGGGACTAAACCGGACTAAACCAAGGACTAAACCGGGACTAAACCGGGACTAAAACAAAGATAACCAGGATAACCCAAGGATAAACCAAAGATAAACCAGGGATAAACCAAAGAAAACCAAAGATAACCAAGGGGATGAACCAAGGATGAACCAAGGAATAAACCGGAATAAACCGGGGTATAAACGCGGGGATAAAACCAAGGTAACCAAGGATAACCCGGGGGATAAACCAGGGATACAACCAAGGAATAAACCAGACTAAACCAGGACTAACCAGACTTAACCAGGACTTAACCAGGACTAAACCAGGACTAAACCAGGACTTAACCAAGGACTAACCAGGATTAAATCTCAAAGAAAAACCAGGGATTATACCAGGGATTAAACAAGGTATAAACAAAGATAAACAGGGATAACCAAGGATAAATCAAAGATTAACTATGGTAGATACTAAGGTAATGAAACAAGGATAAACCAGGGATAAACCGGGGATAAACAGGGATCAACCCGGGGTATAAACCAAGGATAAACCAAGGATAGAACGGGGATAAACCAGGGAATACAACCAAGGATCACACCAAAGATAAACCAGGGATAAACCAAGGATAAAACAAAGATAAACAGGGATAAACCAAGGTGATAAACCAAAGATATAACGGCAGGGAATAAACAAAGGATAAACCAAAGATTAAAACCAGGGATAAACCAAGGATGAACAAGGATAAACCAGGGATTAAACCAAAGGATGAACCAAGGAGTACAACCAGGGATCACAACCAAGGATGAACGCTAAGGATAAACCAGGGATAAACCAAAGATTTAAACCAAAGATAAACCATGGATACAACGCAAGGGGAACCAAGGATAAACCAACAGGATAAACAAGGGATGAACAAGGATGAACAAGGATAACCAGGGATAAACCGGGATAAACCAGGGATTAAACCGGGATAAACCAAGGATAACCAAAGATAAACCGGGATGAACCAAAGGATAAACCAAAGATTAAACCAGGGATGAAAACCAAGGATGAACCAGGATAAACCAGCGGATAAACGGGGGATAAACCAGGGATACAACCGGATAAACCAAGGATAATACGCAAAGATAAACCAGGGATAAAACCAAGGAATAACCAAAGATAAACCAGGGATGAAACAAGGAATGAACCAAGGATAAACAAGGATACGAATCCAGGGATAAATCCAGGGATAAACCAAGGGATAAATCCAAGGATTTGAACCAGGATAAAACCAAAGATAAACGCAGGGATTGAACGAAGGATGAACCAAGGATAAACCAGGGATAGTACCCAGGGAATCAAACGGGATGAACCAAGGATAATAACCAGGGATGGAAACCAAGATGAAACCAAGGATAAACCATAGGTAAACCAATGAGATAAACCAGGGATCGACAGGGATGAACCAGGAAATAAACCAAGGAACTAAACCCAGGACTAAATCAGGACTAAACCAGGACTAAATCAGGACTAAACCAGGACTAAACCAGGACTTAAATTCAGGACTAAACCAGGACTAAATCAGGTAAACCAGGGATAAAACCAGGATAAACCAGGGATAAACCAGCGGATAAAAACAAAGATAAACGCAGGGATGCAACCAAGGATGAACCAGGATAAAACAGGAATAAACCGGGGATAACCAGGATAAACCAGAGGATAAACAGGATAAACGCAGGGATAAACCAAGGAAAACCAAGGATAAACCAAAGATAAACCAGGGATGCACCAAGGATGAACCAAGGATAAACAAGGATAAACCAACGATAAACCAGGGATTGACCAAGGATGAACAAGTGATAAACCAGGGATAAACGAGGGATAAACCAGGATAAACAAGGAATAAACCAAGGATAAACCAAAGATAAACAGGGATGAACCAAGATGGAACCAAGATAACAAAGGATAAACCCAGGGATAAAACAGGGATAACCCAAGATAAACCAGGGATGAACAAGGTATGAACCAAGGATGACAAAGGATAAACCAGATGAACCAAGGATGAAGCCAAGGGATACACCCAGGGATAAACGGGGATAAACAGGGATAACCGGGATAAACCAGGATAAAACCAAAGATAAACCTAGGGATAAACCAAGTGATAAACCAAAGATACAGGGATGAAACGCAAGGATGAAACCAAGGATAAACCAAGGATAAACAGGGATAAACCGGGGATAAACAAGGGATAAACCGGGGATAAACAGGATAAACCAAAGATTAAACCAGGGAATGAACCAGGATGAAACGCAAGGATGAACCAAGGGATAAACCAAGGGATAAACCAGGGCTAAACCAGGGATAAACAAAGGATAAACCAAGGATAAACGAGGGATAAAACCAGGGATGAAACCAAGGATGAACAAGGATGAACAGGATAAACCAAGGAACAACCAGGGATAAACCGGATAACAAGGATAAACCAAGGATAAACCCAGGGAAGAACCCAGGATAAACCAGAGGGAATAAACCAAAGATAAAACCGGGATAAACCAAGGATAACCAAGGGATAACCGGGGATAAACGCAAGGGATAAACCAAGGAATAAACCAGAGCATAAAACCAGGGATGACCCAAGGATGACCTAAGGATGAACAAGGAATAAACCAGGGATAAACAAGGATAAACCAAGGATAAACCAGGGTATAAACCGGATAAACCAGGGATAAACAAAGATAAAGCCAGGGATAAAGCCAAAGATAAACCAGGATGAACAAGGATGAACCAAGGATAAACGCAGGGATAAACCAGGGATGAACCAAGGAATGAACCAAGGATGAACCAAGGATAAACCAGGGATGAAACCGGGGATAAACAAGGATAACGCAGAAGATAAACCAGGGATGAAACCAAGGATGACCAAGGATGAACCAAGGATAACCAGGGATGAACGCAAGGATGACCAAGGATGAACCAGGATAAACAGGGTAAACCACGGGAATAAAGCCAGGGATTAAACGGGGATAAACCAAGGGATAAACCAGGGATAAAACCCGGGGATAAACAAGGATAAACCAGGGATAACCCAGGACTAAAACCAGGACTAAACCAGGACTAAAACCAGGACTAAACTAGGACTAAACCAGGACTAAACCAGGACTAAACCAGGACTAAAGCAGGACTAAAGCAAGGATGAACCAAGGATAAACCAGGGATAAACAGGGATAAACCAGGGATAAACCAGGGATAAACAGGGATTAAACCGGGATAATACCAAGGATAAACGGGGACTAAGAGGAATAAACCAGACTAAAGAAGGGAATAAACAGGACTAAAGAGGGAATAAACCAGAGCTAAAGAGGAATAAACCCAGGACTAAAGAAAGATAAACGCAGGGATAACCCAGGGAAATTTTAAAAAAAAACCCAAGGGGAATAAACCAAAGATAAACCAGGGATAAACCGGGGAAAACAGGGTGATAAGACCGGGGATAAACCAAGGTAAAACCAAGGATCAACCGGGATTAAACACCAGGGATAAACAAGGATAAACCTAAAGATAAACCAAGGGATAAACCAAGGATTAAACCAAAGATAAACCAGGGATAAACAAATCGATAAACCAAAGATAAACCAGGGATAAACCAAGGATAAACCAAAGATAAACCAGGGATTGAACCAAGATGAACCAAGGATAAACCAGGGATAAAACCGGATAAACAGGGAAATAAACCGGGGATAAACCAAGGATAAACCAAAGATAAACGCAGGGATGAACCGGGGATAAACCAAGGATAAACCAGGGATGAACCAAGGATGAACCAAGGATGAAACGCAAGGATAAACAGGGGATAGAACAGGGATTGAACAAGGATGAACCAAGGTGAACCAAAGGAGTATTAACCAGGGATTAAAACCAGGGATAAACCGGGGATAAAACAAGGATAAACGCAAGGATAAACCCAGGATAAACCAGGGATGAACCAAGGATGAACAAGGATGGAACCAAGGATAAAACCAGGGATAAACCAGGATAACCAGGGATAACCAAGGATAACCGGGGATAAACAAGGATAAACCAAGGATAAACCAGGGATGAACCAAGGGATGAACCAAGGATGAACAAGGATAAACCAGGGATAAAACCAGGGCATAAACCGGGATAAACAAGGTAAAACAAGGATAAACCAGGGATAAACAGGGATACAAACAAGGATAAACCAAGGATAAACCAGGGATAAACCAGGGATAAACGGGGATAAACCCAGGATAAACCAAGGATAAACAGGGATAAACCAAGGGATAAACCAGGGATAAACAAAGATAACAGGGAATAAAGCAAGGATAAACAAAGATAAACCAGGGATGAACCAAGGATGAACCAAGGATAAACCAGGGATAAACGGGGATATAACCAAGGATAAACCAAAGGATAAACCAAGGATAAACCAAGGATAACCAGGGATAAACCAAAGATAAACCAGGAACTAAAGAGGGAATAAACCAGGACTACAGAGGGAATAAACCAGGACTAAAGAGGGAATAAACCAGGGCTAAAGAGGGAATAAACCAGGACTAAAGAGGGAATAAACCAAAGGATAAACCAGGGATGAACCAAGGATGAACAGGGATAAACCAGGGATAAACGGGATAAACCAAGGATAAACCAAAGATAAACCAGGGATTGAACCAAGGGAATGAACAAGGATAAACCAGGGATAAACAGGGATCAACCAAGGAGAACCAAGGATAAACCAGGGATAAACCAGGGATGAACCAAGGATGAACCAGGATGAAACCGAAGGATAAACAGGGATAAACCAAGGATGAACAAGGATAAACAGGGATAAACCAGGGAATGACCAAGGATGAACCAAGGATGAACCAAGGATAAACCCGGATAAAACAGGGATAAACCAGGGATAAACCGGGGATAAAACCAAGGATAAACGCAAGGATAAACCGGGATAAACCAGGATGAACCAAAGGATGAACCAAGATGAACCAAGGATAAACCCAGGGATAAACCCAGGGATAAACCAGGGATAACCGGGGATAAACCAAGGCATAAACAAAGGATAAACAGGGATAAACCAAGGATAAACCAGGGATAGAACCAGGATGAACGCAAGGATAAACAGGGATGAACCGGGGATAGAACGCAAGGATAAACGGGGATAAACGCGGGGACTAAACCAGGTCTAAACCAGGGCTAAACCTGGACTAAACCAGGACTAAACCAGGTCTAAACCAGGGCTATAACCCTGGACTAAACCAGGACTAAACCAGGATTTAAACCGGGGATAAACCGGGGATAAACCAGGGATAAACCCGGGAATAACACCCAAGGATAAACCAGGGATGACCCGGGATAAACCAAGGATAACCAAGACTAAACCTGGACTAAACCAGACTAAACCGGCGAGCTAAACCAGGACTAAACCGGGACTAAACCGGGACTAAACCAGGACTAAACAGGACTAAACCGGATAAACCAAGGGATAAACCGGAGGATAAACCAAAGGATAAACAGGGATGAACGGGGATAACCAAGGATAACACAGGGATGAACCAAGGATAAACCAGGGATGAACGGGGATAAACCAAAGGATAAACCAGGGATAAACCGGGATAAACCGGGGATAAACGCAAGATAAACAAGGATAACGGCGGGGATGAACCGGGGATAAACCGGGATAGAACATGGATAAACGGGGATAAACCAAGGATAAACCAAGGGATGAACCGAGGATAACGGGGATAAAACCGGGAAGAACCGGGGATTAAACGAGGATGAAACGGGGATAAACCAGGAATAAACCGAGGATAGAAAACAGGGATAAACCAGGGATAAACCAGGGATAAGGCGGGGAACGAACCGAGGATGAAACGGGGATGCCACCGGCGGATAAACGGGGATAAAGCCAGGGAATAGAACCGGGGATAAACCAGGGATAGAACCGGGGATAAACCAAGGATAAAACCAGGATAAACCAGCGGATGAACCAAGGATAACAGGGATAAACAAGGATAAACCGGGGATGAACCGAGGATAAACCGGGGGAATCAAACCGAGGAAGAACCGGGGATTAAACCAGGACTAAACCAGGACTAAACCAGGACTAAAAAGATTAAACCAGGACTAACCGGACTAAACCAGGACTAGACCAGGAATAAAACCAGGGATATAAACTGGGGATAAACCAGGGGATGAACCGAGGATAAACCGGGGTAAACGAGGAAGAACCGGGGATAAACAGGATAAAACCGGGGATTGGAACGCGAGGATAAACCAGAAAGGAATAAACCGGGGATGAACCAGATAAACAAGGGTACCAGATAAACCGGGATAAACCGGGTAAACCAGGATAAACCAGGGATAAACCAAGGAAAACAAGGATAAACCAAAGATAAACCAGGGATGAAACAAGGATGAACCAAGGATACAACCAAGGATAAACAAAGATAAACCAGGGATGACCAAGGATGAACCGAAGGATAAACAGGGATAAACAGGGAATAAACCAGGGATCAACCAAGGATAAAACCAAGGATAAACAAAGATAAACCAGGGATGAACGCAAAGGATGAACAAGGATAAACAAGGATAAACCAGGGATAAAAGCCAGGGATAAACCAAAGATAAACAGGGATGAACCAAAGCGATGAAACAAGGATGCAACCAAGGATAAACCAGGGATGAAAACATAGGATGAACAAGGATAAACCAGGGGATAACCGGGGAAAACCAGGGATAAACGGGGATAAACCAGGATAAACCAGGAGTGAACCAGGACTAAACCAGGACTAAACCAGGTCCTGAACCCAGGACTGAACCAGGACTGACCAGGCTAAACCAGGACTAAACCAGGACTAAACCAGGAACTAAACCGGGGATAAACCAAGGATAAACCAAAGATAAACCAGGATGAACCAAGGATGAACCAAGGATGAACCAAGGATAACCAGGGATAAACAGGGATAAACCAGTGACAAACCAGTGACAAACAGTGACAAACCAGTGAATAAGCCAGTGATAAACAGTGACAAACCAGTGCAAAGCCACGTGATAAACCAGTGATAAACTAAAGGATTAAACCAAGGATACACGCATGGGATAAACAAGGATACAACAGGGATAAACACAAGATAATTACAGGGATAAACCAAGATAAACACGGATAAACCGGGATAAACCAAGGATAAACCAAGGATAAACCAGGGATCAACAGGGATGAACCAAAGGATCGAACCAAGGATGGAACAAGGATAAACCAGGGATAAACAAGTGATAAACCAAGGAAAACCAGGGATAAACCAAGGATAAACAGGGATAAACAAGATAAACCAGGGATAAAACAAAGATAAACAGGGATGAAACCAAGGATGAACCAAGGGATAAACCAGGGATAAACCAGGGATGAGAACAGGGATGAACCAAGGATGAACCAAGGATAAACCAGGGATGAACCGGGGATAAACCAAGGACTAAAGAGAGAAATAAACCAGGACTAAAGAGGGAACTAAACCAGACTAAAGAGGACTAAACCAGGACTAAAGAGAGAATAAACCAAGGACTAAAAGAGGACTAAACCAAGGATAAACAGGGATAAACAGGGATAAACGGGATAAACCAGGGATAAACCAGGGATAAACCGGGGATTAAACAAGGATAAACCAGGGAATAAACCAGGGAAAAACCAGGGATAGACCGGGGATAAACCAGGGATAACCAGGGATAAACCGGGATATAAAACCAGGGAATGAACAAGGATGAACCAAGGATGAACAAGGAATGAACCAAGGATAAACCAGGGATAAACCAGGGATAAACCAGGGAATAAACAGGGATAAACCGGGGATAAACAGGGCTAAACAGGGATGAACCAAGGTGAACAAGGATGAACCAAGGATAAACCAGGGATAAACCAGGGATAAACCAGGGATAACCAGGGATAAACCAGCGGATAAACGGCAGGATAAACGGGGATAAACGCGGGACTAAACCGGGACTAAACCAGGACTAAACCGGGACTAACCGGGACTAACCGGGACCTAAACCGGGACTAAACCGGGACTAAGCTTTGGACTAAACCAGGAAGAAAAACCAAAGATAAACCAGGGATAAACCAGCGGATAAACCAAGGATAAACCAAAGATAAACAGGGATAACGGGGTAAACCAGGATAAACCGGGGATAACCAGGACTTAACCAGGACTAACCAAGGACAAACTAGGACTAAACTAGGACTTAACCAGCGACTAACCCAGGACTTAAACCAGACTGAACCAGGACAAACAGGACTAAACCAGGGTAACCAGGATAAACCAAAGATAAACCAGGGATGAACCAAGGATGAACAAGGATAGAACAGGATAAACCGGGGATAAACCAGGGATAAACCGGGGAATAAACCGAAGGATAAACCAAGGATAAACCAGGGATGAACCGGGGATAAAACAGGATAAAACAGGGATGAACCAAGGAATGAAACCAAGGATAAACACAGACTAAAGAGAGAATAAACCAGGACTGAAGAGGGAATAAACCAGGACAAAGAGGGAATAAACAAGGACTAAAGAGGGAACTAAACCGAGGACTGAAGAGGGATAAACCAGGGATAAACCGGGGATAAACAGGATAAACCGGGGATAAACAGGATAAACCAAAGATAAACAGGGATAACCCAAGGAATAAACAAAGATAAACCAGGGATGAACCAAGGATGACAGGATAAACAGGGATAAACCGGGGATAAACCAGGGATAAACCGGGATAAACAAGGATACAACCAAAGATAAACCAGGGATTAACCAAAGATAAACCAAACGATCAAACCAGGGATGAACCAAGGTGAACCAAGGATACAACCAAGGATAAACCAGGGATATAACCCAGGGCATAAACCAGGATAAACCAAGGATAAACAAGGATAAACCAAAGATACACCGCAGGGATGAACCAAGGATGAACCAAGGATAAACCAGGGATAAACCAGGATAACCAGGGATGAACCAAGGATAACAGGGATGAACCAAGGAATGAACCAAGGATAAACCAAGGATAAACCAAAGATAAACAGGGATGAACCAGGATGAAACAAGGAATAAACAAGGATAAACCAAGGATAAACAAAGATAAACCAGGGATGAACCAAGGATAACCCAGGGATGACCAAGGATGAAACAAGGATAAACCAAGGATAAACCAAGGATAAAACCAGGGATAACCAGGGATAAACGCAGGGATACAACCAGGGATAAACCAAAACGATAACAGGGATGAACAAGGATGAACCAAGGATTAAAGAGGGAATAACCAGAGCTAAAGAGAGGAATAAACCAGGGCTAAAGAGGGAATAAACCAGGATAAAGAGGGAATAAACCAGGACTAAGAGGGCATAGAACAGGGCCAAAGATAAACCAGGGATGAACCACAAGGATGAACCAAGGATAAACCAAGGTAAACCAAAGATATAACCAGGGATGAACAAGGATGAACCAAGGATAAACCAGGGATAAAACCAGGGATAAACCCAGGGATAACAAGGATAAACCAAGGATAAACCAAAGATAAACCAGGGATGAACCAAGGAGAACCAAGATAACTCAATGGATATACCAGGGAATAAACCAGGGATAAACCAAAGATAGAACCAGGGATGAACAAGGATTGAACCAGGATGAACCAAGATAAACGCGGATGAACCAATGTGATGAACCAAAGGATAAACCAGGGATAAACCGGGGATAAACGCAGGGATAAACGGGGATAAACAAGGATACAACCAAAGATAAACACGGATCAACAAGGATAAACCAAGATAAACAGGGATGAACCAAGGATGAACCAGGATAAACCAAGGATAACAGGGATAAACCGGGGATAAACCAGGGATAACCGGGGATAAACCAAGGATAAACCAAAAGATAAACCAGGGATGAACCAAGGATGAACAAGGATGAACCAGGATAACAGGGATAACCAGGGATAAACCAAGGGATAAACAAGGATAAACAAGGATAAACCAGGGATAAAACCAGGGATGAACCAAGGATCGAACCAAGGATGAACCAAGATAAAACGCAGGGATAAACCAAGGATAAGACCAAGGATAAACAGGGATAAAACAAGGATAAACCAGGGATAAACCAAAGATAAAACCAGGGAAAAACATAGGATAAACCAAGGATAAACCGGGATAAACCAAGGATAAACGCAAGGAATAAACCAGGGAATAAACAGGGATGAACCAAGGATGAACAAGGATGAACCAAGGATAAACTCAGGGAATAAAGCCAAGGATAAACCCAGGGATAAACGCAAAGATAAACAGGGATTAAACCAAAGATACAACCAGGGGATGACAAGGATGAACCCAAGGATAAACCAGGGATAAACCAAGGGATGACCAAGGATAGAACAAGGATGAAACGCAAGGATAAAACCAGGGATGAACCGGGATAAACAAGGATATAACCAAAAGATAAACCAGGGATGAAACCAAGAGATGAAACCAAGGATGAAACAAGGATAAACCAGGGATGGACCAAGGATGAACCAAGGCATGAACAAGGATAAACAGGGATAAACCAGGGATAAACGGGATAAACCAGAGCTAAAGAGGGAATAAACCAGGACTAAAGAGGGAATAAAACAGAGCTAAAGAGGGACTAAACAGGAACTAAAGAGGGAAATTAAACCAGGCATAAAACCGGGATAAAACCAGGGATAAACCGGGGATAAACGCAAGGATAAACCAGGGATAAACCAGGGATAAACAGGGATAAACCGGGGATAAACCAGGGACTAAACCAGGACTAAACATGGACTAAACCTGGAGTAAACCTGGACAAACCGGGACCTAAACCGGGACAACTCAGGGAACTAAAACCCTGGGAATAAACCAGGGATAAACCGGGATAAACCGGGGATAAACAGGGATAAACCAGGGATGAACAAGGATGAACCAAGGATGAACCAAGGATAAACCAGGGATTAAACGCAGGGATTAAACCAGGGATAACACCCATGGGATAAATCAGGGATAAACCAGGGATAACCCGGGGATAAACAAGGATAAACTCGGGATAAAACCAAAGATAAACCAAAGTATAAACCAGGGATAAAACAGGGATACAACAAGGATAGAACCAAAGAAAACCAGGGACATAAACCAAGATAAACCAAAGATAAACAGGGATAAACCAGGGATAGAACCATAGGATGAAAACCAAAGATAAACAGGGATAAAACCGGGGATAAACCAGGGATAAACCAGGGGATAAACCAAGGATAAACCAAGGATAACGCGGGATAAACCAGGGATAAACCAAGGATAAACGCAAAGATACCAAGGGATAAACCAAGGATAACGAAAGATAAACCAGGGATAAACCAGGGAATAAAACCAGGACTAAAGAGGGAATAAACAGAGCAAAAGAGGGAATAAACAGGACTAAAGAGGGAATAACAAGGACTAAAAGAGGAATAAACCAGGATAAACGGGATAAACCGGGGATAAACCAAGGATAAACCAAAGATAAAGAGGGATGACCGGGGATAAACAAGGAAATAAACCAGGGATGAACCAAGGATGAACCAAGATGAACCAAGATAACCAGAGGATAAACCAGGGATGAACCAAGGATGAACCAGGATGAACCACAAGGATAAACCAGGGGATTAAACCAGGGATAAACCAGGACTAAACCAGGAGTGAACCAGGACTAAACCAGGACTAAACCAGGTCCTGAACCCAGGACTGAACCAGGACTGACCAGGCTAAACCAGGACTAAACCAGGGATAACACAGGGATAGAACCAACGGATAAAACCGGGGATAAACGCAAGGATAAACCAAGGATAAACCAGGGATGACCAAGGAATGAAACTAGGCATGAACCAAGGATAACACAGGGATAAACGCAGGGATAAACCGGGGATAAACGCAAGGATAAACCAAGGATAAACCAGGGATAAACAGGGGATAAACAAGGATAACCAAGGATAAACCAGTGTAGATAACAGGGATAAACCGGGATAAACCAAGGATAAACAAGGATAAACCAGGGATAAACCAAGATAAACGAGGGATAAACCGGACTAAAGAGGGAATAAACCAGGACTAAAGAAGGGACCTAAACCAGGACTAAAGAGGGAATAAACCAGGACTTAAAGAGGGAAAAAACAGGACTAAAGAGGGATACAACAAGGATAAACCAGGGATAAACTCAAAGATTAAAACCAGGGATATAACCAAGGATAACCAAAGATAAACCAGGATGAACCAAGGCATGAACAAGGAATGAACCAAGGATAACACAGGGATAAACCAGGGAGTGAACCGGGGAATAACAAGGATAAACCAGGGATGAACCAAGGATGACAAGGATGAACCAAGGATGAACAGGGATAAACCAGGGATAAACGGCGGGGATAAACCAAGGATGAACAAGGATAAACCAGGGATAAACAGGGATGAACCAAGGATGACCAAAGATGAACCAAGGATAAACAGGGATAAACAGGATGAACCAAGGATAAACACAGGGATAAACCAGGGATGAACCAACGGATGAACCAAGGATGAACCAAGGATAAACCAGGGATAAACCAGGGATAACAGGGATAAACGGGGATAAACCAAGGATAACCAAGGATAAACCAGGGATAAAACAAGGAAATAAACAGGATAAACCAGGGATGAACAAGGATAAACAGGGATGAACGGGGATAAACCAAGGATAAACCGGGGATAAACCGGGGATGAAACCAGGGATAAACCGGGGATAAACCAAAGGTAAACCAGGGATCGAACGCGGGGAAAACCAAGGATAAACCGAAGAACCGGGGATAAACCAGGGAATAACCTGGGGATAAACCGGGGAATAAACCAGGGATAAACCGGCGGATAAACGCAAGGGATAAACCAAAGATAAACCAGGGATGAACAAGGATGAAACCAAGGATAAACCAGGGATAAACCCAGGGATAAAACCAAGGGATGAACAAGGATCAACCAGGGATAAACAGGGATGAACCAAGGATGAACCAAGGATGAACCAAGGATAAACCGGGATCAAAACCAAGGATGAACCAAGGATAAACCAGGGATAAACCAGGGATGAACCAAGGATGACCAAGGATGAACAAGGATAACCAGGATAAACCAAGGGATAACAGAGGGATAAAACCGGGGATAAAACCAGGACTAAAACCAGGACTAAACCGGACTAAACCGGGACTAAACCAGGACTAAACCAGACTAAACCAGGACTAAAGCTGGATAAACGGGACTAAACCAGACTTAAACCAAGGAATAAACCGGGGATAAACCGGGGATAAACCAGGGATAAACCGGGGATAAACCAGGATAAAACCAGGGATGAACCGGGGATAAACAAGGATAAACCGGGGATACCGGGGATAAACCAGGGATAAACCGCGCCCGAATAACCGGGGATACAACCAGGGATAAACCGGGGATAAACAAGGGATAAAACCAGGGATGAACGGGGATTAAACCAAGGATACAACCAGGGATAACCGGGGATAAACGGGATAAACCAAAGGATAAACCAAGGATCAAACCGGATGAACGCCGAGGAATAAACGGGATAAACCGAGGATAAACCGGGGATAAACCGAGGAAGAACCGGGGATAAACCAGGGTGAACGGGGATTAAAACCAGAGGATAAACGCAGGGATGAACCAAGATAAACCAGGGATGAACCGGGGGATAAAACCAGGATAAACAGGGATAAAACCGGGGATTTAAACCGGGGATAAACCAGGATAAACCAAGGATAAACCGGGATGAACCGGGGATAAACCGGGATCAAACAGGGATAAACCGGGGATTAAACCAAGGAATAAACCAGGGATGAACCGAGATAAAACCGGGATAAAGAGGGAATAACCAGGGCTAAAGAGGAATAAACCAGGGCTAAAGAGGGAATAAACCAGGACTAAAGAGGGAATAACCCAGGACTAAAGAGGGAAAAGCGAGGATACCGGGGATAAACCGAGGAAGACCGGGGATAAACCGGGGATAAAACAGGGATAAACCGGGGATAAACCAAGGGATAAACTCAGGGATAGCCGGGGAAGAACCGAGGATGAAAACGGGGATGAACCGGGGATAAACCGGGGATAAACCAGGGATAAACGGGGATAAACCAGGGAGTAAACGGGGGATAAACCAAGGATAAACAGAGGGATAAACAAGGGATGAACAAGGATAAACCGGGATAAACAAGGATAAACGGGGATGAACCGAGGATAAACGGGCATAAACCGACGGAAGAACCGGGGATAAAAAACGGGGATGAACGGGGGATGAACCGGAGGATAAACAGGGATGAACCGGGGATGAACGGGGATAAACAGGGATAAACCGGGGATAAACAAGGGATAAACCGGGGTAAACAGGGATGAACCGAGGATAAACGGGGATTAAACCGAGGAAATGAACCGGGATAAACCAGGGATAAACCGGGGATGACCGAGGTATAACCAGGGTAAACCGGGGATGAACACACCAAGGATAAACCAGGGAAAAACCGAGGGATAAACCGGGGATAAACGCGGGGATTAAACACGGATAAACCCAGGACTAAACCAGGACTAAACCAGGACTAAAACCTGAACTAAAACAGGACTATAACCAGGACTAAAGCCAGGATAAACTGGACTAAACACAGGACTAACCAGGATAAACCAGGGATAAACGCGGGGATAAAACAAGGAATAAACAGGATAAACAGGGATAAACCAAGGATAAGACCAGGGATAAACAGGGATAAACAGGGAATAACCAGGGAATGAACCAAGGATGAACCAAGGATAAACCAGGGATCACCGGGGATAAACAAGGATAAACCGGGGATAACAAGGATAAACCAGGGATAAACCAGGGATGAACCAAGGATAACAATGGATAAACAGGGAATAAACCAGGGATAAACCAGGGATAACCCAGGATGAACCAAGGATGACAAGGATAAACCAGGGATGAACCGGGGATAAAACCAAGGATAAAACCGGGGATAAACCAAGATAAACAGGGATAAACCAGGGATGAACCAAGGATAAACAGGTGAACCGGGGATAAAACCAAGGATAAACCGGGATAAACCAAAGGATAAACCAGGGATAAACAGGATGAACCAGGATAAACAGGGAATAACCAGATAAACCAGGATAAACCGGGGATGAAACCAGGATAAACCAGGGATAACCGGGGATAAACCAAGGATAAAACCAGGGATAACAGGGGATAAACCAAGGATAAACCAGGGATAAACCAGGGATAAACCAGGGATAAACCGGGGATAAACCAAGGATACAGGGATAAACGGGATAAACCGGGGATAAAACGCAAGGATACAAGGGATAAACCAGGGATGAACAAGGATAAACCAGGGCATAAACCAAGGGATTAAACGCAGGGATAACCAGGGATAGAACCAAGGATAAATCCAGGGATAAACGGGGATAAACAAGGATAACAAGGATACAACCAAGGAATAAACCAAGGATTAAACCAAGGATAACCAAGATAAACCAGGGGATAAACCAGGGATTACAACCAAGGAAAACCAGGGTAAACAGGACGCTAAACCAGGAACTAAACCAGGACTAAACCAGGGCTAAACCAGGACTAAACCAGGACTAAACCAAGGACTAAACCAGGGCTAAACCCAGGATAACCGGGGAATAACCGGGGAATGAACCGGGGATAAACCAGGGATGAACCGGGGATGAAACCGGGTAAACCAGGGATAAACCGAGATAAACCAGGGATAAACAGGGATGAACCAAGGATAAACGCAAGGATAACAAGGGATAACCAGGGATAAACCAGGGATAAACCAGGATAAACCAAGGCGGGATGAACAAGGATAACCAGGGATAACAGGGATAAACCAGGGATAAGCCGGGAAGAACCGAGGAATGAACGGGATGAACGGGGCATAAACGGGGATAAACCAGGGATAAACCGGGGATTAAAACCAGGGATAAACCGAAGGATAAACCAGGGATAAACCAGGGATGAACCAAGGATAAACAGGGATAAACCAGGGATAAACCAGGGATGAACCAAGGATAAACCAGGGGATAAACGCAGGGATAAACCCGGGATAAACCAGGGGATGAACAAAGGATAAACCAGGATAAACTCAGGGATAAACCGCGGCGGATGAACCGAGGATAAACCAGGGAAGAACCGAGGATAAACGGGGATAAACCGGGGAATGAACCGAGGATAAACCGGGGATACAAACCAGGGATGGAACCGGGAGAAACCGGGGATTAAACAGGGATAACCGAGGATAAAACAGGGATAAACCAGGGATAAGCCGGGGAAGAACCGAGGATGAAAACGGGGATGAACGGGGATAACGGGGATAAACCGGGATAACAAGGATAACCAGGGATAAACCAGGGATGAACCAAGATAAACAGGGCTAAACCAGGGATAAACCAGGGCTGAACAAGGATAAACCAGGGATAACAGGGATAAACCGGGGAATAAACCAAGGATAAACCAGGGATAACAGGGATAACCAAGGAATGAACCAAGGATGAACCAAGGGATAAACAAGGCTAACCAGGGATAAACCGGATAAACCGGGGATTAAACCAAGGATACGAGAACCAGGGTATAAACAGGGATGAACCAACAGGATAAAACCAGGGAATGAACAAGATAAACCGGGGATAAACAGGGATAAACCAGGGAATGAACAAGGATAACCAGGGATAAACCAAGGATAAACCGGGGATAAACGCAAGGATAAAACCAGGAATAAACCGGGGAATAAACCAAGGATAAACGGGGATAAACGCAGGGATTAAACAAGGATAAACCGGGGATAAACCAAGGATAAACAGGGAATAACCGGGGATAAACCAGGGGATAAAACGGGGAATGAAAACAAGGATAAACGGCGGGGATAAACCGGGGATACACCAAGGATAAACCAGGGATAAACGGGGATAAACCAGGGAATAAACCGGGGATAACCAGGATAAACCGGGGATAAACGGGGATAAACAAGTATAACAGGGATAAACCAGGGGATAAACCAGGGCTAAAACCAAGGATAACCAAGGATAAACAGGGATAAACCAGGGATCAACCGGGGATTAAACAAGGATAAACAGGATAAACCAGGGATAAACCGGGGATAAACCAAAGGATAAACCGGGATGAACGGGGATAAACCGGGGATCACCAGGGATAAACCGGGGATAACAAGGAATAAACCGGGATAAACAGGGATAAACGCAGGGATAAACCAAGGATAAACCGGGGATAAACCCAGGGATAGAAACCATAGGAATAAACCGGGGATGAACCGGGGATAAACGGGATTAAACCAGGGAATAAACAGAAGGATAAACCAAGGATAAACCAGCGGATAATCAGGGATAAACGCGGCGGATAAACCAAGGATAACCAAGGAATAAACCGGGATAACAGGTAACCAAGGATAAGCGGGGATAGAACCGGGGATCAACCAAGGGATAAACAAGGATACAGCCAGGGATAAACCGGGGATAAACCAAGGATAAACCAGGATAAGCCGGGGAAGAACCGAGGATGAAACGGGGATGAACCAGGGATAAACGGGGATAAACTTACTAGCTTTCAAATGAGGCGTTCCACTGGCCTATATAAGCTCTCCAGGGAGAAATAAGATTTGCGCTACTGGAGAAAATGTGCCCGGTTAAGTCGGGGGTTAGGACATTAAATTAAAGACAAGAATGTCTCCTTTAAAATTATACTAAATACAGTGAAGTAGTAATAGTGGTAGTAGTAGTAGTAGAAGTAGTAGTACCTGCTGCAGGATCTTGGAGTTCTGAGCGTACTTGCTCTGGTGATCTCGGACCATTCGCTCCGACGCCTCAGAGATGGCCGGGTTTGGGAATCCCACCAGAGGATACAGCTGTGACACAAACACAGAGTCAGGCAGGAGGCATTCATGAGCAGATCTTTGGAACTAACCCGTCACTAAAGAAAACCACACATTTAAACCTGGCTCCGTTATTTACCTTTCAGCGCTGAAAATATCAGTAACTTTTATGAATAAAAAAACTTATTTCAAGATGAAAAGATAAAATGAAGGGAGAAAAACCTCGCATTTATAAATGTCTACAGCAGAAGTTTCAAAACGATTTCTCTAAATGTAATCTTAGATTGTTGGTTCATGTCGAACAGCAGGGGCCCCAGAACACCAGCCTGTGGTACACCCATAGAGCAGCTCAGAGCTTTTGATACAGAACAGCGTGTTGCAGTATTAGTAGTATTTGCAGTAGCAGTAGAAGTTGCAGTCGCTAAATGTTCTCAATTTGAATGAGAAAAAGACCGAGATAGTGTTTTTTGGAGAGCCTGACCTCACTGGCAGTGCCCTGGGTCACTAATGTCTCACTGCTGTTTATCCGCCAAAAGTCTTGGATTTTATATTGATAGATCATTTCAGTTTGAAAAACAGATAATTGCTGTAGCAAATACTAGTTTTTTCCAGCACAGGCGTCTAAGGTAAAGCGCTACTTGCCTTTAACCTCTTAACCCTCTTGGGGTAGGCACTTATAAGCTTTCTTGCTTCGGCCTACTCCTTTTGAGTTATTATTTATTTTTATTTTTTTTGTGATAATATAAATTAAATTATGTAAATATTGTAAATAATAACGCACTGTAAATAATAGCTCAAATAAATCAAATCAAACCCCCGCTTTAACCGAGCGCATTCTCTCAGTTCAGTTTTACCCAAATCTAAAAGCTTCTCGACTGGAGCTTACACCCTACAGGCCAGAGTAACGCCTCATTTGAAAGCTAACTGATTGTAACTTTTTGTTGCGTTGTTGCTGCATTTGTCAGGTTTTTGTCGTGCTTTTTTTTTTCTTTTTTTTGGGGGGGGTTCTCCTTTTCCGTCTCTTTTTTTATTTCTTTGTTTTTTTGGTTGTGTTTTTGACATTTTCCGTTGCTTTTTTATTGTGTTATAATCAGTGTTGGGTGTAACGAGTTACAAAGAAACGCGTTACACTAATGAAACTACTTTCTCAGCCGTCAATTTAGTAACGTAATGCCGTTTATTTTCAATCCGCCGCAACGTTACTTTTTGTTTACTATGGGCAGATGTGACAGTCATCTGCTGGGCGCTTGCGCACACGACTCGCCGCATGAGAGACAGTCAGAGGCTGGCAGCAGGTGGTGGCGGCAAAAAGACGACGAGCGACAATGGCAAGCGAAAATCAGCCAACAACGAGGCTAACATTTGAGGGACGGAGGTTGCCAAAATTTAAGGTCCGATGGATAGGGGCAGCGGAGCGGAGAAAAGGGGCGCGTGCGCTGCTCATCGCGGGGCGTCGCACTTTACCCCAAGAGCCAGCTGAGAATAAAAAAGAGAAGTTGCCGCTCACAGCAGCGCTATTGAGACTGACTTTTTTTCTTTTGGTGAGGAGGAAGACGCAACGTCCTTTAGCGTAGACGCTGAGGTACTGGAATATATGAGATCAGGCTCAGAGTTGGAGATCCTAAACCAATTCCCCCGAGTGAGAGCGGTGTTTATGAAGTACAACACTGCTCCTGATGAGATACATTACGGGTGATTTACATTACAGTTTGTTGCATTTTTGATAATAAAGAGCACGAAAGAAATATCTGTTATGTCCTTAATAGTAGAACTTCCATAACACATTTAGGAACAAAGTCGAGCAACATAAAAGTAACACAAAAGTAACGTAAAAGTAACGAGTAATGTAATAAGTTACTTTCTTTAGAGAGTAACTAAGTAAAGTAACAGGTTACTTTTTAAAAGAAGTAACGAGTAATGAGAAAAGTTACTTTTTAAAAGTAACTTTCCCAACACTGGTTATAATTGCTTTTTCGTCTCTATTTTGACACTTTTTTTCAAGAAGCTTTTAGATTTGAGTAATGCCAAACTGGAGAAAATGTGCTAGCTTCCAGTTATGTGCTCGGTTAAACCAGTTTGAACCAGGTACCGTATTTTCCGGACTATAAGTTGACTTTTTTTCATAGTTTGGCTTGGGGTGCGACTTATATATCAAATTTATAATTTCACGTTTGTTATTTTCAGTAGTTGTTGTTCTTAAACAGCCCATTGCATCAGCAGTATCTGTAGTATTTGCAATAGTATTTGCAGTAGTAATTGTTGTAGTAGTATAGTACCAGGTAGTTGTTGTTCTTGAACAGCTCCTTGATCAGCAGTATCTGTAGTATTTGCATATTTTGCAGTAGTAATTTAGTAGTTTAGTACCAGGTAGTTGTTGTTCTTGAACATTTGCATCAGCGTATCTGTATATTGCATAGTATTCAGTAGTATTGTAGTAGTTTAGTACCAGGTAGTTTGTTCTTGAACAGCTCCTTCCCGTGGACGCCTGGAGGGTGTCTGCGTTCAGGCCTGACTGCTGCTGCACCACCAAATGGTCCTCCACGTTATTCTTCCTGCGAGTCAGGACAAAGACCACAGGATACTTCAGAATACTTCTACTCAATGTACCACTGGATACTTTTACACACAGTCATGTCTCGTGACTAAAACCAGACCAATCGTGCGGTTCATTTGTTCATTTGAAGTCAGATTTTACGAGCTCAATGACTCTGGTAATGGCCGATGTTCTAGTTTGGTGGTGAAGTGTAGTTGGGGTGTGTTTTGGTGTGTTGAGGAGGTGGTGCTTTGGCGCCATGTCATGGTGAGGTTGTACCATTCCACTTTGAGGTTGATGAAGGCCAGCAGCTGCCTCTTTCCTTTGCAGATGTCACACTCTTTAGTCCCCGGCCGTTGCACTTGTCACACCTGCGAGAGGAACAGGAGAGGAATGGGTGAGGATCTTAACCATTATATACTTACATATACTTCATTTGTTTAAAGCCTTTTGTGTACACTCTGTTTTAGACAGGCCAGCTTGCAGAGGCTCACATTTATAATGACTCAGAGGCTGTTGATAAAGATACCTAGACACTGTAGTGACTGTGGAGTTCGCTCTTGTCCTGCTGCACTTCGTCATTGTTATTTTAAATTCATGTGTCCTGACATCAGCTCAATGAGATTCACCGCAAACATGTGGAATCATGCCCAGTGTTGAATAAGTTACTTTAAAATTGTAATACATTCTATATTGGTAGTTACAGTTTTAAAATGTAATATGTTAATATATTAATTTTGGCAAAATAAAATTAGTATTAATGTCACCGAGCAAAAGTGCAGTAAATGATTTCCTTCTCTTCCCCAGTCTCTGTGTTTTGTTTTGACGACATAAACAGACTGCAGATGTTATACACCAGTATCAACTTGATTTGTTGCGGCTTTTTGGGGGGGCAGAGTTTGGCATTTTTTTGTTCATAGGTTTAAATGCACTTGTAACTTGTACACTATTTGTGTAAGTAATATGTTATATTCCTTTGTTACTGAACAATATTTTTTTGTAACTCATTACTTTTGAGTGGCAGCTGGATCGTTTTATATTGTTCTACCTTCTCTTTTTGGATCTTGTGTTCGCACTTGTGTCCTTAATAAAGACTGACTGAATGAAAAATGAATACCTGGCTTTGTCTGTTACTTATTTGTTAGTTGAAAATATTGACAACTTTATTAATCTACAGCAAAAGGAATAATATTTTCAGACTGACGCCGGTGCTATGTAGTAACTGTTGTAGTAGTAGTAAAAGGCTTAGTTATAGTTGTACTTATGTCAGTAGTAGTAGTAGTAATGTAAGTAGTAATCAGTGTTGGGAATGTGACTTTAAAAAGTAATTAGTTATAGTCACTCACTACTTGTTCCAAAAGTAAGTAGTAGAGTTAGTAACTGACTTACTCTATAATGAAAGTAACTTGTTACCAGGGAAAGTAACTATTTGCATTACTGTTAAAAAAAGAGTTGCTAAATATCAAAGAATTTAGATTTTTTTTCAGAAGTCAGTGTAAATGAGTAGAACAGACATGTGTTTGTATTTATGTCCTATCATGTCAAAGATGTTCATAGTAACTGAATGACCTGAATGGGAGGTGAGTGGGGGAGGCCCCTGTGACTGAACGGTATTCAAGAGAATGAGGAGGTACAGAAGTAAAGAAACATGTGCCAACGATCAGGGCAGACTTTACGCACAGGCATTGTGCAAGTCTCTCTGATAACACGCCGCGGTCGGGTACACACATAGTTTTTGGAGCAGAAAGCACGAACACTGGATAGAAATGAATAAGCAAAAGATAACAACAATGCTGTGACAGCCTGTTTCCACTGGTTGCTTTTAAACAATATTATGTACATATATGTCAACAGGTTCAGAAATCTGTCCTTTTAGAACTGTCTCACAACAATAACTAGTTAGGGCAGCAGGGTGAGGCTTGCTGATGGGGGGCTATTGCCCTCTACCAACTGGCCACATTACACCCTGGCTTTTTAAAGGCACCTCACTAAACAAGGCAATCACATAAACAAAACAAACAAAATAATAAAACAATCACAACTAATATTTTTATGGTGGAAATGGGAATGTCAATAATAATGGGTCATGTTGATTACATAATACTTAATAATAACTAAGTCAATGTTCAATTAATAGAATGGTGACTGGTGTTTATAAGTAATGATGGTTATGGTTATTAAGCTAATGGGAAAGAGCTAAGTAAAGAAAAGTACAAATTGTAAATAAATATAAATGGTATACTGAGAAAAAAAAAAAAATCTGAGGCACTCTGACTAGTAGTTAAAAGTCCTTTATTAAATGGACATGCCAACGCGTTTCGACCTAGAGATGGTCTTCCTCAGGGCATATGGTTAAAAAAACGGCACCAGGTGGCCTTAAATACTAATTATGGGAGGTCGTCACATGACCATCCATACTATTTACAAATATTTAAAGAGCAACAACATACAAAAAATACATTCACACTTGATGGAAAGAGAGTACACAAGTATGAACACATAGGATGACAGCTGAAGATAAAAACAAGCTGACCAAATGTGAAGTCCCCACTCATATACACGTGTCATTCAGTGCACTGAATACCCTTGAGACAACGGCAAGAAAATCAAAATCAAAATCAAAAGGGACAAAAAAGTCCAGGCAGCAACCACAGATAGAGTTAAGAGTTTTAAGTAGAGTTCTCTTGTGTACGGTTTTAAAGTTTAAGTATAAATTAAGGTTTATTTGAAGTGATTTTAAAAATATATTAAAAAACACAGATCCAACAAGTAGATGGTCAAAGGAAAACGGAGAAGTCAATGTCTTCATTGAGGCCTGGGAAGCGTGTGGCTTGTAGGGTTTCAATCCAAAAGGTCTCCCTCTGAGCGAGGGTTTTAACTCTGTTGCCCCCTCTTATGGATTCTGGAATAGTGTCAATTACCATGACTTTCAGAAGGTTCAGCTTACACGGAGCGGAAGTTTTGAAGTGTTGCGCGATTGGGTAGTTTAGATTTTGTGTCCTGATCGCATACTTGTGTTCTGAAAAGCGATCACGGAGTCTTCTCTTGGTGAGTCCAATATAAGCCACACGCTTCCCAGGCCTCAATGAAGACATTGACTTCTCTGTTTTCCTTTGACCATCTACTTGTTGGATCTGTGTTTTTTAATATATTTTTAAAATCACTTCAAATAAACCTTAATTTATACTTAAACTTTAAAACCGTACACAAGAGAACTCTACTTAAAACTCTTAACTCTATCTGTGGTTGCTGCCTGGACTTTTTTGTCCCCTTTTGATTTTGATTTTGATTTTCTTGCCGTTGTCTCAAGGGTATTCAGTGCACTGAATGACACGTGTATATGAGTGGGGACTTCACATTTGGTCAGCTTGTTTTTATCTTCAGCTGTCATCCTGTGTGTTCATACTTGTGTACTCTCTTTCCATCAAGTGTGAATGTATTTTTGTATGTTGTTGCTCTTTAAATATTTGTAAATAGTATGGATGGTCATGTGACGACCTCCCATAATTAGTATTTAAGGCCACCTGGTGCCGTTTTTTAACCATATGCCCTGAGGAAGACCATCTCTAGGTCGAAACGCGTTGGCATGTCCATTTAATAAAGGACTTTTAAAGGATCTGTATCATGCTATTTTAGCCATTCCAAAGTAAAGTATAGGCATATATATGATATATTGTACCTCCATCACTATGGAGTACTCATTTTTGAGAGAAATATAAGTATTTTTGGGGGGTATTTTCCCTACCCGGAAGATAAGACGCTTCGATTCAGTTAACTCCGCCCTCTCTCTGCTCATTCCACATTTGCAGTATTATAAATATAAATATCGCTGCAAAAAGTGAAGTTACTTCACATAATGCAGTTATAAGGAGTTGACATGTGCAAACAGTTTCATAAATGGCTAACACACATGCTAACACACACGCTAACACGCGTTTTGATTGACTCACCGCTCAGTCTGGACTCCCATGAGATCGCGTTGGTTATAAAAGTTATAAAAGTTAATCCACTTTGATTCTGGCCAAGGTTCACCAAGCATCCATCAGGTTGGTTGATATAGTAGCTAGCTTAATCCCGGAAAGAAATTCCAACTTCTGGCGAGTGCACTCTTCTTTAGGAAGGTTGAATAGACCTGTTCCTCTCGTAGCCAAACGCGCATCCGTGGCATTATCGGTAAGAAAAAAGACAGGCGTGTCCAGAGTAGGTTAGAAAGAGCTCAGTCTTCAAAAACAACACTTATGCTCGGATCCATGGCTCCTCCAGCCGTGGGTGCGCTTGATTAGCGTCGTGGGACAGCACAGACGCTTCGGAGGGTTGCTGTTTTGTTTTTTTTTTTTTTTTTTCAAAAAAAAAAAAAAAAAAAAAAAAAAAAAACTGTTTTATAAATAAAAATCAGGCCGTAAGGCATTACATTACAGACGTAGAGCACTTCCGTTCCGCTGTGACGACACAACTGAACAGCTCAGTCGTTTCCCAGGAGAGGGCGGAGCAGCTGCTCAGAGAGCAGGATTCAGGAGGATTACTTAGAACTGCGTGAATGAAGCCAAAAACCACTCTGGGGGTGTTTTTGATAAGGAAATAGCATAACAACATGGCTAAAAGCTCCAAAAAGTCGATTTTGCATGATATAGGACCTTTAACTACTAGTCAGAGTGCCTCAGATCCCTTTTTTTTCCTCAGTATATCCAGCTTTATACCTGATCTTTGAAGAGCACCTGCGCCTACCTTTCTCGGACCTACTGATGCACTCACTTCTCTCTGTTTTTCTAAATATAAATGGTAATTGGTAAACTACATACATTTCTATCTTCGTGTTGTCTTCTTACTTTGGTAGTCTTCTAATCATCACGTAATTTTCTTTTTGTTAAATATGAATGTTTTTCTTTAGCAAAGCTGCTGTACGTGAAGTCAATATGGACAATTGTAATTGTGTAATCCAGGAATTTGTAATGTAAAGTGTTATATTGTACGAGATGATGTATTACTGTAACCAGAATGTAAATTCATTCTGAATATGGGGGTTGGCACTTATAAGCTTTCTTGCTTCGGCCTACTCCTTTTGAGTTTTTGTTACTTTATGTATTTTCTGCACTGCTACAATGTTAATGTAAATAATGTAAATAATCACTCAAATAAATTCCAAACAGTCTGCACAGACAGCGTGAGTACTCCGTGAGACTCGCCCACCCTCTCACTGCTCCTGCTGCGTGAGCTGACACCGCGGCGCTCATTCAGTCTAATTGTAACGTGCCACTTTGGTTACCCAGTAACGATAACGGCGTTGTAACGACGGGGAGAGTAATGAAAAAATAACGTTGTTACCCAATTCCAAACACTGGTAGTAGTGTCGTGGAATTTCTCACCACTATAAAGGAAAACTTGAAAGTATTTGTCTGATCAATAGCGTAATTTATTTGTAACGCATATATGTGGAGAACCAAAGATACACAGCGAGCAATGTACAATCAGTTCTGAGGAGCCCGCGTCTCTGGGCCACAGCACGGAGGTGGGAGGGGTTACAGTTTCAATACAAAGGCGCCGGCAGGTAAATGCCTTTCACGGAGGCGTGAGGCACATGACTCTTTGTGCCATGGAAATGTAAAGGTAAAGGGAGAGATTCTTTTGTGCCTCGTCTAGAGGTGCGGGTGAAGAACCGGTTTCTTCCTGGGGTTAGTTAGTTAGTAGTAGTTAGTTAGTTTATTTGAGCAGTTAACATTTTTCTTCCTCCAATGTTTCACAATCATACAGTTAATGGAAGCTCAAAGGGAGTAGACTGAAGCAAAAGCTTATAAGTGCCTACCCCTTGTTCATGTGAAATTACATTTGCAGTTAATGATGATACAGTTATACATTGCTTTTACATTTTTATCAAACAGTAAACAATCCTTCCTGAGTATTTGTATTAGTTTCAAAACTATATACTTGTACATGTCTGTGAGTTAACGTTTATCCTACTGTAGCTATACTCGTCAGTATACAATCAGCAGCCTTAGTTTACAATTTGCAGCACTGGCAAATAAAGAGGTTTTAGCATTTCACATTTGACAAATAACAAAAGTAATAACTTATGGTTAATGTCATTGATCATAACAATTATAACAATTATCCTTCTTGTCATTATCAATGGATGAATATTCGTTTTCATATTATATAGGCATGTTAGACTTTTGTATTCTGCCATCTTGCTTGTTGTCATTACTACATATTATTGTTATTATGAAAATGTATGCCAACTGTAACCTTTCTAGTGTGTTGCGTAAAGCCAGAGTGATAGTGGCCGTTGAAAGTGGGGACGCCCTCAATCAACAGCCCACCCAGCTGCCTGAGACTTGGTGGATGATGTTTACTCCTGTACTGGTGGTGCATTAAGGTTGATTGCATACCGCAGCGGGGGGAGGCGCCCTTGTGGATGGTGCTTTGGTAGCTAGTTAACTTAACCTAGTTTGCTATAACAGTAGTTATAGCTGTAGTTATAGTAGTAGTAGTAATAGTCGTAATAGTAGTAGTAATAGTAGTTACTGGTCGGTGCCAGTGCCGGTGTCATAGTTCTAGTAGTAATAGTAGTAGTTATAGTAGTAGTAGTAATAGTTACTGGTCGGTGCCGTTGTATACTTATAGTAATAGTTATCGTAGTAGTTATAGTAATAGTAGTAGTAATAGTTACTAGTCGGTGCCGTTGTATAGCTATAGTAGTAATAGTAGTAGTTATAGTAGTAGTTATAGTAATAGTAGTAGTAATAGTTACTTCTCGGTGCCGGTGCCGTTGCAGTGGGAGCAGTTCTCGGTGTCTCTGGTCCCGGCTCCCTTACAAACCCAACACTGCTTCTGTAGTACAAAGAGGAGGGAGAGAGTTCAGCTGCAGCGGAGATAGTCAGCGACATGTGAGGGGGCGGAGCTTACCTTCCCGTCGCCGCGGCAGTCGACACACTGCATCGTCCCCATGGCGCGGCACTGGTGACACTCCTGAAACACAGACAGACTCACTGATCCTCAGTACTTTAATAGATCTTATTTTGTCCTATTCACAGACCGTCTCTTTAATCTATTGCTTTTAATGTGACTGAAGTAAGCAGCTGACACACTGAACTTCCTTCAGGATCAACAAAGTATCAGTACTTATTATTTTACATTTGGACCTGATTTATTTCCAATTAGCCAACAATTCTAAATGTACACTATAAAATGTTAAGTCAGGACTGTCCTCAGTGTGTGTGTTATTCCAGGCATTGGGAAAAGTGTAAAATAATGAACATAATGAACCAGAGCCACGTCAGACTCGGCTGTGTCCAGTTGTTCAGTCGAGTAGAGCGGCTTTGTAAAACTGAGCCTAAAGTATAAGGGATGTCCCGATCCGATATTTTGACACTTTATGCTGGGCCGATACCTAGCCGATCTGATTCAGTGTTTTTGTACTATATTTTTGTATACCATTATATTAGAGGTGCACCGATCATGATCGGCCGATCACTGGCTCATTTTGGTGATTGGTAAAATGCGCCGATCCAACAGACCGATCAAATGTGGATTTCATATACTTTCTTTTCAGTAGATATTCCGGTGAAAACCCTGAAGTAGCGCCGCTCTAAACCCAGTTTTAAATGTAATTTGTGGCTACACAACAGCTCTGGATGTACTGCTCTCTGGAACAATGCCTTTAAGTGCCAACTGTATCCCTCCGCGCCTGGCGGATCTACTTGTTAACAGACTGCCCTGTTACTAAACAAACAACCATAGAGCTAGAGCCAAACCGCTACACTTAAACCAAAGCATAATAATGTCACAGCAGCATCAAAACTTGGTCTCTGAAGATGGATTTTAAGATAAAAAGTCGGTGAGAGAACTCAGTTGTGCAGATTTTCCCTGTTTTCATTGCACTTGTTTGTTGATCCAGCACTGGTTGAGGATTTGTGGATGTGTGTGTGTGTGTGTGTGTGTGTGTGTGCCCTTTAAAACCTCTTAACCCCCGCCTTTATCAATTGTATGTTCTCCAGTTTGGCTTTACCCAAATCTAAAAGCTTCTTGCGTCAAAATAGAAACAAAAATGAGGACGAAAAACACGCCAAAAAAAAAAGGCGACAAAAACACAACTAAACAGCAATAAAAAAGCCACAAAAGAGCGATAAAAAAATGTGACAAAAATGCAATGATAAACTGACACAAACATGACAAAAAAAGCGATAACAAAGAGACATAAACACAATGAAAACACTTAAAAAATGTGACAAAAAAGCGCAGATAACGCAACAAAAAGTTACGATCAGTTTTGTAGGTCTTAGCTTTCAATGCTGTAAGCTCCACTCCAGACGTTTTTAGATTTGGGTAAAGCCAAACTGGAGAAAATGCGCTCAGTTAAGACATGGAAGAGGTTAAATACAAACACACACAAATCTCCCTTTATTAGGTCGACAATCGAGAATAATCGTAAAATCGCAATATTTCCTCTAATAGTGTTTGTGAATGAAGACGTGGGCGAGGCTCCAGTCAGTCTGTGCGAGGAGGAGGATGATGGTTTTAGTTCCTTCTAAAGCCTGTTCCAGCAGCACCGGGGGTTTCTCAGCAGAATCAACTTAAATGTCAAACACTGCATGACCTCAGAGGAGGCTGTGTGAGGCAGGTTTCCACCTGTCTCTGCCTCAGGGCGGCCAACGACTGCAGAGCCAAGAGATGCTCCAATCTGTCGAATTTGGGATTTGAACACAAGTGACTTTTCAGGGCTAAGAGCTCCCAGAGCGGTCAATTACGGCAGATTGTTGACCTTAAGGCGAGACGCTGCAGGTGAAAGTAATGATGTTTCCCGCAGTGGTCGAAGTGGAGATTTTTAGCTCCTCCTGAACAATCTTAACCCTCACCTGAACCGCGCACATTTTCTCCAGTTTGGCATCACCATCCATCCATCCATTAGGGATGGGACGATACACTTAAACCCACGATACGATGCACCTCGATATGTCAGAGTCACGAAACGATACGTCACGATACGATATCAAAAAGAAAAAATATTACTGTATAATAACAACTTGTTTATTTTTGTTTCAGTTGCACACAGGGAACACAAGGCCTAACAGGCCAAACACAAACAAGAACACTCCCTTAGTGCTGCTCTAACCCTAGGTTAAGTTATCTCAGGACTGGTTCTTCTTCAAAAAAACTAACATATCAACATGTTATGGTGTAATCAGTGATCTTTGAGCAGACACAATGTCTCCATTCTCTCACCTTTGGTCCCTGACCCACAGTTTGGGAACCGCTGATTTAAAACTAACTAAAACGAGAGTTACGTATGTAACTACGGTTCTATGAATCCCGGATGACCGCCAGAGGTGGTGCTGAAAGCACTGAATGTTCCCTTCGCGCATGCGTAGTTCGAGTAAGAATACCAACAACGTCACAAACCTGTCACCCTCGGATGGCCAATCAGAGGCTATATAGCCCGATGACTTCCGAGGCTCTGTTCCTACAAAACCTTCTCGCGCGAACGCAAGGATTCTGAGTGACAGAGAATCTCTGGCGGTCATCCGGGATTCATAGAACCGTAGTTACATACGTAACTCTCGTTCTATTTCATCCCTCCTGACCGCCAGAGGCGGTGCTGAAAGCACTGAATGACGAATACCAGCCAAGTCACGAGGAAACCCGCCCACACACCTCACGGAGCGGACTCAGAGGATCCCCGAAGAAGTACAGCATCCAGAGAGTGAGAAGCCGCCACATTCACTCTATAGAACCTGGTGAAGGTAGTGGAAGACGACCACGAAGCAGCATCACAGATGGCATCCAAAGGCATCCCCCGCAAGGCAGCCCATGATGTCGCCACACCCTGGTAGAGTGGCACCTAACAGGAGACGGCAGGGGACGGTTCCCAGCCTTGTAAGCATGGGAAATCACATCCACAATCCAGTGGGACAGGCGCTGCTTTGAGAGAGCACAACCCAGCTTAGCACTCCCAAAACATACAAAAAGCTGGTCCGACTTACGTACACCCGCTGTGGCATCAATATATGCCCTCAATGCCCTAACAGGGCATAACAACTCCGAACCTGCACCCCCCCTGCGGGTGAAGGCTCAAACCGCACGAGCCGCACAGGCTGATTGCAGTGAAAACGAGACAATACCTTAGGGAGAAAGGCAGGGTTAGGCCATAACGTAACCCCTGAGCCGTCAGGAGCCCACCTCAGGCACTCGGCACTAACAGACAGGGCATGTAATTCACCAACCCGCTTCGCTGAGGCAACGGCCAGTAAAAATGCCATCTTCAGAGATACCCACCGCAAGTCAGCCCGCACCAACGGCTCAAAAGGAGGGAGACCCAAGGCCGACAGCACAAACGGAAGGTCCCACGGCGGCGTCCGTGGAGCCGCCGGCGGATGCAATCTCCGTGCGCCCCTAAGAAAAAGAGACACAAGCCGGTGACTCCCGACGGCAGCATCGCCGACATGAACATGGTGACATGATATTGCTGCGACATACACCTTAAGAGTGGAGGGAGTGCGCCCCATATCCAAAAGTGACTGTAAAAACTCCAAAATTGTAGAGACGGAACAAGAAACAGGATCTTTACCATGAGCAGTACACCAACGAGAGAACAGCGTCCATCTGTTGGAATACATCCGCCGCGTAGACGGCGCTCTGGCGTTCAGGATGGTCCGCCTGACAGGACCCGACATATCCGTCAGAGACCCCTCGGAATCCCAGGGGCCACACCCACAGCCGCAGCCGATGGGGGTCGGGATACCAGATCCTCCCGCCCAACTGAGAGAGAAGATCCACCCGGTCCGGAAGGCACCACGGCTGGCCGTGGCAAAGACTGTGCAGCAGCGGAAACCATGTCCGCGCCGGCCAAAACGGGGCCACCAACAACACCAGGTGACCCTCTTGGAGGACCCTCTGAAGGGTTGGCATAATCAGAGGTATCGGCGGGAAGGCGTACAGAAGCGTTCGAGGCCAGGGGTGAGCAAAGGCATCCTGGCCGAGGGAGCCCGGCTCCCTCAGGGAAAACCACAGAGGACAATGTGCTGTGTCCCGACTGGCAAAAGGTCCACCCCTGCTTCGCCAAACAGGCCCCATATTGACCGTACCACCTCCGGGTGGTACGGTCAATATTCAACCATCGCTGAAACGACCGCAGATTGAGAAGACCGAGAGGGACAATATGGGACACTGAAGTCAGCATGCCCAGCAGTCTCAGAAACGTGACATAAGGCAACAACCTCCCTAATCTGAACCGACGGAGTAGGAGGAGGATATTGCGGACCCGCGGAAGCGAGGGGCGAGCAAACATGGTGGACGCATCCAGGGTCATACCAATGAACGTCGCAGTCTGTGAGGGTATCAGACAACTCTTCTCCAGATTGACGGTGATTCCCAGCCGGGCAATGTGCGAAAGAACAAGGGTCGTGTGTCGAGCCACCAGCGCACGAGAGGGGCCGCAAACCAGCCAGTCGTCTATGTACGGCAAAACCTTCACCCCCTGGGACTGCAGGGGTGCCAGCGCAGCCGTCACAAAGCGTGTGAACACCCTTGGAGAGAGAGAGAGCCCGAAGGGGAGCACTCTGAACTGCCAACGTCGCCCCCGATATGCAAACCGGAGGAACCGCCTGTGCTGAGGTGAGATGGGTACATGAAAATAGGCGTCCTTGAGGTCTATGGAAGTGAACCATTCCCCTCGCAGACTGACTGTACAACCTCTGCAGTGGTTAACATATGGAACGGAAGCACCTTCAAAAACCGGTTCAGTCCCCGCAGATCCAAGATAGGGCGAAATCCGCCTGTTTTTTCGGAACGAGGAAGTAATGAGAATAATAACCCCTGGGCTGCCGCAGAGGACTCACTTCCTCGATGGCACCTTTGGCCAGGAGGGCAGCCAACTCCTGATCTAGCGCTAAAGCTTTTGCCGGGTCGCTGATGATGGTCATTGCGACCCGACTTGAAAGAGGAGGCCGGCGTCGGAATTGCAGCCTGTACCCGTGGTCAAGGTCGCAACCACCCATGGATCCAAGCCATGAGTAGCCCAGCAACTGAGCTGCTCGCTGATGAAATATCCGACTGCCGGCCGAAGACCCTCATCTCCTAGCCCCCTGGCCCCGTGGGAACCTGGGGGTGCGACGGGGACGATCAAACGGCTGTGCCTGCCCCGCTGGCGCATGGGCAGGTCCACGAAAATCCCTGTCCGGCCTCTGCTGGGTCACCTGCTGGCGAGAACCCTCGCTAACAGGAGAAAACCGAGGCGAAAACCGAGTCCTAGGGGCGGCGGTCCCCTGGACCTGGGAGGTGGCATGGCCCTATTAAGGCCAGACAACTGCTGGCGGGTCTCCCGAGCCCGAATGGTCCTCTCAAGCGCCTCCAGTGCAGCCGGACCAAAAAGCACACCAGGTTCCACAGGAACACCCCGAAGAGTTCTACGGCACGCCTCCGTCAGGGGTGACTGCGCCAGCCATACCTGCCGACGAGCCTGGCACAAGAGAGACATCATTCGGCCAAGTTCCCGCGTCAAAAGAGCGAATGCTTGCAGCGCAGCATCGCTAAAACCAACCGAGGCCGCAGGAGAGCTGCCCTCTGGCAATGACGCAGAAAGGGCCAACAGCAAATGAGCCAAGGAATTCCCCAGGCGACCAGCACGGGCGCCAGCATTGTAAGTCCTCGTCAGCAGATCGTCCGTGACACGACATTGGGGTCGTGGGCATCGAACAGTTGGGCGCAGTGCCTCCTCGGGAGAGACAATCAGGGAAGCAATGGCCGGCTCATCGCAGGCATGCGCTCCAGCCCAGCCTGACTAGCACCCTGCATAGCCGCCAACGCTCTACCATCAGCCGAGAGCGAGCAAAGGCAGTAGGTTCCCTCCAACATACATGTAACTCCCTCAGATACTCTTCAGAGGGCGGGACGGTAAAGGTAGAAGGCGGCCGCCCCCGCCTAAAAAAGGCACTACCTGGGGCCTCCGCAGCTTGCTGCGGCATCTCCACCTGGAGGCTTTGTAGAGCCAACCGCAGGATAGACTGCATCGAATTATCCTCAGCCTCAGCCAACGAGCCCTGGTCAGAACTATGAGAGCCCGCCTCAGAACCCTGCGACGCAGCATCCGCAAAGTCCTCAGAGAAACGAGATGCAGAAGCAGCCAGTGAAAGGACGTCATCCTCAGGGGGGACGTCATGTTCAGGGGAAAGGACGGGCAAGGTCCGAGTAGACCGAGTGTCCTCTGACACGGTGTCCAACTGGCGAGCTTGAAACATGGATCTCATCTCAGCCAGTTCAGCCGACAGCCGCTCGACCTGCGAGGAGAGCGCCCTGTCCTGCGCAGCCCTCTTCTTAGGGGAGCCGCCGCCGCTGCGGACGCACCTTTACGCTTTGAGCGCCTAGCAGGGGCAGGTGCAGCCCGCCCATCTAGGGGTGGGCCACCGCCAGGGGTAATCTGAGCCAACCGGGCCATTCTCATTGCCCTAGACATGAAACTGCAATTCATGCACGGGTCATCAGACAGCCCCTCCCTCAGATGATCGGGCCCGAGACAGGCAGGACAGAGATCATGGCCATCATCAACCTGGAGTGAGGCACCACAGGCGACACAACAGTGAGCACCATCCATAGCTACGACTACAGAAGGAAAAACGACAAAAGCGCAGTCTTGTGAGGAAGGACAAGAACACGCGCTAGGCCACGAACCGGGGGAAGGCGGCGCACACGCAGCCTACCCGGCCAAAAAGACAAAAATAAACAATACAACGATACCTTATACAGGCACTATGAGTATCACAGACTCACACAAAAAAATCACACCATAGGCTGGGGGAAGAGGCGCGCACGCGGTCTACACCAGCAGAGGCAAAAAAACAAAGTCACCAAAAAACCCAAGGTACTCACCAAGATTAACAAAAAACGAGCACGGTGAAATAGGTAGGGCCGTGGCGAAACCAGCATTCAGACGGGGGAGGACGAATGCAACACATAAACCAGGCTAAACAGACATGCAAAGCCTATCTACCAACCGCCATAAGCTGGGGGAAGAGAGCGGCCACGCAGTCTACCCAGCAAAAGCGAGAGAGAGGGGGGTGAAAAACAAAACAATACACGTACCTGAGATGAATAGCGTCGCAGCCCTTGGAGGGCGGAGACCCCGCTCCTCCGACAACAGTCGCAAGGCTACCGGCAACGCACGTAGTACGAATGGAAAAATAGTAGTAGTGTGTACAAATAAGCTTAAATCCAAAGCAGTAGACACACCTGCAGTACCAACTGCGCGCGAGAAGAAAAAAGGAACAGAGCCTCGGAAGTCATCGGGCTATATAGCCTCTGATTGGCCATCCGAGGGTCACAGGTTTGTGACGTTGTTGGTATTCTTACTCGAACTACGCATGCGCGAAGGGAACATTCAGTGCTTTCAGCACCGCCTCTGGCGGTCAGGAGGGATGAAATAGAACCTGCACCTGACGGTCTTACTACTGAGAATTAGCCTGTGAGTAGCCCAATTAGTTTTAGACTGTGCACATTAAGCGAACCAGAGTTACTATAAGTAAACTGTGCTCATGAGAACCGTGTGGATTCAACTCCTCTTTGGCCAGGCCACGTAGAACGACTTTACTCTCGTCTATTTGCCAAACTACTGTCCTGATACTCCGCTAGAGACAATAAGAAGAGAGTTTAAATGAGTGTGGGCGATGCAGCCCCGAGTCCGAGCAGAGAAAACATGAGAGCAGCGCCCGGGACACGGGTGACATGCAGGTGCACAGGAGGCGAAGTGAGCACCGGGAGACAGACAGACCTGCTAAGCGGGGACGCAAAGGGGAGAAGCACTCGCGCCTCGGGAGTGACGGGGGGAAGGCGGTAGGTCTCTCCTGCTCATCCACTTCAGCAGACTGCTGCGTTTAGGTGTTTTATGTGCCAAAGTAGGAGGAGTGTGAGTGAGCGCTGTCAGAGAGCCTGTCCCATAACAACGCGTTGATTAATAAATGAAAAAACACCGTAGTTTGACTGAGACTTACGGCTGCAGGGGCCCTACGCACCTTGTGTAGTTTGCGTATAGGAAAAACTGGCTCTGGTTTGGGGGCAAGGCAGTGGTGCTAATGCTAATATTTGTTCGCTCGCTGTAGTCTGCAGTGTTGTTGTTGCAACACGCGCTGTGACCTGGGACTTGACGACGCACTGCACCATTCCCCGGATATATATATATATATTTTTTCATTTAATATAATAATAATAATAATATAATAATAATAATAATCATAATAATCATAATAATAATAATAATAATAATAATATATCGAACTTGTATAGCGCTTTGGACACTCAAAGACGCTTTACATGGAAAAAGAATTTTTTTTTTTTTAAATTAAAAAATTTTGCGATCCATTTTTTTCGAACTCGATGCGTTTCGTCACGTTTTGTATCGCGATATTTCGCCAAACGATATTTCGTCCCATCCCTACCATCCATCCATCCATCCATCCATCCATCCATCTTCTTCCACTTGTTCGTTGCAGGGTCGTGGGGGCAGCTGTTGGAGCTGCACCAGCCCCTATGGCTCCTCCTGCAGGTGGTGGGTCCACAGAAGGACGGCCTCATGGTTCTGAACCGCTCTTTGTCTGACCCGTCACCTAGGACCTGTTTGCCATGGGAGACCCTACCAGGGGCACGAAGCCCCCGACAACAGAGCTCCAGGATCATTCAGGTCAAACCCCTCCACCACGTTAAGGTGGCGGTTCCAGGAGGGGAGTTTGGCATCACCCAAGTCTAAAAGCTTCTTGAAAAATGCGTCAAAAACGAGGATGAAAACGCAACCAAAAGGAGGAAAAAAAATAAAACACAACAAACGATGATAAACAAAGGCCACAAAAGAGCAAAAAAAAATCAACAGAAGATGTAACGAAAGAGCAACAAAAACGTGCCAGAAAAGCAACAACACAACAAAAAACTGTCAAAACCACGACAAAAAAGCAGCGAAAAAATGCGATGAAAAAACAACAAAAACGTTTTTAAAAAAACAAAATGACAAACATGACAAAAATGCTCCAAAAATGTGGCGAATGCCTATCTCGGCTGTACATGCGTGGGTCAATCAGGCTCCTAAATTTGGGCCCAAACAAACCACACCGCCATTGAAATTTATAAAGTTGCAGAACTCTTCGTTCGTGAATTTATTCGCTTTGTGCAACAATTAAAACAGTCCATTGCTATAAACGTGTCAGTTCTACATTTTTCGCTTTGCTGCTGCGAACGCTCCGTTTATACGCGCTTTATTGCCTGATTTTGGAGTTTCTTTCCAAACTTTCGATATGTCGCTATTGTCATGACACACGGGGTTCAGTGCCTCGCTGCTGCGCCCGCTGTCTCCCTGTGCCGCTGTGCTCTGAACCCGGGTCCGAGGCTGTCTGTCCCCGGTCTGAGCGCACCTCGGCAGCCTCCGCTCAGCCCTGGGGCTCAGAGCGGAGTCTGCAGCCGCCTGTCCCCACTCTGAGCGCACTGTGAGCGGGTCTACCTCTGCCTGTGTCCCCACCCTGAGCGCACTGTGAGCGGGTCTACCTCTGCCTGTGTCCCCACCCTGAGCGCACTGTGAGCGGGTCTACCTCTGCCTGTGTCCCCACCCTGAGCGCACTGTGAGCGGGTCTACCTCTGCCTGTGTCCCCACCCTGAGCGCACTGTGAGCGGGTCTACCTCTGCCTGTGTCCCACCTGAGCGCACTGTGAGCGGGTCCCCTGCCGTGTCCCCGCCCGAGCGCACTGGAGCGGTCTACCTCTGCCTGTGTCCCCCCTGAGCGCACTGTGAGCTGGTCTACCTCTGCCTGTGTCCCCGCCCTGAGCGCACTGTGAGTTGGTCTACCTCTGCCTGTGTATATATATATATATATATATATATATTAATTTTAAATAAATAATCTAATTAATTAGAGGCTTTGTAATTAATGAATCGAAATTAATCGCATATAAATATTTGACCTGAGAACAGTGAGAAGTAAGTTTTTTCATAAGGATTTTTAGTATACCATTGAATAATGACTGAATACATAAGCTTAAGCAACACAATATTGTTTATTTTGTTCAACCAAGTCCAACAGACCAGTGCAATATTGCGATTAATTGTGCGTCTGCAGGAAAAAAGGAAACTGAAGTGTGGAAAGCAAAGTGTGATTAATTTCGATTAATATTTTTAATCGCACTAAACCTCATGTAATTAATTAATCGTAATTAATCGAAAAAAGTCCCGGCCCTAATATATATATATATATATATATGAGCGGATCGGCTGGTCTCTCGCAGCTCTGGCTAAGGGCTGCAGCCACAGCGACCCGGCGGTAGAAGCAACAACACATGGACAGGGGGAAGGAGAATGTAGCGCCGGAAGAAGCAAAAATAGATGAAAATCTGTAGGGTTTGGGGTGAGACTAGGGCTGGGCGATATATCGATATTTAAGATATATCGATATATTTTTAAAAGAGATATGGAATTAGACCATATCGTATATATTTGCGCTGTAATACTTGCTTCAGGCAAGCTGCTGATCGGAGCTCTCTGCACTGCTCCCAGCGCCGCGGCCCCGCCCCTCCTCAGACGATCTGGTACTCTTCAACAAACATGGAGAAAGCAGCGATGTCTGAGAAGCGTGCGGAGGAGAGCCCTTGGTTGGTACAAGGAAAACCAGGGGCTCAATCATTTGGAGATGGTTCGGATACAAATTATCAGATAGCAACTAAACCAAGGAGGCACGCGATTTTGGCCCATAGTGAATGTAGCGGCGAGATATGGTGTGCGCTGTGCTTTTGTTTACTTCTCAGTCTAGTTAAGGTTTGCGGTAGATCGTGGATGTACTGTGAAAATATCAGCGTTTGTAATGCTGCCACCGCGAAGGACTATTGCTTTTCCCCGTTAGCCGCAACGCTAATCCGTCCATTCCCTCGTTGATACCCGCTCTGATCATAAACTCCCTCAACTCCGGATTCACACGTCTCTTTCTCCACAAACGACTCTTTACTCTTTACAAGCTGCACAGGCTCACCGTGCAGCTGGTAAAGAGTAAAGAGTCGTTTGTGGCTCAGTTTAGGAGGCTTATGTTTGGGAATGTTTTGGATAAGGATAAGAACTTATCTCACAACGACTGATTAAAACACAATTAAATCAAGAGCAAATATCAAGAAATTATTTGGGCTATTTGCAAAAAAATAAAAAAGATCAGTATAAGCGTATTGTAAATTATGTAAATGGCCATGTGGCCTATTTTTAATTATATTTCATATGATTATTAAGGACTAAAAGTAAGTAATACTTTAATAAGTCCTATTTCATTGTCTCTGCTATAGTTTAGTTATATGCAATATAAAGATATTAACAGTAAATGGGGTAAAAAAAAATCAAAATAAAATCGAAATCACAATATTAAATATTAAAACTACATGCATTTGACTTTGACTTAACATTTCATTTCACAGCTCTCACTTTGTGGAAAAAATATCGGGATATACAGTATATCGTATATCGATATTCAACCTAAATATATCGGGATATGACTTTTGGTCCATATCGCCTAGCCCTAGGTGAGACCGAGTCCTGTTGTTTAGTTGTTACAAAACAGCATCAGTCTGTTACAAGTTACTGATGAACTGGTTCAGTAACATGCTATAGAGACAAGTAGGGGCTTGCTTTTTACATTTTCTTTCATATAAATGTGTTCTTATTGATAAAAAAAAAGTACAAATAAGATTCCATTCCAAACTCACATAAGCTTAATCATCTGTGTTAGTTGTAAAATGCAGTCAAATGGAGGGCTGTCCCATTTCTTAGGGCGGTCTTTTCAACCCTCGCCCTTAGCCCTTGGTTTCAAGGTGTATGGAAAGGGCAAGAGGTAGGGGTAGAAAAGAGAATTGAGATTGGGCCTAAGGCCTCACGGCATCAACAAAGGTTTAAAATTCTTCATCCTCTAGCCAGGAACTGGCAAACTTACACTTCCCCTATTTTGACCGACTTGTTTCATGGTAGTTTCACAGAATGTTGGTCAGCCAACACTGAGGAGACACTTTAAGCAGCTACGTCACACTGCACACGGCAAAAACGAATATAGAGGGGGAAAAAGTAACTAATTATAACATTTATATAATTTCACAATCAACTTTATGGATAAAAGTAAAAAGTCAATGCAAAAACATGAATATCGGCAACATGAGTTGCAACAGTTTCAGACCCTGAACTTTGTCCAACAATCGCCTTCAAGGGTCAGAAATGTTTTTCTCACATACCGTTATTCCAACCATGTGAACAAGGACTGGTCGTCACTTTTGACAGCATCTCTTCGTATGAACGGCCGTTCAGTTCTTTCTGTTACTGTCTATCGCCGTACGCAGCCCTGGTTATAAAAATAGACTTTAAGCTAATACAAGCTCCACGTCGTCGTCCAAATCAGACCTTTCTTCTTGGCTTTAGGCTAACTATCAATATTGTTTGGTAGCCAAAAGAAATTCCCTTACCCATAATGCAACTGGCAACCCAAGATGGGCATTCGGCTTATAAAAAAAGTTTTGATCAGTTTTGTAGGTCTTAGTTTTCAAATGAGGTGTTACACTGTTCTGCTCGCCAGTCGAGAAAGTAAAGCCAAACTTTCTGCGAGAGAGGCCCGGTACTTTAGGGCTGGTTTTCTCAAAATTAGGTTCTTGTTCCACTTAAGTCGCTCTTACGGACTCCAAACTCTACTGGCTTGGACTTAACAAGATTTTTAATATCTAATTCCCAGCCTGATTTATTCAGCTTTGAGCCCAAAAAAAGAAATTTGAGTTTTTACAGATTTTTTCACTTATGATTAACTTATTCAAAAACTAAACCCGATTCAAAACCCCTCTGAAAAATATTTGCCACTAATATGTCACAAAATAAAAAGCATAAATGTAAACCTTTATTATTTCGATTTCCTCGTTAAATGATGAAACATATGAACGAGCGTTATTAAAGAATGAGCCTGCTCTGATGTGAATGCTTACAGATATTCACCGCGATGTGACTCAGCTCCCCGGAGGCCCAAAGCTGTGAGCCAAATGGGGCGATGTTTGTGCAGATGTTTGTACCTTGATGGAGGAAGTGAAGGGCACTCGGATCTCTGTCGTCTGATTGGTGAAGTGGCTCGGGGGCGTGGCCGGCACCTCCCACGGCCGAGGGGCGGGCTGAGTGTAGAAGTCCGCCACCTCACCTGTCAATCACACGGCACAGCCAATCAGAGAGGAGGAAGGGTTTAAACCGGCCATGCACACCAATGGCCGCTAGTTGCACTGCTTTACGACCCTATATGCAGTGGAGTCGTAAAGGGGCATATAGGGGCGGCAAAACAAGCTAGTTCTCCATAAGCTACCATTGCACTTTAGACACGTTAAAAACAACTGTAAAGCCTGGTGCCTAATTTTAATTTTTTTAAACTTTCTACAGTTAGATATATTACAATTAAAGAAACCAGGCTGGTTTTCATAAGAAACATTTTAGAAATCTCGTATACTAATGAGGGTCGGACTTTGATTGACAGGCCGTTAGCATTAGAGCTAATGGCGTTAGCGTGGCTACGCCCAAACTACGTGCCCCGCGAGGGCAGAATCTGAAGTTAAGATCCCGCCCTTATGCCCTTTTTAGGAACATGCTCCCTGAGAGCAGGGTAGGAGGAGTCACCTGTTACTCCTCCTACCCGCCATGATTTTCCCCTCGAACGGGGTCATTATGGCAAACGGGGAGGAGTGAGGAATGACGGTCTATTAATAATATGTCTATGGTTCGCAGCAGCAAAGCGAAAAACGTAGAACTGACACGAGTCTTTTATTATTATGTCTATGAATCACAAGCAATATCTGGTTTACAAAGATCATAGGTCAAAGAAAAATAGAGGAAAAATGTGTTCATTTGGGAAAATGTGAGGGAAAAAATTTAAAATAATTGGAAAAAATGGGGAATATGTTGAATTTTCTTCTTTTTTTTTATAGAGGAAAATTGTGTGTGTGGGGGGTAGAAAATATGGGGATTTTTTTTTGGACAGTATCATTCTGTATACTGTATCATGAGCAGCACGGTAGCACAGCTGTTAGCGCTTGTGCTTCACAGCTAGAAGGTCCCTGGTTCGATTCCCACCTGGACGGGGCCTTTCTGTGTGGAGTTTGCATGTTCTCCCCATGTCTGCGTAGGTTTCCTCCGGGTACTCTGGTTTCCCCTACCACTAAAAACATGTACAATAGGCCAGGATGAATGAGAGTGTGTTTGAGAGTGCGCATGGTGGACGACGGATGCAAATTAGCCCAAGGCTAAGGGCTAATCCGGTGTGGCTTGTTTACATGCATGTTCATTAACATGCACTGTCCCGACCAATAAACCAATAAAATTCCTATCAAGTCATGCCACTCCCATGCAAAGATAATAAGCTTTGTGAACGTCCATCTTCATAATAAAAAACAGAAATGAAAGCCCAGTCTTACCTTTAGCAGACAGACTGTTTTAGCTGAACTCTTACAGATGGATGTTACTGAAGTTCTGTTACAGATGTGATTCTTACAGGCTAATGTCTGTGCTTCCCAAAGTGTCTAACAAACACTTCCATGTTCTGTCCAGCCCACTTAAAGCACTGTGCCCACAGAAATGAGAAACATGTATTTTCTGTCCATAAGTAGAGTGATCTAAATGTAGATGTTTGCAGCACATTTTACATATTTCTGCTTCATCATCGTTATCGAGAAAGTCCCAGAAATATTGAGACGTTTAATTAAATCAATAATGCGGCCAATCAGAGGAGAGAATCGCTCGGCACAGGCAGGTCCTAAAGTGTGTATGGTTTGTACAATAGGGTCCTCTCTGGGGCCATGGCGAATGACAGATGTCCATAACCAATAACTGAAGAGATAAAAGCAGTGAGTTTTACCGTTGTGAGGTTTTTGGACCATTCCGTGGCTCTGAACTCGGTGAAGGTCTCCAGCCGGTACTGCAACAACACACGCTTCATTAACACTTTATTAGCCAGATGTCTGTGTAAGTTCTCAGTCGTACAGGAGTTGTCCATCTTCAATGAAGGTACTTGAGTCATCTTCTGTACTCGGTAGTTGAGGTCTCCAAACGTTTCGCCTCTCATCCAAACGTCCCGCTCAGCCCGCAGCTTATATAAAGACCACAGGGAGGAGTTGGGGTTGGCCCGGCTCCTCCCCTCTAATCACAGCTACTCTCACCTGTGGGTAAACACCTTTGAAGTAGAGCGTCTGTAACGACCTGCTCCCCCAGTATCGGTCAGCCCTGTCCTATTCATAGATGATCACTGCTAAAAAAAAAAATGGTGGACTAAGATTTAATCTTTCTTCTTTTACTCCAATCTGCTTCGGGGAAAACCGACAGGACACGGCCAGTCCAAGGAGACGATACCTCAGCTAACAAAAGAACAATAGGCAGGTCATTAGCAGTGATCATCTATGAATAGGACAGGACTGACCGATACTGGGGGAGCAGGTCGTTACAGACACTCTACTTCAAAGGTGTTTACCCACAGGTGAGAGTAGCTGTGATTAGAGGGGAGGAGCCGGGCCAACCCCAACTCCTCCCAACTGGTCTTTATCTACGCTGCATGCTGAGCGTAACTTTGTTCACTGACGAAGCCTTTTGGATGAGAGGCGAAACGTTTGGAGACCTCAACTACCAAGTACAGAAGATGACTCAAGTACCTTCATTGAAGACTTTATTAGCCATTAATAAACAACTCCTGCCTTTGTAAATCTTTGTGTTTATTAGAAATGAGTGCGAGGACGTTTGAAGCTTAAACTAAACTCTGAACATTCGTGGCTCAAGCTCATCTTCAGCAAAACACTTTCCAGTTTCATTACGGCTGTAATTTAGTGAACCGTGAGAAAAGACTGTTCTGAGATTGGACATCAGATAATGGTAGAATGTTTTAACTCTGAGCCGTAGATAGTGTTGTGGTCTGTGCGGTCGGGGGTTCAGTGAAGCTGCAGCTGCTGAAAACATCGGCTGTAACTTTAGATCTGCAGCTGCTCCAGACTGACAAAGGCTGAAGGGTTTGGGGTTTTACGAGGAGCAGCTCCATGTGCTGCTGAGGGGGAGGAGACAGAAGAGAGGGAGGAGCTGTGGGGGGGGTGTCTTTTTCCCCCCATAATTCTTTCTTCATTTTTTCTGCTTTTTTGTCATAATGTTGTCCTACTTTTTTCATAATATTTCCTAATTTATCCAAGTTTTTCCCACATTTTTTCCCTAATTAAAATTTTCCCTATTTTTCGTTTCCTAATTTGTCCTAATTTTCTTTTTAAATTTTAATTTACTGTGAGGGGAGTGAGAGGTCCTTATCTTCTCGTACCCTGTATCATTATCTTCCTGTAGTTGATGAGGGTTTAGACAGACGCGCACATCCCAAGTCAGTTAAGGAGCGTGCAATAATAAAAACTCTGCACCGCTATTGCGCTCCCAAGAAATTTATTTTAGGCACCACAAGGTAACGTTTCTGGCGTCGCTTAGCCCTTCGTCTTTCATTATCTTCCTGTACCCTGTAGGTTATTATTTTCTCGTACCCTGTAGGTCAGGGGTGGCTAACTAGTCAGGGACCAAGAGCCGAAATTTTCAACCTTTCAACCTGCCACAAAGGCACAGACCATTCACGAGATCCAGGACAGTAGTTTAATGTGATTACATGTAATGTGACAGTAATATTAATTACATAAACTATAACTTTATGCCTGGCCTTTTTCTTTTCTTTTCAATAATTGTATTAGACTTAATTGTTATACTCCTCACCAAGATTGAAATAAATTTATATTAAATAAACTGACATTTTGTGCTGTTATGCTCTGACTGGGACAAAATTAGATTTTTTTATTTTTAATGCTGGAGTGCGTTAGTGTGAGGGGCCCTGCCCACTGATCCCCCTTCTCTGATTCGCCCCTGGCCTGTGCGCTCAGTGTCTGCAGCCTGGTCCTGACTGGACTGTGCAGAGAACGCACTCTAGGCTGCACAATGTTCATAAAATTTAATCAGGAGCCTCTGAAGGACGTGTGAGATTCTGTTTTATGTTTCATTTGTGACATTTGCAGCACATCTGTAAGGAAAGCCAATGACTTTCTGTATTTCCGCGTTACGATGTCGCGCTTCGCATCATATGCTTCATTAGAGCTCCACTTTTTTCCATATCCTAATTTTGATCTTTTTCTGTGAATATGACGCCAACTTTTATCAAATAAAGAGTAGGCTAATCAAAGCAATCAAAGAGCCGCATTGTATTAAACATATCCAATCATGCAAAGAGCCGCACTCTGATTGGCCAAGAGCCGCATGCGTGTTCACCACCCCTGCTGTAGGTCATTATCTTCTCATACCCTTATCTTATTTTCTCGTGCCCTGTAGGTATTATTTTTCCTCGTCCCTGTAGTCTTTTTCTCCTGTAGGTCATTTTTTCTCTGTAGGTCATTATTTCTCGTGCCCTGTAGGTCATTATTTCTCGTACCCTGTAGGTCATTATTTTCTCGTGCCCTGTAGGTCATTATTTTCTCGTACCCTGTAGGTCATTATTTTTCTTTTTTTTTTCGTCCTGTAGTCATTTTTCTCGTGCCCTGTAGGTCATTATTTTCTCGTACCCTGTAGGTCATTATTTTCTCGTGCCCTGTAGGTCATTATTTTCTCGTACCCTGTAGGTCATTTTTTCTCGTCCCTGTAGTCATTATTTTCTCGTCCCTGTAGGTCATTATTTTCTCGTACCCTGTAGGTCATTATTTTCTCGTACCCTGTAGGTCATTATTTTCTCGTGCCCTGTAGGTCATTATTTTCTCGTGCCCTGTAGGTCATTATTTTCTCGTACCCTGTAGGTCATTATTTTTCGTACCCTGTAGTTTTTTTCTCGTACCCTGTAGGTCATTATTTTCTCGTACCCTGTAGGTCATTATTTTCTCGTACCCTGTAGGTATTTTTTCTCATACCCTGTAGGTCATTATTTTCTCGTACCCTGTAGGTCATTATTTTCTCGTACCCTGTAGGTCATTATTTTCTCGTACCCTGTAGGTTATTGTTTCTCATACCCTGTAGGTCATTATTTTCTCGTACCCTGTAGGTTATTTTCTCGTACCTGTAGGTTATTGTTTTCTCGTACCCTGTAGTTATTTTTTCTCATACCCTGTAGGTCATTATTTCTCGTACCCTGTAGGTTATTGTTTTCTCATACCCTGTAGGTCATTATTTCTCGTACCCTGTAGGTATGTTTTCTCATACCCTGTAGGTCATTATTTTCTCGTGCCCTGTAGGTCATTATTTTCTCGTGCCCTGTAGGTCATTATTTCTCGTGCCCTGTAGGTCATTATTTTCTCGTACCCTGTAGGTCATTATTTTCTCGTACCCTGTAGGTTATTGTTTTCTCATACCCTGTAGGTCATTATTTTTAGTATATTTCTCGTACCTGTAGGTTATTGTTTTCTCATACCCTGTAGGTCATTATTTTCTCGTACCCTGTAGGTTATTGTTTTCTCGTACCCTGTAGGTTATTGTTTTCTCTACCCTGTAGGTTATTGTTTCTCATACCCTGTAGGTCATTATTTTCTCATACCCTGTAGGTCATTATTTTCTCGTACCCTGTAGGTGTTAACGGCTCCATGTTGGTGATGACGCCATCTTTGGCGGGGGCGGAGCTCCAGCAGCTGTGTTTTGCGGCAAAACTTTTGAACGCCTCCTGAGCCTCCTCCTCTGAGATCGAAGGATACTGCCCAGACAAACGGGAGAGGAACAATTGTGAACAATTTGTGATACAAATTAGTATGAATTTGTATCACACTATATCTGCAACCTGAAGCATATTTTTACATTTTTACTCAGGGCTGCGTCCCATAAAATGGGACGTTACGGCAACACCGTGAAAAATATTTCATGGGTGTGATTGACTTTTCTGATCGGAACGACCAAATAGAATTTTGTGCCAAATTATTTTAATTTTCGTAAAACTAAAATTTGTACTCTCCATATAATTCCTATATATTCCAATTTGAATTTTGCCAAATGAAAGTGTTTAGGACTGAGACTTTAACAACTGATAACAAAATGAGCGAAATCGGGAATGGGAGCCATTTTTTGTTTGCAAAAAATCTCAAAATACTTTGTACAGTTTGCGGCTTCGCCGCATAAAAAACGTAAAACTTAGAAAAGTAATTTGGATAACTTTTAAAGTTCTACTTCTCAAGATTATTTTCCACCCAAAATTAGGTCGTTCCGATAAACGCTCTAGGAGGAGATAGATTTTGTACAAAGTGAAAACGACTATCGCGCCACTATTTTGAAATTCAAAATTTGGAAATAGTCAAAAGTTGCGTCGGATCGGGTTTGAATTTTGGGCCAAAATCTGTGACTTTTCGTCGATGTTCACTGGGTGAAAATTGCAACGAAAGACAGAAAGAAAGAAAGAAAGAAAGAAAGAAAGAAAGATTAAAGCCGCAAGCGGCATCGAACGGCCCTCGCGGGCCGTGCCTCCTTTAGCGCCTCCATTGCCGAGCCATAACCCTACCGAGAGCGCTAGTGCGGCCACACTGCATTTTATTGTCCTCATGTGCCATTAATCTTTGTCAATAAACATCCAAACTACATTTTAGCCTCTCCATGTGAATAATGGCTCTAACCTGCAGAGGGCGCTAGCGCGCCCGAAATCTTTTTTATTTCACAAGCAGTATCGGACGGCCCTTACGGGCCGTACTTCTATGACCACTGTCCACAAGCTCCTTACAGAGGGCGCTAACGCGCTGTAATTGTGTATAATGTGAGATTTATGTGTCAGTCCTATTAGGATAACATGGGGGGCCCTGGGCGTCACCATGGCAACACCGTACAAAATACGGTATGGGTCTCATTGGCTTTTCTGACCGGGATGCCATCAACTATTTTTGTGCCGAATTTCATCCATTTCCGAGAAACTAATTTTTTTCAGATAATGCATTTTTTGTTCTCAGCCTAGAGGGGGCGCTGTCGCGCCCAATGTCACATTTTCACATTTGTTGCGTTCGGGGGTGAAAGGTCAATAAAATGTATATTCCGATTTTTAATCGGAGTTTGTTTGTGCGAATGGGAGCATTTTGTTGTTTACGATAAGTCGCAAAATTCTTCGTAAAGATTGCGGCTTCGCCGCACACAGACCGTAAAACTTAGCCAAAAAATTTGGATAACTTTTGATGCCCCACATCTGTAGATGAGCTGGAGCGATTTGGAGCTCATTTGGTGAAACGCCCTAGGAGGAGTTCGTTCAAATGCGACGTCAGCGAAAACGCTGACTCAGCATTTTCCCACCTTCCTGTCAAAATGGCGGACTTCCGGTTTGTCAGGGGGCGTGGCCACAATAATATTTTTTGTTTGTCGTCACATGACGAATGTCTGTACCAAATCTCGTCGCTCTACGACAAAGTTGACGTTGGCCCCTCCTCCATAGGCGCAATGTATTTTCACTTTTGTAGGTGGCGCTGTCGCGCCATTTTTTATTTCCCCAATATGAAACACACATTTTCATTAATTTTTCACCGGACCTGAATTTTGGGCAAAGTTTGGTGAGTTTTCGACTATGTTCAGGGGGTCAAATTCCTGCTCAAAGAGCAGAAGAAGAAGAAGAAGAAGCAGAAGAATAAAGAAGAATAATAATATTTCTTGGAAAAACAATATCGTCGCTTTCGCGACGACAACATATTATACATTTTTGGAAAGCTCTCAACCACCCCCACGCAGGCGTGGGGCTCGGAGGTTGATGACGAGCGCTTCGCGCTCGTCATCAACCTCCGTATGACAGTTGGCCATATACCCCCATTCATTTTCATGCAATTACAAGTATACAGGGCCCACACCAGAGGTGTGGGCAGTCACTGTTTTACACGGTGAGTTTACGGTTGACATGGGGACAGCGCTTCGCGCTGTTTTCGTGCGCTCCGCGCACCTAGGTACAGTGCGCTCCGCGCACTGCATTGCGATTACAATAGGCCCTTGCGACGGCAGGCCGCTCGGGCCTAAAAATTACAATGTTGATTTTTGCATTATATATGCACGGGACATGCACAACAAGAGGAGTGTGTTAGTGAGTGTTTGAGAGGAGGGGAGCGCTTTGCGCTCGTTTTGTTTGCACTTTGGGGGAGTGCGCTCCGCGCTGCTCCGTGCACTCTATACGATTACAAGAGCCCCTTCGCCAAGCCCTGATGGCGCTCGGGCCTAAAAAGTGATGGAACGCAGCAGCAACGAGAGGAAACATCTTAGATCAGTTTTGTAGGTCTTAGCTTTCAAAGTAGGTGTTACACATTTCCAGTCCAGAGGGTTTTAGATTTGGGTAAAGTTGAACTGGGGGAAATGTGCTTGGTTAAGGCGGGGGTTAAGAGTATAATTTTTGGGGTTGTATTTTTTGTTAAAGGCTCATTTCTTTGGAGTTTGCTCCATTTGAGCTGATGTTGGTGGAGATGTAAGGCCTAAAGACAGACACAGTTTATTTTGGAGACAGATTTCCAAACTGTTCCAAACTTTTTTTCTTGGAACTAAAGGAGTACCGTCCTTTAGTTCATAGTAAACATTTGTGGGAGAAGCTCTACAGTATATTTTAATAACAAAACATTTGTATCAGTTTCATGAACTCTCAGGAGAGTTTTCCTGCGTTGCTGTGACAGAGAGAACCGACCCTAAAGTCGTGAGATGTGTCAATAAACTCCTGTGAAGAATTGAGATTGAGCTACAAATACGTGAGGAATGTGAGGAATGAGTTTGGACATGATGAACTTTTTAATTCAGTGTTTCATTGTTCATAATTTAACCTCTTAAAGGAACAGGCCAACGTTTTACCATACTGAGATATGTTCTTACCTGAGCTTAGAGAGTTGATACGCACCTGTCTGGTCTTTGTGCCCGTGGAAGAGCGTGGTAGCTTCCAACTTCACCCCGTTTGGAGCTATAGGAATACATTGGGAGAGGCCAAATGCTAACAACATCTTTGGTCTTTTCACGTGACTGAGCGCACGCACAATGACCAGACAGGTGTGTATCAACTCGTCTAAGCTCAGGTAAGAACATATCTCAGTATGGAAAAACAGTGGCCTGTTCCTTTAACCCCACCTGAACCGAGCACATTCTCTCCAGTTCTTCTAAAAGCTTCTTGATAATAAGTGCCAAAATAGCGACGAAAACCAGACGTAAACAGGGATGAAAATGCAACAAATAAGCTTAAAAGGTTAAATGGTAATATCCAAGAGAGTCTCATTTAATCGCTGCGAAGACTCCTAAGTGCGCGTGTGGGCGTGCACGTACCTCCAGTCGTTCTGGCCGGGCCGGGCTGGGGCGGGGCGATGGGCTCCAGAGGGACGGGCGGCGGCAGGTATCCTCCTGTTACACATCAGAGTAAAGTTACCTCTGCTCTGAACGGAGACGGGATCATGTGACTGACAGATCATGTGACTGACCTCCTCCGATGCCCTCGTATCCAGGCACGGTCCCGAACATGTTAGCAGGGGCGCCGTGGGGTACCCTGGAAAACAACAGCAGGAGTGATATTGGTTTATTCCTTCCAAGTCTCGTATCTCAGTCAGCATCAGGTCATTTCTTTGAAACGTGGTGTTTCGCCATGTTTGCTTTGTCACTGTCCCATGTTCATTAAATATTGGTCATGCGGTGTTAAAAAATACAGAAATACTATTAAAAGGTAAGAAACAAATGTTATATTTGATCTAAATAGAAGAGTTTGACAGAGGCAAATCCATAAACAAATGGAGCTAAAGTCTGGAATAACATAAGAAAAACACAAGTCAGTCACAATGATCAAAGAGTCATGAAATAATGTTTCACTGGAAAAATGTGGGTAAATTTGGAAAAAATTTTATTAAATTGGGGGGAAAAAACATGAAAAAAACCTGGGAAAATTTGGGGAAAATTGAAAAAATACAAAAATACAAAAAAAAGAAAAGAATTGGGGACAAACACATAGAAAAATAAGGAAAACAAAGAAAACTTGGAAAGTGCTTTTTCTGCCCTTTTGCCGTTAAAGGAGGTTTCTTGTTTCACCTCAAATAAATGATGCAAATGCAAAAGAAATGAAACAAAATGTTCGGTGCCAAAAACCGAGTATCGGAAAAGTACTGGTATCGGAAAAATATATACGGTACCCAACCCATACACTAGGCGTCACAAATTAAATTTCACCAAGGTCCGAAACTAACAAAAATTGTAAAGCAAAGGTCCGGAACATACGGGGTTAATTCACGGTTATATGGGATTTTTAAGACTTTATTAAATCTATTACTGTGATTTGAAAATAATGCAATTAAGTGAATCCTGTTATTGTTTTTTGTTTTGTTTTTTTGCTTTAGAAATAAGTTTCGGCTCCTAAATAGCAGAATGCATAGCCTCTATTATACACAATGTGCACATAATATCTTAGTCCTGGCTTAGTCCAGGTTTAGTCCAGGTTTAGTCCTGGCTTAGTCCAGGTTTAGTCCTGGTTTAGTCCAGGTTTAGTCCTGGCTTAGTCCAGGTTTAGTCCAGGTTTAGTTCTGGTTTAGTCCTGGCTTAGTCCAGGTTTAGTCCTGGCTTAGTCCAGGTTTAGTCCTGGCTTAGTCCAGGTTTAGTCCAGGTTTAGTTCTGGTTTAGTCCTGGTTCAGACCTGCTCACTGCCGATCGGGAAACAGCCGCGCTATTTGTGCATTACGATTGTGTGTACATATTTAATTAAGGCGTCCTCCGCTTTTTTTTAGCAAGCCAAAAAAAAGGCATTAAAAAAGTATCATGGAGCTAAGATGTAGGACTTTCTCTTTCTGTTCATCTGGGCTTGTAGTTACCGCTCTGTAGTCATAGAGGAAGAGAGTGAGAGAGCGTAGATGCAGCCGCTGAGGGGATTCAGGGTCGGGTCCAAAGTTCGGATCCAAGGTTCGGGTCCGGATGGGCTGGCGCATGGGTCTGGATCCAGACCGAGGTCCGCCGTTTAGTGACCTCTGCCATACACCATGTCGCAGCTTTAGAGACCCCTGACTCAGGAGTAATCTGATTACAGGCAGTAATTCAGGAACTTTAAGGAGACGCTACATTCAACGTCAGCATGAAACGTCTACTGTTGAGACATTCATATTTTCTGTCATTTTATGTTTTCAAATAAAAATAAGGCGTTTTCTGCATAAACATTACAACAATTTTGCATATTTTCCAAACTGTTCCAAACTATTTTCTTCGACAAAATCTGAATGAGGTTTAAATGTGTGCTTTAAATTTGCGACGTATTCGTTACAAAGACTTCTAAAGAGGGATTTTGGATCTTGTCTAATCTCTTAACCCCCACCTGAACCGAGCACATTTCTCCAGTTTGGCTTTACCCAAATCTAAAAGCTTCTTGAAAAAAAAGTGTCAAAATAGCGACAAAAATGAGACGAAAACGAGGGTAAGAATGCAACAAAAGAGCGATAGAAACGTAAGAAAAAAGCCACAAAAGAGCAACAGGAAGCATTGAAAATGAAAAAAAAATAGCCACACACGAATAACAGAAAAGGGACCAAAACGTGTGGCAAAAACGCAAAAAATATATATACAGTATATATGAAAAAAACAAAAAAAAGTGATGACATTGCGATCAAAAAGATTTGTTTAAATGAGTTTTGTAGGTCTTAGCTTTCAAATGAGGCGTTACACTGGCCTGCAGGCGGTGAACTTTTAGACTTGGGTAAAGCTGAACAGGAGAAAATGCACTTGGTTTTATAATAAGCTGTTTATTAGTGGGGGGGAAAAAATTTATTTAAAAAAGATATTTCAATCACTCTGAGAAAATGGCCTTGAAATCACAATTTTCCAAACCTTTCCAGTGAAAGAGAGAAAAATGCATTGTGAGAAAAGACACGTGGATCAAAATTAAAGAGAGGGAAGTGGCACCTTTTACAGATCACATCAATGCTGTGGACCCTAACATTAAATTTACTCGGGAGGACGCTAAGGAGAAACAACTTGCGTTTTTAGATTGTAAAGTTATCATAGGGGAAAACGGACACCTGCAGACAGAGGTTTACAGGAAGGCAACTCATACTGACCAGTATTTGATGTTTGACTCCAACCATCCACTCCAACACAAAATAGGGGTCATTAGGACACTCAGACATAGAGCTAAAGAGGTGCCTACCAGTGCAGAAGGAAAGGACAAAGAGGAGCAACATGTCCAGAGAGCCCTCTCAGACTGTGGCTATCCTAACTGGTCCTTCACTAAAGCACAAAGGACAAGAAGACCCAAAGAGCAGGACAGACAGACTACAGAGCCCAGAAGGAAGGGAGTTGCAGTGCCGTATGTAGCCGGGGTCTCAGAGAAACTTCAGAGAATCTTTAAACAGCACAGGATCCCAGTCTACCATAAACCTGTGAACACACTGAGACAAAAATTAGTTCATCCCAAAGACAAAACCCCCAGCCACAAACAAAGCAATTTGGTTTATTCTATTCGATGCAAAGAAGAAGAATGCAAAGAACATTATATTGGAGAAACCAAACAAGTCTTACAGAAGAGACTTTATCAACACCGAAGAGAAAGCACAAGCGGCCCTCAGTCGGCTGTGCACCTTCACCTTAAAGCCTCCAATCACTCCTTTGAGGACGGAGAGGTCAAATTTTAGCTAAAGAAGAACGTTGGTTTGAAAGAGGAGTAAAAGAAGCTATTTTGTCAGAAAAGAAAATCCCTCCATGAACCGAAATGGTGGGCTAAGATTTAATCTTTCTGCTTTTTACTCCAATCTGCTTCGGGGGAAACCGAAAGGACACGATCAGTCCAAGAAGACGATACCTCAGCTAACAAAAGAACAATAGGCAGGTAATTAGCAGTGATCAGCCATGAATAGGACAGGACTGACCGATACTGGGGGGAGCAGGTCGTTACAGACGCTCTACTTCAAAGGTGTTTACCCACAGGTGAGAGTAGCTGTGATTAGAGGGGAGGAGCCGGGTCTACCCCAACTCCTCCCAACTGGTCTTTATATACACTGCGTGCTAAGAGTGTAACCTTGTTCACTGACGAAGCCTTTTGGATGAGAGGCGAAACGTTTGGAGACCTCAACTACCAAGTACAGAAGATGACTCAAGTACCTTCTTTGAAGATGGACAACTCCTGTACGACTGAGAACTTACACAGACATTGTGAGAAAAGACAATCTCCCAAATAAATGTGTGAAACATTGAATCATGTTTTTGTGAAGATCAGATGTTTAGATGTTAGAGACAGAGCTGACCCAAGACCTGAAAGTTGAAAAATGCGACATGCCTGTAACGTCTCGCCTCCCTGTTGAAAAGTCCAGGGGTCTCATTTATAAAGCCCACGTACGGACAAAATGAGGCCAAAACCTTCCGTACGAACTGTCCTGCGCCAAAGGTGGTATTTATAGAAATCAAACTGAACGTGAAACATTACGCACCGCCACACTAGGTTTGTACCTGGCGTACGCAGTCCGCACTTTTCAGAAACGCTGCAAACACACGAGGAGAGGCGAGGGAAAGCAGCAAGGGGAGGTCGGATTGAGGAAATGAAGTCTGGTGCACATTTTAAACTGCTCATTTCTTTATTTTCTACAGAAATGATTAAGATCATTTAAAATAAAATATAGGAAATCAACCGTTGGCTTTGTGTAGTGTTTCAATCTTTCGTTTATATACTTAATAAAAATATTGTAGTAATGTGTGACACTCAAAGACGTGCACGCTCATGTACGCTCATGCACGGACACCGGAGCGCACTGCTGCCGGCTGCGAGCGAGAAGCAGGAAGGATCCGAGCCGCTCTGTGCTTTTAACCAAAGTCTGACCAACTCCTGCAGAGACCGCGCTGAGGGCTGGTCCAAGGCACAAGTCCATTCAGAGACGCTGCAGCTCCACAACCTCTCTCTTTCTCACACCACCCGGACTCTGCTCCTCATTCATGCCCAAAGCGAACCGGTGCCTCATCCCCACTGCACGTACAGTGAGCTAAAAAAACAATAGACTATCTGAGTGATTCAAAGCCCACCGAGCTTATTCTGTACTTTCAGGAAATGTGAGCTCCGTGAATGGCACTGGGAAATATCACAGCGTCTAAAAGGCTCTTCTTTACGTTCTAAAAGTGTATTTCCAAAAGACTCTGCACTCTGCCTATAGGTTACTTGTGATCAGAGAAACAGCGGTAACATGTCAGTAAAGATCCACCCGGCCTCTGCTGTCACTGCTGAGGCGTGTGGCCCCTCCCTCTCTGCTCCCGGGGTCTCGGTAAAACCCCGTCATTATCGCCTCATGTTTAGGTAAATCTCATTCATAAGTTACTTTGCATGTCCTTATATGGTGACATGGAGGCGTGCAGGGGGCGTGACGTGAGGAGGGGTCATGTGCGCACATTTCTGCTCCAGGTGGAATTTGTGAAGGGGAGTTTACGTGGTGCTGCGCGTACGGAGGGTTTCATAAATCCCAATTTTTTCTCCGTACGTGAAGTTTGGGTTTTGCTCGTACGGACTCTTATAGGCAGATTCTCACGGACAGTTTTGTAAATGAGACACCTGGGGCCTCATTTATCAAGCTTGCTGCGCACAAAATGAGGCCAAAACTTTGCGTAGCTGCTCCTCTGCGCAAAAGATGGTATTTATAGAAAACAAACTGAACGTGAAACATTGCGCTCCTCTACGCAAACTATATAGCTCCCGTACGAGGTACGCACTTTTCAGAAACACTGCTGAGAGACGGGGAGGGCGAGGGAAGCAGCGAGGGGAGGACAGTTTGAGGAAGTCATGTTTGGTCACTTTTGAAATAGTTCATTTGAACTTTATTTTCATCAGAAATTACAAAGATTAGAATGAAATGAGCAACTTAACACGATATTTGAAAAACGACTTGTTGCATATACGTGCACGCTCGTACCTGTGCGCGTATGTGCACTGATGCTGAAGCCTTTTAAACGGGAAGCAGGATTGATCCCGCTGTATGTGCTTTAATTGACTCATCTCTGGACATAAGTCTGACCAACTGGGTTTAGGTCCAAAGCTCGGGTCACATGACCTTCAGACACGAGGCCGTCTTTACGCAGTGCACACCGGCACCACGGCTCCACTGAGCGCTCCCTCCTCCGACACCACGGACGCTGACCTCTCCTCACTCGGACACTGACTGACCTCTCCTCACTCACACCACCCGGACAGACAGCTCTGCTTCTTCCAACACAGAGCCCGAACTCACGTACAGCGTGCGCAATGGTTTGTATGAATGAAATTCCCCAGTTGATCGTGTTTTATTGGCAAACCCAAACCTTCCTATTGGCAAATACAGCCGACACTTAAGGCTCTTCTTTATGTTCTAAACATGTGTTTGGAAAAGTTTTATTGATGGAATAAACAGAAAGATGCCAATACGCGTGATCAGAGAAGCAGATCTCACTCTTCATTAAAACTCCTCGAGCCTGTGTCGTCTCTGCACGAGCTGCTGCAGCGTCAGCCCCTCCCTCTCTGTGTCAGCCCCTCCCTCTCTGTGTCAGCCCCTCCCTCTCTGTGTCAGCCCCTCCCTCCTGTCTCTCGCCTTCGGTTAAACCCACTCATTACCGCCTCATGTTTAGGGAAATCTCATTCATAAGTCACTTTGCATTGCCTTTTATGGTCAAATGGAGGCAGCAGAGGGCGTGTCGTGATGTCGGCAGCTTTCTGCTACACGTGTGATCAGCAAAGGAAAGATTGCAGTCAGGTGTGCGTACCCGCGCATACGCAGGGTTTATAAATCGGAAAAAAACTTTGCGTATGAAATTTTTTGTGCTTTTGCTACGCACTTTCAAAGTCAGAGTCTCACGCACAGTTTCATAAATGAGGCCCCAGAGCAGCGTGGTCTAAAGTAAAAGGAAGTTAGCCACGCCCCTTCCAATAAACCCATGTGACATGTGTTTACAGGAACAACAGTTACTTCCATTTCTCTGGAATCAACCAGACTCTGCCTGGAGCTGAAGCCGAGGCTGTGAGTAAACCCAGACCAAGACTAAAGGAAAAAACAGCCTAATGGCGAGTGTAGTAGGGCTACACATTTTCAAGTTTTTCATTAACCGTTAACCGAGGCCCTTAGCGGTTAATACTCGGTTAACCATTAGTGTGCGCACTAACCAACCCCACCCCCCCCGCGCGCGCCGCCCCCTCCGTTACGTTATACTGACAGACACGAAAGGGTTTTTTCATTGTTAACACCTTTATTAAATGGCTGGAACACATTTAAAACTAAATTAATTTATAGAAATAAAACGCAGTGGTAATGACAGAGCAGTCAAAGTAGGTCACTGACTTGCGTTCACGTGACCCTACAGTATTTTTATTTATTTTACCTGCAGTCATTTAGCACGCTTTTTTTTAAACATTGTGCAAAGAAACAGTCATTCATGCGTACAACAACAACACTTATCTCTCCACCACATTTTAACAATAACGAGAAAGGCCAGTTTTGTGCCTTTAGCTTACCTAGCTACCTAAGTGATGCCCGGGTGTCGGCTGTTGAAGTTGAAGTATATCTAAGCACTGCAATGCAATACTTGCATTTTGATCCGTCATTCTCGGTTGTAAAGCGTTTCTCCCATGCTGTGCTGTTTATGGCCCGCTTCATATTTAAAAGTTAAACTAGCTAGCCATGCGCGATGACGGCTTCTCGTGAACAAATGTTTGGGAGCGCTCTGGCGGTCTCTGGTGGTGCAAAAATGTATTACAAATATTTAATGGCACAAATTATACACGCCAGTTAACCGAGCAAAATGCTTTTACTCGGTTACGCAATTTTTAACGGTTAATCGGTTAACCCTGGACACCCCTAATACACAGTACGATTTATTTTGTCTTATAATATTTTTAGATGTCCCATTGCACAACGTGGGGATGGTAAACCCGTAAGCTGCACTTGCACAACAGTTAATTGATACTTTCAACAGAAACTCAAACCAGAAAAACGGCATTCCTTTGGAATGAACCAGACTCTGCCTGGAGCTGAAGCCGAGTCGTGTTTCTGTGAGAAAACCCAGACCAAGACTAAAGGCAAACCAGACCAAGACTAAAGGCAAACCAGACCAAGACTAAAGCAAACCAAACCAAACCATATATATATATATATATATATATATATATATATATATATGTGACCAGCCACAGGAATGGGGGACACAAGTCGATTTTGGGGATTTTGAGATTTTCACAGATTATTAAAGTGTAGTCTCCAAGCTTTCCAACGATGTGTAACACATGGAAATCTGATAATATTTGGCGGTGTAGCGGTGATTTGAAGTTAACAACTCCAAAAAGCCCAAAGGCCTGAAAAACCTCTCCAAAGTTTTGGGCCATTCTCACCTCTCTGCTGTTGGGAGTGACAATAGGGCTCATTTACATCTCATTGGGATAAGCCACACCCCCTGTCAAACTCCCCCTCAAAGCAGTAAAGCACAGGGAGGGAGCAAACAACAAACCATTGTTTACCAGTTTCATTATGTGTATCAGTCTTATTTTTGGTTTCATGTATTGATCTCACCTCACAGCAGAAGGTTGTTATTGTTCTTTGTCATTTTTTAATATCAATTGATAAACTGTCACTGGCTTGAGAATGTGTTGTGTAACATCTGTTACATCTGTAACATCTGTTATTGCAGCAAAAGGGGGTTCCACAAAGTATTAAGTCATGCTGTATGAATACTTGTGCACTCCCCACTTTTCAAAAATAACAGAAGCATGTATCATTTTGCTTTCACTTCACAGTTGTCTGTTACTTGTGTGTGAACTTTCAGTAAAAAAGTCAAAATAAAATCTTTATGTTTATGGTTGTAAACATGACATGTGACAGTGAAAATGCTGCTGCGCTTCTCCCCAGTCCCTCCCTGTGTCAGCTCCACTCTCAGGCTGAGAGAGTTACAGACTCCGGACATAACTGAAGTTATAAACTTTAGAAAAGACTCCTGTACTACTTTAGTAATGCACATACAGGAGAGAAAAGGCCGACGTCGCCGCGCGCAGTTCCAGATTGTTGATTTCACAACAAAAAAAACATCATAACTTTATCTGGCCATAAAACCGAAAATATGAAGCGGAGTAGTTTAAGTTTGTAGAGATCTTGATTTTGTGTAAATAGCAGGTTAATTCCTCGTGACTAGATCATTGTCTCGCATGCTAACCCTGTCACGATGTGATGTTTACATTTTGAACGAGCTCGGCACATGGATATTTCATAAAATATCGTAGCTAGCTGTGCGCCACCATGGCCAATTAGCTGTTGTGGACCTGCTGTCTCCCCCTGAAGTCGACAGGAACAGGAAAGGATTGCTACGAAAATAGTGTGTGATGTTCATGATAACTGTACTGACATTGAGATAAAAGGTAATAAAGGTTTCCGTCTTACCATATGAGTGCGTTGGCGTCTTTTACACTACACGCAATGAATAATAAAAGAATAATCACTCTCTCAACCAGTCTCGAACTCACTCCACGTGTTTGAAAAAGGTGTGCTTCAGGACACCTGCGCTAACCCCTACACTACAGCACCACACCAAGTGTTGTCTCAATGCTTGTATTTATCAGATATTCTGTACCCATCACAGCAAGCCATGCCATTCCATCGGCCATGTCAAAATGTGACAGTCACCAATTGACGTGGGATGTTATTAATTGTACAACGAGGCTGCGTCCTTTCCTCATCCTGTTAATGCATATATATGCGCCTGACATTGCTGGTGACACTGTTTGCAGCAGTTGGCTGTCGGTAGGGATTTTACGATCTAAAAGCCACAAAATAGCAGAAGCTCTAATCAACATGGTGGCCTATGCACCCATTTGACCACGGCGTGTCGCATGTTGTACTACAAACTTTTGCCAATGGAATTTAGATTATTTGTGCAGATTACTTTTTTAACAAGAGGCCCCATACAAGCATCATCTCCTCATCATTAACATCAAACCTATTAAGAGGAATATTGAATAGGCGTAAAGTTCAGCTCTGCATTTATGGCGCAATCTTTTCAGCTCTGCTCCGTCGAAATTCGAACAGCGACACACTGTGGTCAAATGGGTGCATAGGCCACCATGTTGATTAGAGTTTATGCTATTTTGTGGCATTTATTTCGTAAAATCCCTTTATTACCTTTTATCTCAATGTCAGTACAGTTATCATGAACATCACACACTATTTTCGTAGCAATCCTTTCCTGTTCCTGTCGACTTCAGGGGGAGACAGCAGGTCCACAACAGCTAATTGGCCATGGTGGCGCACAGCTAGCTACGATATTTTATGAAATATCCATGTGCCGAGCTCGTTCAAAATGTAAACATCACATTGTGACAGGGTCACGGCGAGAACCGGAACACCGGCATGTTAGCTAACAATAGCACAGCACACATTGGCACGGCGGCCACCACACCAGCGATAAAAAAACAAAACAATCTTTCACTCACCCGTCTGAAGTAACCTTGGCCTTTTGCTCAGAAAAACTCGTAGTAAATCCAGTTTAAAGCGCAAGTAGCGTCAGCCTCTGATATTATAGTAGATCCATGAGAGCCACACAGGGGAAGCTTAGAGTCATGAAGCCACACACGCATAATGACACGCCCCCACAGCGTGGGGGCGTGGGGGCTCTGACAAAACAAGACTTTTTCAACCTGTAAACTGATCGACAATAGGCGTATGTATAAAACAGCCTTTTTTGCGTGGCATTTGTTTGCTAAAGCATGTGTCAACAACACAACTGAAAGCAGCTCTGCTTCTCCTCCTCCGCGGTGTTTACTCAGTATGTAAATAAACAGAGACAAAGTCACGCCCCTACTGCACGCTCCGAAACCCACCTCAAACTAGTCATTTTGAACCTAAAAGTTTACGCTTTTAAATATACTAATACTGCTAGCTTAAACATGGAGAGGCTACTTCGTGACTTCAACTGAACGATTCTGCACAAAAGTGAAAATCACCAATTTCCCCCAAAAAATCTTTTTTTGCGTTTTTCTCGAGACACTGGCTGCCGACTTGTGTCTTTGGAATCCATGGCGGGTCACACATATACACATATATATATATATAATATATATATATTACACACATACAAAATACAATCAATCTCCATAGGCAACAGTAAAAAGGACTCCTTTCAGCCTGGACTTAAAAATATTCAGGGTTGAGGCCTGTCTCACGTCCTCAGGATCTCAGGGCCCGAGGTGGTTCATACGGCTGTAACATGTCAGAGATGTACTTTGGTGCCCGACCATCAATCAAACTTTATTTATAAAGAGCTTTTCATACCGAAAGGTATCACAAAGTGCTTTACAGATAACATTTAAAACAATACGCCCCGCATCATACATCCATACTCACACACACACACACACACACACACACACACACACACACACACACACACACACACACAACAAAAATAAACAATATTATGTTGCTTAAGCTTATGTATTCAGTCATTATTCAATGGTATACTAAAAATCCTTATGAAAAAACGTACTTCTCACTGTTCTCAGGTCAAATATTTATATGCGATTAATTTCGATTAATTAATTACAAAGCCTCTAATTAATTAGATTAATTTTTTAATCGAGTCCCGGCCCTAATATATATATATATATATATATATATATATATATATATATATATATATATATATACGTATATATATATATATACGTATATATATATATACACACACACACACATACAATATATCATTAGGACTAAATTAATAGATGTGAGTTAAAAGCTAAGCTAAAAAGGTGGGTCTTGAGCCTGCTCTTAAAGACATGAACGTTCTCTGCGGTCCTGAGCTCCTCCTCAGGTCGTTCCAGAGGCGAGGGCCATAATATTGGAAAGACGCCTCGCCGTGAGTCTTTCTGTTGACTTTAGGAATAACTAGGAGACCCCCGCCAGAGGAGCGAAGGGTCCGTGAAGGTTCATAAGGTAAAAGTAATTCTGAAAGATAAGAAGGACCAAGACCATTAAGACATTTAAAAACCGTTAGAAGAACTTTAAAATCGATCCTGAAACACACGGGGAGCCAATGCAGCGACTCTAAAACCGGTGTAATGTGGTCCCGCCTCCTGGTCTTCGTCAGGACACGAGCTGCTGAATTTTGTAAAAGTTGTAAACCTGAGATACTCTTTTTGGGAAGACCAGAGAGCAGGGCATTACAGTAGTCGATACGACTGCTGATAAAAGCATGCATTAGCGTCTCCGTGTTGGCCCGAGAGAGAATGGGGCGGACTCTGGCTATGTTCTTTAGATGGTAAAAACCTATCTTTGTGATATTCTTAATGTGTGGAATAAAAGTCAGCTCAGAGTCAAAAATCACACCCAGGTTCTTCACCTGTGAGGAAGGATTAAAAGACAATGACTGTAGTTTGGGTAAAAGTTTCTCTCTCTGGGCCTCAGGACCGATGACTAAAACTTCAGTTTTGTCCTGGTTAAGCTGGAGAAAGTTTTCTGCCATCCAGGATTTGATATCTAAAATGCAGTTAAAAAGTGCATCCATTGGCCTGGTGTCATCAGGAGACATGGAGATGTACAACTGTGTATCATCAACGTAACTATGAAAGCTGACTCCATGTCTCCTGATGACATAACCAAGAGGGAGCATATACAGGTTAAATAGCACTGGGCCTAAAATCGAACCCTGGGGCACGCCACATGTAATTTTATGGACCTTAGAGGAGCAGGTATCCACACTCACCATGAATGTCCTGTCTGTGAGGTAGGATGTAAACCATTTGTGGACAGCACCAGAGAGGCCGATGTGTTTTAAACGAGTTAAAAGAATAGTGTGGTCGACTGTATCAAAGGCAACGCTCAGATCCAGTAGAACCAACGCTGTGACCTTCTGTGAGTCATAATTGAATCTAAGATCATTTAAAATCTTTAAAAGGGCCGTCTCGGTGCTGTGGTTTACCCTAAAGCCAGACTGGAATTTCTCAAGGACGTTATCTGCAGTAATAAAATCATTAAGTTGGATGAAGACAAGTTTTTCTAAGATTTTGCTTAAAAATGGTAAGTTGGATCCCGGTCTAAAATTGTTAAAATCATTACAGTCCAAATTGCTCTTCTTCAGTAGAGGCCTCACCACCGCCCCCTTAAAGGCAGCAGGGAAGACCCCAGTCTGAAGAGAGCAATTCATCATGTTTAAAAGTTCGTCTTTAAAGGATCCATAGAATGTTATAAAAAACGGTGTTGGGACCGGGTCTAAAAGACATGTGGTGGGCCTCACTGAGGAGAAAACTTTATCAAGCATCTCAGCATTAACCTGGACAAAACTGTGCAGTGTTTCTTTGGAACAAGTAGACAACCAGATGTATTTAAAGCAGTGCACTTTGGGTAGATAAAATATTACATCTGATAGTGTCTATCTTTCCCCTCATCCTCACAGAGAGCATCTGTGGGATTTAAAGGAGGTTTGTTAAAATCAGGATTTAAAACATTTTCTATTGTTGAGAATAGGACTTTGGGTTGTTTTTGTGGTTGGTGATTATTGTGGAAAAGAATTTATTTCTTGCATTTCTTACTGCTATTGTAGGTCTTTTGTTGAGCACGGAATATTTGAAAATGTATTGTTATTTTGAATTTCCTCCATCTCCTCTCGGCCTTCCTGCAATTTCTCTTGAGTTGCTTTAGCTCCTTGCTTCTCCAGGGGGGAGGGATTTGGGATTTATCTTTTTAAGTTTGAATGGTGCAACTGCATCGAGGGCGATGAGTAGTTTACGGTTAAAATTGTCAACAATAAAATCGCAGTTAGCAGGTAAAATCACAGGAGGAATTTGTTGTAAAGCATCAATACATTTGCAGCCACTTCAGGGTTAAATTTTGTTTCCTCACAGTTTTTGCCGAGGATTCTCGCTGGATAAAACCGGTGACATTAAAAAACACACACAGTAATGGTCAGAGACGGCCAAGTCGATAACAGAGGACACAGTAGTGGACAGGCCATACGTGATGACCAGGTCCAGACTGTGCCCTTTCTCGTGAGTTGGCTGTGTGATGTGTTGGGTGAAATCCATATAATTAAGTACATTTAAAAACTCAGCAGAAATGGGGTCTAAAGCGTTGTCTATGTGTAGATTAAAATCACCGGTTAAAATTATCTTATTAAAAAGGAGGTATGTAAAATAGATAGAAAGTCTGAGAATTCATTAATAAAAGGGGACATCTTTTGGGCGGTCTATAGATAGTGACACATAAAATCGGGGGGTTATTAAAAATAATTGCGTGGTGCTCGAAACTTGTGTATTGAACGAATAAAATGGGTTTGGTGGCAAGAGTATTTATGCTTATAGAGGCAGTGCCACCTCCCCTTTTTCCATTTCTGGTTGAAAAGGCACTGCTAAAATTAGGTGGAGAGGCCTCGGCAAGAACGGCATCCGCACCCAGGCAGGTTTCAGTTAGAAACAAACAATCAAGATTATTATCTAAAATCAAGTCATTTACAATAAAAGACTATTGTAAAGACTAATGGTTTTGTACACTGTCCCTGTTTCAATAAACAATAAACTAAACTAAACTAAAAGACTTATTCGGCAGAGAGCGGACATTTAATAGAGCCATGTTCAGTGTGGTAGGGGACTGAGTATCTAAGGAACTATGTGATGACTGAGCTTTGGTGATAGGTCTGAGGTTATCTCTGCTGATAAAAACAGGAATATCCGTTATGACCATGAAGAGACTTATACACAAGCAGGGCTGTTTTAAACTCTATTCTCTGAGCAACAGGAAGCCAGTGCAGAGACCGGAGCACTGGACTAATATGATCATATTTCCCGGTTCTGGTCAGGACTCGAGCCGCAGCATTTTGAATGTACTGCAGTTGTCTAACAGTTCGTTTAGAGAGTCCAGTGAACAGGCCGTTACAATAGTCTAACCGACTGGAGACAAATGCATGAATTAGTCTTTCCAAGTCTGGTTTGGACACTATGTTTTTTATTTAGCAATGTTTTTTAGATGGTAATATGCCATGAGTCCATGATTACCCCTAGATTTCTAACTTGACTTTTGGGTCCCAGTGGAAGAGCTTCGAGATGACCAATGACAACCTCTCTGTGTTTCTGTGGGCCAAAAACAATGATCTCAGTTTTATCTGTATTTAACTGGAGGAAGTTATTTGCATCCACACACTAATCTGTTTGATACAATGACACAGTGTATCTACAGGCCCATTTTCACCCACTGTCAGTGAAACATAGATCTGAGTATCGTTTGCGTAATTGTGATAGGACATGTTGTTACTGGATATCAATTGATCCAGTGGAAGCATGTACAGATTGAACAGGAGGGCCCCAGAATCTACCCCTGGGGAACCCCACAGGTCAATGCCATCTGGTCTGAGACACAGTTTCCCATCACGACATAGTACGTTCGGTCCTCAAGGTAGGATCTGAACCACTCGAGAGCCTTTCCAGAGATTCCCACTCAGGTTTTTAACCTCTCTAGTAAGATCCAGTGATCCAATGTGTCAAACGCAGCGCTAAGCTCCAGTAAAAACTAAAACTGTGACTTTGCCTGCATCTGTATTTAGCCTGATATCATTTGTCACCTTGATCAGAGCCGTCTCAGTACTGTGGAAGGGTCTGAAGCCCGACTGGAACACGTCAAAAACATTATTTACAAGAAGAAAGTCTGTAAGCTTGCTGTAAACCACTTTCTCTAAGACTTTTCCTATAAAGGGGAGATTTGATATAGGCCGATAATTGTTCATTTCAGTGGCATCAAGACCACTCTTCTTCAGCAGTGGCTTAGTGACAGCTGTTTTTAGGGCCTTTGGAAAAACTCCGGTCTGGAGTGAGGTGTTAACTAAACGTGTGAGTTGTTGTGATAAACTGCTCAGCACAGACTTTAAAAATCTAGTTGGTAGTTCGTCCAGGAAGCATGTACTTGAGCTCAGACCAGAGATAACATCCTCCACTATGTCATTAGTGACCGGTGCAAAATGTGTCAGCTCTAGTTCTACTACTGGTTGAAATGTTACCATATGTGGTGAGGAGCTAATAGCGTTTTTAATGGCTTGGACCTTGTCGCTAAAGAATTTTGCAAACCCATTACACTTGGATGTAGAAATTAATTATTGGGGCAATGAAACTAAAGACTAAAGGAAACCAAGACTAAAGGCAAACCAGACCAAGACTAAAGGCAAACCAGACCAAGACTAAAGGCAAACCAAAGGTGGTATGGCCTTTGCTCTGCCCGATCCCATGATTGGCAGAGCGCAGTATGAGGGGCATTGGGCTGATTTATTCAGGACATTCAGGGAGCTCGTTTGAAAAACAAAGATCAGCAGATTCCAAAACAAAAAATGGCAAGTCTGTCTCTAATGGTTCGAAAAATATGCAGAAAAGTCTAAAACAATTGTGACCAATTTTCACCACGGTGTTTCTCCTGAGACCAAGGAAGTTGTGGGAGGCTCATTTAAAGCTCTGACTGAGCTCTTCACTCTCGGTTCAGGAGATATAACACCCAGGTGGGGCTTTTACATATTGGTTCCAAAGATTTTCTCAGGCATTTTGGTTAAATGGTAACATTTATATTAGGGTTGGGCGATAATTTAGCTCTACCAGTATACCGGTATTAAATATTTCCTATCATAAGAATTTGTGTCATACCGGTATAAATGATAACTCACATGAAACAAGGGTACGAAGTAAACAAACTGGAGCGCAGGCAGCAGCGGAGTGTCCAAGTGTTGTCAACTTTGACACAGATTTAGTCACTTTTCAAAGCTCCTGTGACTATTTTAAAACAGGGCAAGCAACAAACGTTGTGTGATCCCCTCCAGTATTTTAATAAAGTCACCATTGCGCCCTGGGAGTTTTCTCAAAGCACATCCAGCAGCTCTCGTGTACAGGTAAGGTCCAAGCCTAAAAACAACTCATCCGATCGGCGTAAGCTTCTAGTTATCTTCTGGTCTTGTTTTAAGACAGATCCCGAACACAAACGCTCTGTGAAACCTTGCTTTTCACACCAGAAAAAAAGTGAAAGTAAGAAACCCTTGCACCGACAGTGATGTCAAAGTTATGCTAACAGCAGCGCTGTTCCAGCAGCTGGGAGAGCTTTATTGTGAAAGAGTCAAACAGAAGAATCTCACTACGACGGCAGCAGCAGCAGGTTTAAGCTTATTACAGAGAATAGAGCACCACACTCACACATGGCTAAGGGAATGTTTTAAATAAACTTTAGTGCCATCAGAGCAATAGGCCTTATCTTTAATGCTTTTTATCATGTGGAATTGATAAATCTAAAGCATGCGTTGTAATAAACAATAGTCTGGATTTTTTCAGTGCTGACAAAAAATATAGTAAATAGTTTAGTTGTGCAGGTGACGGTACAATTTGAAATTCCAACTTTAATGTTGTGTGTTCTGTAAAAGTAATAGGTAAATTCAATGAGATGGTGTCTGTACTAATTTACAAATGCAACTTGAAAATGTATGTGAGCACCGTTTTCTAAGTTTGGAGGATGCCGTACTGTGTCGTATTCATATTTTTGTTCCCTCACTGACTCAATATCTCCCATCCCTACTTTTTATACAAGGCTCCATAGAATTCCATTATATCATATCGTCAATTATAATAAAAATATCGGAACCTTCGTCTACCTATTATAACGCCTTTCTACCTGCTTTAGGCCCAAAGCGCTTTACATGAAGGAACCACTCAGATAGCAAAATGTCGCTGAATCAACGTTGATCTAGCGTCAGGCTTTTTCGTTGAATCAACATTTCTGACATTGAAATGGCGTCAACGTTGCTCGTTATGTTGAATGTTGATCTTTCATTGATTATGACATTGAAACAACATCAGATCAACTGGAATCATCAACATTGAAACAACGCCGAAGTTTCAACACTACAACATTGAATCAATATGGATTTAACAGTATTAAGCATTAATATTTCATTGATTTGACATTGAAACAATGTTCTAAAATCAACAGACCATCAATCTTATTGCAACTTCTTTATTACACAATTTATTATACTGTAATACAAAAACATGACTGTACAAAACTACCTACTTGACTACCAGACAACCACAACAAAAAACACAAGCAAATGTAACATAAAAATGCATGTGAAGAATTATCATACTAGAAATTAACCTTTTTGTCTAAATTTAGCTTTAATGACAACAAGCCCTATAGGACAAAGTCCCGCCCACTTCCAGTCTTGGACGTGTGTTGCAAGTATGGTATGGTATGGTATGATTTTATTTAGACAGGGACAGAGCACAATTTAACATTGACCAAAAGGAAAGATGCATTGTACCGGTTATAGCAAAAATGCTAATTTCCACCTGTAGTCCCTGGGCAGGTTGATGTTACAGTACAAAAACTGATTTTAAATGTAGATGAATACGTGACCATGGATTTATACATTTTAACATCATCAGAACATACATTTAATTTAAATACGTTTAAAACATTATAACTTTTCCTACCAATCCTTTTTCTAGGTGAACGGTCGCTCCCTCATGACGTCGTTACAGATCATGAGTGCAAGTTTGATTTTCTAGAAGCCATTTTTTAGTTAAATGCGCAAATCTTTTGAATGTAGTACATGCAATAATCTCTGTTGGCAGTGTGTTCCACTGACCCATTGCGATTACAGAGAAGGCAGATTTAGCGAAGGCAGTTTTACATTTTGGGATGCTGCATTCTCCTCTAGAAGTAGATCGAGTTGTTCGAGTCATTTTATCAGTACATAAAGTTATACATTTTCTCAGAGGGGGTCAGTGACTCCATGAATAATTTTAAAAAGTAAGCAAACATTTGTGTAGATTATAAGGTTTTTAAAATTCCGAATTCCATACTTATTTAGTATTTGACAATGGTGATAGCGCCTGGGTTTCTTATCATGGAGCTTGAGTGCATATTTATATAATGATTCAAGAGGCCCCAGAACCGTTTTACAGCCCTGTGACCAACTCAATATGCAATACATAAAATGTGACAAGATCATAGAGTTCAGGTACAAATGGGACGCCTCCGTGGTAAGAGACCCCCGTATGTATCTAAAGTTGGACAAGTTAAATTTTAAAGAGTTTTGAAGTTTTTTTACGTGATTTTTGAAAGTCAGAGTTGGGTCCAGGGTTACACCTAAGTAGGTGAATTCGTTACCCTTTTTTATTTTTTTGCCATCAATAAAAATATTTGGATAATTTATGCGTTTACCTCTATTTGTAAAGTACATTGCGACTGTTTTGTCAGTATTTAATGTCAGACAGTTTTGACTCAGCCAGTCAGATACTTTTTGCATTTGGTCAGTTAATTTTATTGCCACATCACTTTCATTTTTTCCATGTACATACAGTACTGTATCGTCTGCGTACATGATGACATTGGCAGTGCAGACAGAGGGGAGGTCGTTGATGTAAACACTAAAAAGCAAAGGTCCCAAGATGGAGCCTTGCGGCACTCCCATGGTGTAATCTTTAGGTGGAGAGAGGGCGTTTTTTATTCTCACACACTGTTGTCTGCCACTGAGATATGACTTGATCCAGTTTATTGTCTGATTAGAGAGTTGATAGTGTCTCATTTTGTTAAGGAGAACATCGTGGCTGACTGTGTCAAAAGCTTTACGGAGGTCAAGGAACACTGCACCCACCACACCTCCTAGGTCGAGGCTGGATTTCATTTCCTCAATAAAGTAGCAGCAGGCAGCTTCTGTAGAGTATTTACTCCTAAAACCAAATTGGAGAGGGTTTAAGTAAAAATCCCATTGATTTCATCTATTGATAAAACTTTTTTTTTAAGTGTTAAAGCACAACACATGGTAATCAGCTCTGTGCTAACTGCCAACCATGGCATGGATATTTTATACAAAGAATCCCACTAAATACTTGAAAATATGGTGACGTTTATTTCAGTTATAACATTTTAAATAAATATTCAGTTTAAAATTGTGTGTTTTAGCACACAATTTTAGCACATAGCTGATGAGTCTGTGTTGAGCTTTTAAACTCTTGATATTTCTCAAAGTCAATGGATTAAATGGGGTTTATACCTCGGACTCTCACTAAAGAACAGGAAGTGGGCGGGACTGTTGAGCTCAATTCAGATAATCACTACAGGCTGTATGATAAAGCACAGTCCAATTAAAATGGCATTATGTTACAAAAATGTTACAAATTATGTTGAAAAATGGCTTTCACAGAATACATACAGTTTGTAGTTTAGAGCAAACACTTTTAGAAATGCTTTTGATTCTTGTTTAACAGTTCATATTTCATTCCTCTCATACTGTGGGTCAAATGCTTCTGGACACATTAGAAATATTCTACCTTGCTTTTCATGCCATCTTTTCATGTTAGTCCATATATCTTCTTATCATGCACTTCTTCAGCCCATCACTGTAGGTGAGTTTAGGTGAAGAAAACTGGCAAGAAGCCGCTAGGGGAAAAAAAAATAAAAAAAACACTTGTTAGAATTTAATTTTAACAAAGAGGAGAACACAGTTTGATACACAATGTACTAGAATAGGCCCACAGGCTGCACTGGGCCTGATATGACTGAGACTACACCAGGACTACAAGAGGTACAAAACTGACACTCACCTCTTAACACTTTGGGCTCTACAGGGCAGTTCCTCTGGAGCTTAACCTGAACAGCTACAACAGAAATAATAAAGTCAGATTATGTTTGCTTTGAGTTAAATTGTTATCCACTTTGGTAAAAGTTTTAGTAAACTATTTAGTCCATGGGCCAGACCAAATATCGGTACCGGAAAGGTGACGAAGGCTATCGTTGATTTTTAAGTAGGTCCATGTCTGAGGTTTTATTTTTGTATGATCGCCTTTTCATTGTTACAGCTTTATATTAGTTTTCAGCTCTTGAAGTGAACCATCCCCATGTCGAAAAAGTCGCTTTTGACACTGGTCCATATTTTGGTTTAGGCCATTTCCAGCCCATCAGATAAGGATTTACACCACTGTATTTGGTATCATTGTAAAGAAGATATTTTCATGTTTCATTTGAGCCCAAATGTACTACTCTGTGACTATTACCATGGTAACCATAGCTCCTCAAACTCAAACCTGAGGACATTTTTTCACAATTTTCGCAAAAACAGTTTCACGACATTTAACGCCGTTTCTTCCAGGAACATCACAGACACAAATGTCTGATACTGGGTAACTCTCTAGACTCTGAGGATTCAGGAAATGTAAAACATGTCAGTACTGTATCAACTTAGGGCCTCACAGTGAGCCACAAAGTAAAAGAATGTTCACCTCATAGAAGCATCTCCCATAGAAATAAGCCTATATCTGTCATTCCAAGGTTGGAACAACTGGTGAGACTTTCTGTCTGTGACAGGCCCAATGCAACTTGAAATGACATTTATGGAGAAGAACAGATCTGTATTTTCACAAAAAAGTTGTTCATATATTTTATATATTATAGCTATTTATCATTGCGCCTCTCCATTCATCCTCTGCCTACTCGGGATCCTTGCAGAGCACCATATCGCTTACACTCTCGTTTGGATCCGGCGAGCGCTCCTACAGGTTTTTTGCTTACCTTATGTATTTGTTGTACACTACACACTAACTTAGTTGTATTTGCTGTAGAAAACTGTGCAATGTTCTGAAGGTGGAGTTACCATAAACCACACGTTTGCTACGGACTACACCCTTTTTTTACTGATTAGTAAATTAATAGTTTTAAATGGTCCTTTCCATAAAGTTGTTTTATTTCATTACTAATAAGTAAACTATAGTAGTATAAAGATGGTGAGGTGTGAGGTGTTACGTATAACCAGGACATGAAGAGTCAACACAAAACAACTACAGTTTAGCCTCGTCCAGGACTGAATCACAGAGGCAGTCGTCTAAGCAAGACAGTACATATTTTTAAGATTAAACAATTTATCCAGCTTTTCTGAAGTTATTTTAAGTTCTTTGTACATTGATTGTTTTTTTGTATGGGCTATATTAACGTATTTGAGGTTTTTTTTTTTTAATGTTGTGTAATTTATTTATTTTCTTCCCAGGCACATTGAGTCTTTTCTGGCCACATGAAATGCGCTGTATAAATGAAAAAAACAAAAGTTTAGTTAGTACTTTTATGAACAGAACTTCAAGACACAGCCAGGGACCGGAGAGTGTCCGGTGTGGACAACCTCAGGATCTCAGGTGTTCTGTTGGCTTCATTAAATCAGGACCTTCAGCTGCTCAGGGGCGGTTTGCAGCCGAATGTGAAGCGGCCAGGATGAGGATCAGCACCTCCAAATCCGAGGCCATGGGTGGCTACCCCGCTTCAGGTCGGTGGGGAGTCCTTACCTCAAGTGGAGGAGTTCAAGTATCTCGGGTCTTGTTCACGAGTGAGGGACGGATGGAGCGTGAGATGGATAGACGGATCGGTGCAGCGTCAGCAGTGATTCGGTCGCTGTATCGGACTGTTGTGGTGAAGAGGGAGCTGAGTCAGGGGGCAAAGCTCTCGATTTACCGATCGATCTACGTTCCCACCCTCACCTATGGTCATGAGATCTGTGTAATGACCGAAAGGACAAGATCACAGATAAAGGCGGCCAAAATGAGTTTCCTCAGTCACCTGAGAGGAAATCGGAGTAGAGCCGCTGCTCCTTCCCATCGGGAGGAGCCATCTGAGGTGGCTCGGGACACACTGGAGGCACTATGTCTCTATGTGGCCTGGAACGCCTCAGGATCCCTTCAGAAGGGCTAGAGGAAGTGGAGAGGGATGTCTGGAAATCTCTGCTTTGCTGCTGCATCCATGACCTGACCATGGGTACGTTAGATGAAAATGGAAGGATGCGTGAAAACCTGGGTCGAAGAGTGTTGCACAAACAAAGCAGATTTTCCCAGGAAGGGCAAATAGAGGGTCCAGTTTCTGGGTCAAAGACCTCAGACTTGCTGATGCTGCTAGATAGAGTAATACAGTAAATCCTTGGTGGCCCTCAGGCCATCCTTGTGAGGTCTGTTTCTGTTGTTTTAGTCAGACACACTCACCACAGTGAGTCCATTCATGCTTGGACCTTGCAGCCCAGGTTAAGAAAACGTGGAGGTCAAAATGTAGAGCTGTGTCCTTTTCCTGAATAATTCTTCATGCTCTTCACAGTGTGCTGGAAACAAATCTTTTGGCAATGGCACATATTGAGATGTCATCCTGGACTGTACCACCTCTGCAGTGTTCAGCATCACCTCAGGCTGACAATAGTTATACCGAGCCCAGTCAAATGCAACTAGAAAACAGTGTCTAGGAAGGTGAGGAAAAGTGCTCAGCAGACTCCACCTCAGAAACCATTCCTGTTTGGGATTATCTCTTTTGCCTCTTGTGCACATTTTTGTCTCAACACCAAAGTTGCAGAAGCTCTTCAACAGCATCTTATTAAATGTAGGACTTTAATTTCAAAGTGTGGAGTGAAAAAAGAACAGGCAAATCTTAGCAAGAGAATACTTTATCCAGCACAAGTAATGTATCATAAGTGTCCAGTGGGTAAACAAGTGTTTGTTGGAATCTTAAAGATACTTCATATGCTCAGACTGACCTTAAGAAGTTGCACATGAATGTTGTAAGAGGAGATGAAAAACAGCAAGTATGCATAGGGAAGTGGTGAGGACAATGCAGAAGATCAAGGGTTTGAGGCTGATTGATTCTAGGTTTGGACATGCACAGAGGAGGGATCGAGGTCCAGAAGAAGACACCGAAGTCAAGATTTATGGATACTCAGAACTTTTACAACTGTGTGCGAACTTTACTGTCCATCCATCCATCCATCCATCCATCCATCCATCCATCCATCCATCCATCCATCCATTTTCTTCCGCTTTATCCGGGGCCGGGTCGCGGAGGCAGCAGTCTCAGCAGAGATGCCCAGACTTCCCGATCCACACACACCTCCTCCAGCTGTTCTGGGGGGACCCCGAGGCCACACCAGGCCAGCTCGGGGACAGTCCCACCAGCGTGTCCTGGGCCTTCCACGAGGCCTTCTCCCAATAGGACATGCCTGGAACACCTCCTGAGGGAGGCGACCAGGAGGCATCCGGAACAGATGCCCTAGCCACCTCAGCTGGCTCCTTTCGACGTGAGGAGCAGCGACTCTACTCCGAGCTCCTCCCGGGTAACTGAGCTCCTCACCCGATCTCGAAGGGTGTGCCCAGCCAGCCTGCGAAGGAAACTCATTTCGGCCGCTTGTATCCGCGATCTTGTCCTCACGGTCATACCCAGATCTCATGACCATAGGTGAGGGTGGGAACGTAGATCGATCGGTAAATCGGAGCTTTGCCCCCTGACTCAGCTCCCTCTTCACCACAACAGTCCGATACAGCGACCACATCACTGCTGACGCCGCACCGATCCGTCTATCGATCTCACGCTCCATCTGTGCCTCACTCGTGAACACGACCCTGAGATACTTGAACTCCTCTACTTGGGGCAAGGACTCGCCACCGACCTGAAACGGGGAAGCCACCTCTGGTTTGAAGAAAAGGTTGTTCAACATAACATCACCATTGGCCACGGGAGTCTGTCCTGCACACTTACAGCCCACTTAATGCAGTATAGATCTGGCTCTGCAAGATCTTATAAGCCTTTCAACTGTTGCAGGAAAAGCTTGGTTCTTGGATAACCAACTATCTAACCAACTGCAGTTGTGTGTCTGGGAGAAAGCATTTCCATCTCCCTCAGCTGCAGGAGGTCTGCAGGACACAGCACTGTGGCTGTGTTTAAGCTGTAGCTAGACTTCCAATTTCCACAACTTCCTGGACTTAGAGGTATTCCCTTCACCCTTTTCGATAAGCATGTTGGTTTGTGCAAGGGGATTCCAGAGTGAATCTAGCTGTCACCTCACAGCAAGAAGTTCTGGGTTCAATATCCCAGGCCATGTGGGACCTTCTGCGTCTACAAATACATAAAATACTAGACTAGACTCCAAAGAGAGTTGAAATATTCTCAGTAAAGGAATTGCTCAAGACAAATGCCCTCAAGAGCGTTGCAGATGCTGTAAAAAGTTTTTTTTTTTTTTTTTTTTTTTTTTTTTTTTTTTTATTTATTTGTTTGAGCAGTTAACCTGCTCAAGGGAGTGGGCTGAAGCCAAAGGCTTATAAGCGCCCACCCCAAAATAAAAATAGTAACATTACATGTAATATTTACAAGGTAGCAAATCATAAACAAAGGAACATAGGGCAAAGTAACAATAAATGATGAAGAATAAGACAAAACAACAGCAAAATAAAGAACAAAAGAATGTGCTACTTTTATGTTATAAAGGTGCATTCATACATATTATACTATGAGATCTTGCTACTTCCCAGTTGTCATACTATCCTCAATATAATTTAATTTGGTTTAATTATCATTAATTATCATTATTAAAGGTGCATTAATAGATATTATATTCTGAGATCTTGCTACTTCCCAGTTGTCAATACCATCCTTAATATAATTTAATTCGGGTTTATTTATCATTATTATTATATTTGTTTAATTGAGTTATATGTGAAGTGTGATGTAAGCCCTGCATAATGAGGTGCATTAAAAAGCCAGGGTGTAGAACAGGCCAGTTGAAGAGGGCAGTAACTCCCCCTCAACAAACCCCCACCCAGCTGCCCTAACAGCTGATTTTGTAGATGATGTTCCTATGCTGAGTGGTGCATTAAAAGACAAGGTTTTGAGCCCGTTGGGAGGGTCCCTCTCAACAGATTCATAACTTGCCTACCCTAATTCTCAATTTGTAAATTTGAGCAATAGAATGACAACCGTTCCAAGCAGCAACACTCTTCCTTGATTATAGAGGAAACACACATAATTGATCCTACTGCGCCTCCTAGTGGCAACACATTTCTTGTTCTCTGTATATTTCAAAAGTCTTTTGTTTGTATTTATATTTGAACAGGTTGATATTTGGACTTCGTTTCAACTCCATTTCCAGTTTATTCCACAATTGTACACCATTAACTGTTGGGCTAAAACTTTTCAAAGTTGAGCTATGTTTCTGAGTCCTAAAGTTTAATTCGTCACGTAATTCATAACAACCAGTACGTTCTTGGAACCTCCTTTGTATTTGGCCTGGCAACAGTTTGTATCTTGCTTTGTATAACATCTGTACAGTTTGGAACTCAACAATGTCACAGAACTTCATGATCTTTGATTTTAAAAATAATGAGTTTGTGTGGTCCAAAAACCCAACTTTATGAATTACTCGGATAGCTCTTTTTTGCAACAATACTATTGGTTTTAATGTGTTTTTATAAGTACTACCCCAAACCACAGTACAATAATATAAATATGGCAAAATCAGAGAACAGTATAAGATATGTAGAGCTTTGATGTTTAAAATGTGCTTTGCTTTTGCTATTACTGAAATGCTTCTAGAAATTTTCGTAGATATATATTTAATATGAGCTTTCCAAGTAATTCTGTCATCTATAATAACACCAAGGAATTTGATTTCATGCACTCGCTCTATGACAACACCCTCTATCTGAATTGCTTCCTGAGCATTGGAATTACAGTTGCCAAATATCATCATTTTGCTTTTACTCAGATTTAGAGATAATTTATTTAGTTTGAACCACTTATTGACACTTTTGAGTTCCAAGTTAACAATCCGACACAGTTGCTGTAAGTCGTCACCTGATGCAAAAATATTTGTATCGTCAGCAAACAAGATAAATTTAAGTACTTGAGACGTTTTACAAATGTCGTTGATGTACATATTAAACAATTTTGGGCCCAGAATGGAACCTTGAGGTAAACCACACACAATTTGTCGACAACTCGACTGATAATCACCTATTTTCACACATTGTTTTCTATTTTTTAAATAACTGGTAACCCACTGTAGAGCTACCCCCTAATCCCATAATGTTCTAGTTTATTAATTAGTATATCATAGTTTATTGTATCAAACGCTTTACTCAGGTCAATAAATAACCCTATGGCATATTTCTTGTTATCTACAGCATTAGTTATTTCTTCAATTATATCAAAGAGAGCGTGTGAAGTTGAGTGATTATTCCTAAAACCAAATTGATTGTCCGAGAGTAAATTACACCTTTCAATAAAGCTGTCAAGTCTAGAGTTATAAACCTTCTCTAAGATTTTTGAGAATTGCGGTAAAAGGGAAACAGGCCTGTAGTTTGTGAAGAGATGTTTATCTCCTGCCTTGAACAGAGGAATCACTTTTGCTACTTTCATACCATCAGGAAATTGTCCAGTTTGCAGCGACAGGTTACAGATGTATGTTAACGGCTTAGAGATACTTTCAATAACACTTTTTAAAGTTTTCATATCCATGTCATGGTAATCTGTCGAGGTTTTATTTTTACACCCTTTAACAATGTCCAGTATCTCCTTTTCCTCCACAGGTTTGAGGAACATGGACAGAGGATTTGTGTCTATCAGTTCACAATTAAAGTTCTCAACATTTGTAATTTTTGCAGCAAGATTCGGTCCAACATCTACAAAGAATGTATTAAATGTATCGACTACTTCATTCATATTATTTAAAGTGTTATCCTCATCTTTGAAATATTTTGGATAATTAATCGATCTTGGTTTATTTCTAATTATACTATTTAAGATATTCCATAAACCTTTAATATTATTCTTATTGCTATCTAACAACTTATTATAATAATCCTGTTTACATTTTCTAATGATACCTGTCAGTTTATTTTTATATTTCTTATATTTATCCTCAGCTTCTTTTGTTCTATCATTTATACAGTTTTTGTAGAGTGAATTTTTTTTCTTGCATGCATTTAGTAATCCCTTAGACATCCATGGGTTTTCTTTACACTTTCTGTTTTTACAATGTTTTTTCATTGGGCAATTTTTGTCATATACTTTATGAAATATTTGCGTAAACTCATCATATGCCTTATTAGTATCATTCTCTCTATATACAATACTCCAGTCTTGAGCTAATAGTTCCTTTTTAAATGCATCCATAGTTTTTTCTGTTTTTACCCTTCTAAACCAATACATTTTTCATCATCAATATTTAAATATCCATGTTTGTACAATACAAAAACTGGCAGGTGATCACTAATATCATTTATCATTAATCCACTGACTGTATCACTATCTATTTCATTTGAGAAAATGTTATCAATCAAAGTCGCACTGTGGGTTGTGATTCTACTCGGTTTAGTTATTAGAGGAAACAGACCTATACTAAATAAAGTATTTATAAATTCGTCAGTCTTTTTGTGTTTATATGGGTTTAACAGATCGATGTTAAGGTCTCCCCCCACAAACATGACTTTATGATTTAAACCTGAAAAGTGCTCCTCCATCCAATTAGAAAAAACATCTATATCAGAGCCAGGTGTTCTATAAATACAACTTACAATAATATTTTCTTTTTTTGCCTTGTAATTTCTACAGTAAGGCATTCAAGTACATCATCCACTACCATAGTCTTATTTTCCATTACTTTATAACTATAGTTGGAGTCTACAAACATAGCTACACCCCCACCATGCTTGTTTCGTCTGTTCATACTTATAAATTCATAACCATCAATAGAAAACTCAATTTCTCTGTCATTATTAATCCATGTTTCTGTGATTAAAATTACACTAAATGGTTTAGAAAACTGTTTTAAGAAGCTTTTGATGTGGTTAAAGTTTGCATAGAGGCTACGACTATTGAAGTGGATTACAGTGAATGCCTTAATGTTCTTAAGTTTACTATTGTAAAGATCCTCTGTATAATATTGACAGTCATTAGTAGCTCTAGTAAAGAAGTTATTTTCAGGGTCGATGTCGATCTCAGTGTTCTGTAAGTCATATTGTGATAATGTAAAATCCTGGTTATTTGCTTCAGCAATTCTCCTTAATGAAAGGTCCAAGTCGATGCTTCCTATAGAACTATATGTATTACAGGACATGTGAAGTTATGTGCTTTTACATACCAAAATCCATACGCTTTTCCTGTGTTTATACTTGATTTGGTGTACTGGTGCGCGGACGTACAATGAGTTTATCATAGCGCAAGTAGGCAATCTCCCCCCTTTCCCTGGCAGCTCTCAGCTCCGGCATCAGTTCTTTTCGCTTCCTTTGGATGGATTCCGTGTAGTCCTCGTTTATGAAGATTTTGGTCCCTTTGAGGTGTTTAGCGCGCTGCAGGATTGCTTCGCGATCCTTCCAACGCAGCAGTCTGGCGATGATGGGTCTCGGCCGGTCTCTCCCGCCGTCGGGTTTCCCTACGCGGTGGGCCCTCTCCACCTCCACCGGGTGTTGTAGTTGTAACTTCTCCCTCAGTAGATGTTTAACTTTCTCCTCTGCGTCGGCCCAGGTCTCCCCAGGCGTCTCCAACACTCCCTCAAAGACCAGGTTGTTTCTGCGGCTCTGTCCCTCCAGATACTCCAGTTTGTCCGTGATAATATGCAAATTGTCACATACTTTATAAAAATCGTTTTGTATTGTGTTTGTGCGCTCAGTGAGTTTCAATGTTCCTTCTTTCAGAGTGTCCACCTCACCTTGCGTGAACTGTAGGCTTGTTTTAGCTCTTGAATGTCCTTTATCTGTGAATCCATTCGGGTGTTTGTTGCTTCCATGATTATTTTAATGAATCCCTTGAAGTTCTCCTGTTGTTGTTGTATTATTTCCCTGAACATGTCCCTTTGCTGCTCCATGAGTTCCGTGACTCGACTGAGGCTCACGTAATCCTCATCCGCCGCCATTTCTGGCAGTTGCTTCGTCTCTGTTTTTGTCGGTTTAGGCATTTTGCTCTCTCTCAGCCGGACTCCGCAAAAATGTTAGCTGCTTCACTGCTCTCACACTGCTCACACTGCTCACAGTGTTGTGGATCAAGTGGGCTGAAAAGTGAACCACACAAGACAGGACTTGATCACCTCGACTGGGTCGTCTGGATATGAGTGTATGATGTAGAAACAAAGCACACAATGACCCCAGGAAGGTCACTGTGGATGTGTCTGAGTAGCACCAAGTGTGTTAGCACTGGCCTGAATACATTAATACAGGAGGAAGAGGAAGGAAGAGGTGGAGGAGCTGACCAGTGCAGGACACCACGCTCTGAAACCGGGACAAACCCCTGAAATGGTGCTGAAGGCAGCCAGGTTTCTTCCGGGTATTCCGGTTTCCCTGACTTCTAAAAACATACTGCTCAGGTTGGCCCACAGTGGCTCAGTCGCAGCGACTCAGGACAAACCCAACACCTGAATGCAATTTCGTCACATACAGTAACAAAGCACTTATTTACTTACTATACTTCCTGTGGAGTGGAGCTTCTTTTAAAACTGCTGCACACTGCAGCACAAGTTTCTGCACACATGTAACTGTGTTACCTTACTGTGATGTACTGCAGGAGCACAAGTAAGAAGAACTTACTACTTACAAACCACTTCAACTGGTTTGTTCAGTTGAAGAACTTCAACTGAACAAACCACAAAGAAGGCCGGCTCTGTAATGAGGCTCAATAGTGTTCGAGCAGAGAACATTGTTCGGTTCCAAAACCATCATTTATTTGACCCTTTTATTGAACAGGGAAGGTTCCACTGAGATACATACCGGTAATCTCTTTGTCAGAAGAGTCCTGGCCTGAGATGAGATCCTATTGTACATGTTTTAGTGATATGGAAAACAGTGCAGGAGAAAACTAACATAGATATAGGAAGAATGACCCAGCCCAGATATTGAACCCAGAAACTGAACCCCTCTTACAGTGAACGGACATTACTAACCCCCTTTTGTCTTTGTCCCCAGGGCCATTAGACTGCACAACTCTCTAGATGAAAAAGATAATGGTGTCTACAATGTTGTATTGCTAGAAACTTTATTTATTTACTAATTGCCAATGTGAAATGATGTGGTTTCAGTCGTGTTAGAGTCAAAGTGAATGAGACTGTCAGTGAGTGCGTTTACTGTGTGTATGCTACATAATATGGATATTTTTTACAATTTAGGATACAGTTTATATGATACAAAATAATTGTAATTTTTATAAATGTAATTTTAAGTTGCATCGGGCCTGTCCCGGTCAGAAAGTCCCACCAGCTGGTCCAACCTTGGAATGACAGATATAGGCTTATTTCTATGGGAGATGCTTCTATGAGGTGAACATTCTTTTACTTTGTGGCTCACTGTGAGGCCCTAAGTTGATACAGTACTGACATGTTTTACATTTCCTGAATCCTCAGAGTCTAGAGAGTTGCCCAGTATCAGACATTTGTGTCTGTGATATTCCTGGAAGAAACGGCGTTAAACGAAGTAAAACAGTTTTTGCGAAAATGGTGAAAAAATTTCCTCAGGTTTGAGTTTGAGGAGCTATGGTTACCATGGTAATAGTCACAGAGTAGTACATTTGGGCTCAAATGAAACATGAAAATATCTTCTTTACAATGATACCAAATACAGTGGTGTAAATCATTATCTAATGGGCTGGAAATGGCCTAAACCAAAATATGGACCAGTGTCAAAAGCGACTTTTCCGACATGGGGGTGGTACACTTCAAGAGCTGAAAACTATGATAAAGCTGTAACTCTGAAAAGGCTATCATACAAAAATAAAAACCTCAGACATGGACCTACTTAAAAATCAACGATAGCCTTCGTCACCTTTCGTGGTACCGATATGCCAGATTTTGGGCTTTGGCCCATGGACTAATTATCAGTTTGTATATTTAAAGGAAACAATGATACAAATGTAAGAAGAAAATAAAAATACACCTGTATCAAAGAGATCAAATGCAGGTGTGCTGCAGGCCGGTGTAGAGTCTAAAATCAAACAAAAACAAACAAACAAACAGTTGGCGTTCACGATTTAGAATGTGATGATGTCAGAATGTCAGGTGGAGGGCAGGGGCCAATACAACTATATGGGAGAAATACAGTTTTTGTAAGAAATCTCCAAAACAAAAATTGACAAATGTTTTTCCTCTTCAGTATTTGATAGTGATTGGATTCACAAACCTGTGATATTATTTTTATGTCTGAAAGTCAAATCTACTGGACAACATCACCCTCATGTTTTTGAACATTGTCACCAGTTTTTGTTTCATGTGGATTCTTCCAGTAATGACTGAGATATGAGCCAAAAACAAAGACATAAAAATCAGCATTTTGTCAGTTACTGCAGTTACCATAGTTACCGCCAAGGAATTTTCAGTTGCCCTCCACCTCAGTTTTAAACTATGGCTCTTTAGGATGTTGTGAGGTCACGTGAACACTACTTATTAAAGGTAACATGTCAGTAGGGCTGTACATGTAGAAGCATAACAAAAATATCTAATCATATTCAGGAAGAATATATTCTGCTGTAACAGTTAGTGGAAAAGACAGGCTTGAACAAACCACAATATGTTTTTTTTTGAGAAATGAATTAGTTGAAATAATAACATACCAAGATTATGTGCGTTAAGCTCCTTTTATCCTTGAGGTTAAGTCTAAAAAGACAATGAGACCAACATTACAACAACATTAGACATTGACTTATTTTTTATTTATAGTTTGATTGTATTGACATTGTATAAAACAAGTTCAAATTAGATCAATGAATCTACTATTTTATATCAGATTATAGGTAATATACAGTATTTAAGTGAGCTAACAATATATGTTACATGCTGTGTGGGTGTGTGCCATTATAAATATTATTAATCATCTAATCCTAATAAAAATCTCAGCAAACTTACCGTAAGACGGTCTGCTCCTGACTTCTCAGAGAGAAAACTGCACTAAGTGGCTCCAGAGCAGTTGAGATTTGAAGGCTTTAGGTCACATGACAACTTAAAATTCCCGCTCTTTTTGCACCTGCAGAACCATCAGGGCCATGTACATTTTTCCTAACATACATAAAATGCAGCCTAGTATATATAGGGTATGTAAATGTCTTTAAAAAATGCTTATAATGAGACGGTTCACTGTAAACATCATCAACTGCCAATTAAGGGGACATCGCCCAACCCTAGATAGCACCAAGGATACGATGGGAACTTACCGTATAGGGTGTTTTCACGGACGTCACAAATCTGGTTCAGACCCGGATGTGCCGCCATGCTGGAGATATAGCTCATACCAATTAACGAGACGGATTATCAATTTTGGACAAAAACGCAAGGTTTCGCGATAAATCCTTGAGATCGGACCCAAAACTTCTTACACAGTTGACCAGTTGTACAACGAAAGACTTGAATGCAGAAGAAAAACAACGTTTTAGTTACAAACTGAAGTTAATTGGATGAAGTTCCATATGAAACTAAAGCGAAGGCCAGTTTGTTTAGTGGCGATCTCGGAATCTTGCCTCCCGTAAGTGAATCAATTTTCTCATCAATATTTGATATCATGCTCTTTATACGAAGTTGACAAAACACTCTTAGAAATGTGTGTAATATTTTGTTTTGGTAGATTTCCCACCTCTAACTAAAGGTCATGTTGGAATTAACATTGCTAATTGAAAAATGTTAAATAAACTTTTTTACACATAGGCTTAACCCTGTTCATTAAATGTAAAATCCACATACCGGCTACAAAATGAGCTGCGCAAATTCGGATGTTATCCAGATTTTTCCCGTCCAAATTCTGATTGAGGCTTGCAATCTATCGTCTCTTTTATTTAGATAACTCTTCTGTCTGCTCTCCCTTATTCTGCACAACTCTGGGTAAACGGTAATACTGCAAAGTAGTTTCACTGTCTGATGTATTGTGACAGCCAAGAACACGACAATAATTAACAATTTTGCTGTTTCAAACTTCACGGTACTGTTTGTTTTGATAGGCGAGTACATGGGTGAGTATCGCCATCATGTCTGACTTCGGGAAAGTGACGTCACGTGCAAACACTCTATAGTGTAAATCATAAAGACAGGAGGGGTGTGTCATCTGTCATAAGAAAGTCCACGTACAAGTTTAATGTAACTGTTTTGGAGCCAAAAAGCGTACATAAGCGCACGGTCCGAGCACTCGGAATTTGCTACGACAAAAATTATGGCTTATGCTTTTAACAACTTAAGGGGCAATGAAGAATGCACTAAGTGATACGGGATGGATATATTTTTGACAAAATAAGGATTATGTTCTGACCATTTGAGTAAGTATGTTTTTGACCAAATAAAGGACTAACTATGCATTGATCTTCTTCGACTGGACTGGTTGTGGTTCTTCTGATTTACGTTATCCATTGGGAATTAGGAGTCTATTTGTTTTTCACAACACCAACAACTTTTTTGTATTATTTAGTCGTCTTTTCTCTTTAGGGTTTAGATAAATATCAATGCTATAAATTAAATATTTTAATCAGCATAAAAATAAAAATAAATCAATGAAAATACACCAGGATACAGGAAATACGATGTATTAATTGCATTTTTTTTTTCTGGGGGAGGGTCCTCATACCTAGGGTGACCAGACGTCCCAGTTTACCCGGGACAGTCCCAGTTTTGAGTCCTCTGTCCCATGTCCCCACACATTCCTCCAAACCATTCATTTGTCCTAGTTTTACACAGGATCTCTCCCAAGTGTCCCAGTTTTTGGCCAATATGATCCACAAAGTAACACTGAAAATGCTTGAAAATTCACTGTCTTTGGGGCCATGCAAAATGTCCACTTACAAAAGTAGAACCAATTACAAAAATATTCAAGCTATCATGTTTAATGGCTTGATGGTGCATGGCTGTAAATAGTAACAAGCAGATTACCATTTAGCGTTGGGAAAACAGTCAATAAATGGCTCCCTGGCTTGACCATGCAACTAAAGCCCAAATTGTGTTCCCAGTTTTTTAATCAGAACAATCTGGTCCACCCTATCATAACCCCTATGCCCGATCAGCACCCAGCCACCACAATGACTCCCCGCCTGGGATGGGACAAAGTCTCACTCCAAGGTTGTTTTGGTCAAAAGTTGGCAGCCCTGCAGTGATTTAACGCGCAGTCAAGCATCTTTCTCTAAAATAGTTTAAATAGTCCGTGTGTTTTTTTTTCTTCAGGCGCGCCGCTCTACTGTCACTCTCTGCAGACCCGCGTTACACTTTGACCGAAAAACACGCCGAAAAAGGACAAAGAATCAAAAACAATAAAAGGTTGATATTTACCAGAGTTGCTCATTCTGCTGCTGCGAGAGTCCGCGCTGATGCTTTCACCGGGGCTAAACCGGGAGTAAAGTCGCTCCTCCAAACCCAGGGCGTATCTGGTCCCGGAGGTAGGGATGGGCGGATCGATACCAAAATATCGATACTTCAATTCAGGTGGCTCTTTTTAAAGTATCGATCCTCAAGCTCAAATATCGATACTTTCATTTAAATTAATATTTATGTATTTTCTGATATATTACTATATTTTGTGCTCAAAAACAGCTTTTCCTTCTTCTGCCTTCTGCCCTTCAGCAGCACCGGCGTCAGCCCCGCCCCCTTTCCCCCTGCATGTGCTGTATAAAAATAAACACTGAATTCCCCCTCGAACGTGGTCATTATGGTAAACGGGGAGGAGTGAGTATTGACGGTCTATTAATAATATGTCTATGATCTGCTCTCTCGTGTCCACAGTAAACAGAACAAGCATGGCCCGGCGCGGCGTGGCAAAAAAGAGAAACATTACTGGAGCTATTTTAGCCTAACAGCGAGGAGACACGATGCAGAGCGGGTGAAGAGAATGTTCTGTGCATGTAAAGTGTCCAGCTAGATTTATTAACAGATGAGTAGGGCGTCTGCTAGCCTAGTTTTTTTTTTTTTTTTGCAGAAGTTTTCATATAATCAGACATCTACTGTTATAGCAGTCAGGTAGGGGACATGGCATGTCATTTGCAACAAGTGAAAATAGACATCATCTGCTCAGCCATGGTGAGTGTACAATCATGATTATGGGAGTCATTTACCAAGTGTTTGCTCAAGTGCAAAATAAGTCACACATTTTTCTTTTTGCACTTATTACATGTATACATGCGCATGTATTAAGCACCTGCCTTGTGAAATGGCTCTTTTTGTTGTTCATGTAATCCAGAATATAGAAGACTGTTTTGTTCAGCTGCTGATGCAACATGAAAAAAAAAAAAAAACTACTTCCGGTATCGGTATCGGATCGATATCGACTTTTTTGCCCCAGGTATTACCAGTGCTGCATCCGAAACCATTAAATTGTAGCCTCTAAGTACTAACACTAGCAACTAATCCTTAACCTTTGATGGGGTCAGCTGTTAGATCTCTATGCAGTTAGTGAACTAGAGCTTCAGCAGCATTTGCCCAATTCCACCGTCCTTACCCAGGGGAAGGGGAAGTGACATCACCAACAGCTGTTCTTCTTCTTCTTTAAAGTTCAGTACAGGTCAAACAAAAGCGCATACCGCCCCCTACTGTATATTGTCCAACAACAACATAGTGTCCAAATAAAGACATTTAAGGCGGGAAAAAAAAAGAAACATCCAAATGATCCTTCACATTTCCCTTCATTTTATCTCAACAGCGGTTTCATAAAGCTACAGTATGCAAATTAGCCATGTGGCTTAAGTTTCTACTAAATGAAGCAAAAGCGCAAACTGCTTCATTTAGGCCATTTACTGAGGAGGCTCTTTAAAACCATGTGACTGAGCTGTGGTGACGACAACATGTATTTTGTCACTTTTATACATTTTGGCTTCTGCAGAATCTTATTATTATTATTTTTATTATCAAATGTGCACCTGTCAATCAACAGTGAATCACTCGAGGGTGGGGGCGAGGGGGGTGGGGGATTGGCGCAGTGGCTTATGGGATGGCACATAGCTCCTAATCGCCAGTAAGTTAGCATCAGAGGTCCCTATGCTAAAGTGGCTATGATAGTTAGCATACTGGCCACTTTCCCTAACTCCTTCCTAACTGACAGACCAATTCGGACGCTTCTTATCATGGCGGACGCTGACGCACATCCGGTTTGGCGTAAGACCTCTTACCAATTTACTGGTTTCGGATGGAGCATTGTTATCGGATCGAATCCAAAATGACTGGTATCGCCCATCCCTACCGCACACGCTGCTTCCGGGAGCTGCGCTTTCACAATAAAACACCAGCCTTTGTTTGAAAAAACGGAACCCGTTATGAATAAGAAACTTTTCTGACAAAAAAAAAAAACGGTATGTTTTAACCTCTTAATCTTCACCTGAACCGAGCACATTTTCTCCAGTTTGGCTTTACCCAAATCTTAAAGCTTCTTGAACAATGCGTCAAAACAGCGTCGAAAACGAGGATGAAAATAGAACCAAAAACGGACCCAAAATTTAAAAAAGCGACAAAAAGGCGACAAAAACACGATTAAAAGGGGTTGAAAAGCAACCCAAAAAAAGAGCCACAAAAGAGGGACGAAAAAGTTAAGAAAAAGTGACAAAAACGTGATGAAAAAGCAACAAAAAGCAACTGAAAAAGCGATGAAGAAAGCGTGAGTGATGCGTTGGGCCATAGCGGTCAGAACATGCTGTGGCCCAACGCATCACGCCACGGCATGTTCTGACCGCTATGGCCCGCACCAGGTGTGATTGTTGTGGGGCAGTCACCGCGTGTCTACTTCAGGCCCAGTAATGGTTACACTGCCTGATTTACTGCCACTGGATTGATTGCGTATGGCTCGTTACTGGGCCAGATAAGACCAGTCGGGCAGTCAGCCAGCTGTGCCATAAGAACTGGCTCAGATACCACTGCTGCCTGGGTTGTTAATGGCATCATGAAATAACCTGATATTGTTTTATTATGAAATCACGTTATTTCATAAAACATTTGTATTGTGAAATAATGTTTTCCGTATATTGTACAAACATGAAATTATTTATTTATTTATTTATTTGTTCATGTCATGTCATGCCATTACACTTTTTTTTTTCCATCCATACATGAACAAAAAGGAACAGAATGAAGATTAATCTTGTAATATCTGTTCCCATTAGCATATTTACAAAATAAAATCAGAAATCCCCATCATTATACCCCAACTCATCACCAGGTCACAAAACATAACAAAACAGATTCATTTGTCTTACAGTTCACTTCAGTTGTTTTCAATTTTTTCGTAATCACTCAGAATTGTGTCTTTGTACATTTTTTGAATTTGTAAACACTTGTACAACATTTAAATTCCACACTTAAAGAATTCCACAATTTAACTCCATAAACAGACGGACATTTCCGTTTCAACGATGTTCCTGCAAACATATTTAGAAAATTATATTTTCTTCTATGGGAAACGTCTTGTGCAACAAAATTACTTTGAACATCATTTGGCAATTTTCTTTGTTTAGCTTTCCACATAATAATCAAAATTTTTAAGTTGACGAGATCCTTAAATTTAAGAAGTTTATTTTCAATAAATAAAGGATTAGTGTGCTCTCTATAACCTTTCTTACTGATGATTCTAATTGCTCTTTTTTGCAGCAGGAACAAGGGCTTGGTGGTACAAGTATATGTGTTACCCCAGACTTCAGCACAATAACTGAAATATGGGAGAATCATTGAGGAATAAAGCATACTCAACAAGCTACAATCAAACAAATCTCTAACTTTATATAAAATGCCAATACTTTTGCTGACCTTTCTTTTTACATAGTCAATATGAGCTTTCCACTTTAATTTTTCGTCTAAAACAACACCTAGAAACTTAACTTCCTTGACTCTTTTTATACTGACTCCATCAATTGTAATTTTCACATTATCAATTTTGCTATGATTACTGAAAATCATATAGTTTGTTTTATCCCAATTTAAAGATAATTTATTTTCGTTAAACCAATTTCTCACTTTTAACATTTCTTCTTCAATTCTTTCCGATAGCTCTAACAAATCACTTCCTGATTGAAATATACTGGTGTCATCAGCAAACAACAAAAAATTTAACTTGTTTGTTGATTCACAAATGTCATTAATAAACAAAATAAAAAGCAATGGCCCTAAAAGAGACCCTTGCGGACCGCCACATATGACCTCTCTACATTCAGAATCTAACCCGTTGATATGTACATACTGCTTACGGTTTGTAATATAACTTTGAAGCCACTGATGTGTTATACCCCTAATTCCATAGTTGGATGATTTTGACAGTAACAAATCATGATTTATGGTGTCAAATGCTTTGCGTAGGTCAATAAACACACCTACAGTGTACTCTTTTCTTTCAATTGCAGCTGTTATATTTTCGACCAATGCAGAGAGCGCTAGGCTTGTGGATCTTTGTGATCGGAATCCATACTGTTTGTCAGAGAGTAATTTATGTTTATCTAAAAAGTTTGCTAATTTTTGTGCAAATGTCAAGGACATTTGTATTTGATATTTAACATGAGAATATTACTTTGTGTTGACTGTTAAATCTGAATCTGTGGTTTTCTACACAGTCATTGTATTGCTTACTCAAGCGTGACTCTGTGTTTGGAGGCCACATTCCGGGGGTCTTATCAGCTGCACCACTTTTACGATCCCAAAAGCATCCTGGACCAAGGTGAATGATTACAAGTGATCCTTGACTTAATGTCAACACAGAGCCAGGTGCCCGTTCAGGAAGAGGGGGGTTAAAGGTTTATGGCTTCCTACAGCAAACAAAAGAGCCGAGCGGAAAATAACCAGTGACTGAAGAAGCGGAAAGTTACTGGGGACTGGGGACAAGGGGTTGTCCCCTGGAAGGCAGGGGCATGGCTATATATATAAGTCTGTGTTAATCTTTGTATTCTGTGTGTGTTTTTGAGCTGAGGCTGGCGCGGCGCCACATGGCCTTCAGTCTCAGCACCCGGTCCGAAATTATCGATAAAGAATAAAACCTCAATGCTTGACTTTCGTGTGTTAAATTCGGTTATTCTGGAGCAGAAAGTAATCGGGGTGTTTCTAAAGACTGCTGTGTAAAAAATCCCTAACAGCAAACCATTTCTCAAGGACTTTAGAAAACTGTGAGAGCAGCGACACTGGTCTGTAATTGTTACATTTGTGCTTGTCTCCATCTTTAAACAGCGGAATTACTTTAGCAACTTTCATTTGTTCAGGAAAAACACCAGTTTGTATGGACAGATTACAAATGAAAGTCAGTGGTTTAACAATGCAGTCAATAGTTCTTTTAATAATTGTCATGTCTAGTCCATCACTGTCTGTGGAGGTTTTATTTTTACATTTATTTACTGTACAATAGATAAGATGTCATATTCACTGATCTCTTCAACAAACAGGGACTGAATGATTCTGCTTCCCAATTGGCACGTTTTATTTCCGTTAGTTGCATTCATAGTGTTCGCAATATTGGCTACAATATTTGTAAAAAACAAATTAAATTCATTGGCAATACTTTTGCTGTTGAAATGATCTTGAAATAACGTGATACAGTACCAGCGAAAAAATACCACATACGAAAATTACGTACGAGACCAGGAGGACGCTTCGGTAAAATGTGAGCGGTGACTTCGCCCCAGCCCGGGCACTGCTCGCCTAATGTTTACTCTGCTCGGACCACACACTCATTTAAATGATCTTGTTGTTTCAAGTGCTGTAGGGTATCAGGCCAGGAGTTTCCCTCATTCGACTTGAAGAGTTCACTGGCACTTGTCCATCGTGGCTTTCTTCATAAAATTCTCAATGCGTCATTGCATGCAACTGTAAGTTTCTGGAAACTGGACTTTTTATAATTCACCCACTGATTGCGGTGTACAGAGGGGAGCAGTAGGCTAGTTTCACCTTTATGCTTGTGCATAACATATCATCTGTTAAACCATCAGTTATGATGTGGCCGAGGTACCTGACAACATCACATACATTCAAGATGTTCCTCGAGAGCTTAAAGGGACTATACATAAGTTTAACCACAAATAAATGTATACAAATTTAAAATGTCTTTCTCATACATGCTCCAGCAATGCCCTGGTGAGTAGAATGAGCCCTGGCCTTTTCACTGCGATTGCCTCTATATGCCTGTAAAGTCACTTAAATAGTTTATGCTCGGGTCGAACAAGCAAACAGCGTAATGTGTAATAACGTCATGCGCGTTCACGCTCAGCTGTAGCGTTAGCTGTAGCGTTAGCTGTAGCGTTAGCTGTATCTCCTCTATACTGACGCTGCAGCGCGAGTGGTAACTTCGGAGGGATGGATTTAGCGGAGAATAAAAGGAGACCGGCTTCAAGCACCATCGAAACTCCAGCCCAGACCCCAAATAACAAAAAGAAACGAAGAGTTTATTCGAGTGTGACCAAAAAGGCGAAAGTCGAGTCTGATCGGCGTAGGCAAAGAACCAGAGTAAACATGCAAAATGTTGAGAGAATCTCTCAAGAGACCCGCAGCTTATTTTTGCTTGAAAGGTAAGAAATTATGACTAAATACGTGGGGGAAAAGTGTTGATGCTTTCAAAACAACGGTGTCCGACTGTCCGTGCATGTTGTACAAACTTCACTGAAACAAGCCATAAAATAATCATATTTGGAAGTTACCAAAATAGTTGATCTAATAGTTTTATACCTACAGAGAAGTTGTGTAGTATTACTAGCAGACTAGTAGTGTCAGTAATAACAGTAATTGTGCTGTACCTACAAAACATTTGAGTAGTAACAGTGGTAATGGTGCTGTATTTACAATGGCAAAAATAATGCTGCTAATGTTAGCTTTTCTTGGCCGCAAAATAAGCGTGACTGTTCACGGATTTATAAGCAGTGAAACGACTACAAAAAGTGAACATGTGCCGTTTACAATATAGTTTACGAGTTAGCTACGCTAACTTTGGGCCCAGGAAATTGAAGAGACGATTTTGGCTTTTCCTAGTAGCATTCTACCGGTGGAATTATTTTATTATTTCAATTAGGTCTGCGTTTATGCATACAAAGTATATGAGTTTTTTTTTTTTCCTCCTTCAAACGTCAATTATTCGTTTATGTATTACTTGGCTTCTTCACTCGATTCACTTTGCTGCATTTGCTCAAGTATTTTATCTTGGAAAACATTCACTCAAATTGATTTGGTCTAAATATCTTACAAAACAGTAACGTTTCTTACCTCAGTTGAAATCATGCCTGCAAATCTGTAAATTGACCAGGACGGGACTGTTATTTCTGGTGCTCCTAAAGCCTGAGCGCCTCATGCACGAGCTTATCATCGAGGCTGCAGTTACGCGTTTGGCCTGAGGGGGCAATTGCGAGTACAAAACTGCTAAACTCCACACAGCCCCTTTAAAGTGATCTGTCCTCCTTTGTCCGACATATCATAATCACACTTTTAAATTTGTAATAATAATAATAATACATTTTATTTGTAATGCACTTTACATTTGACACCAAATCTTAAAGTGCTACAGTGGACAACATAGTTAAAACAATACAATATACAATGTGGGCGCAAAGTTTAGTTTAATTCATATGTGCAGTATTTGTATTTGGTAAAAATATTTATTTTATTTATAAGCGATTTAATAGGTTAATTTGTAGTGGAAAAATATTATATTGCATTCGTGTTAATTTTGTTAATTTAATTTGTGTATAAGTGTATTTTTGGAGCTAATTTCAAGTTTAAAAACTCTGCATTGGAGCTTTAGGCCAAGGACTTCGCATCGTGCTAGAGTGAAGAGACAGATCCAGTTTGAGCCGGCGCGAGTAGCAGCAACATGTAAGAAAGAGCCATACGGTTTTCTTACCGTAGTTTATTTTGAGGATAGCCAAGGATTCAATGCTCCTGTATAAGTTTTCAAGTTGTGGAAATAAATTTTTGTTTAACTTTTTACATCGGAGTGGCTGTGGACGTTTTTCCTCGAAACAAACACGAGTGTAAGAAGGGAACCGTGGACTCGTGCCGTCACATTTTCTAAGAAAACCTGCTCGCTGTGGATTTATGAATGTTTGTGGACGTATTTCAAACAACAAAGAAAGAAAATCAAGTTGCTGCAGTGACAAGAAACGTGAGTAAGTGGAAGTGTTTCACCGTGCAAAAGTGCTAAGTCATTTGGATGCTAAGCGGCCTACTAGCCAAGATACTTGCTAATTGGTGGATAAAAGGAGGATTTTTCTGCTGCTACTCTGCAAATTGATATCATGAGTGATGTTGAAGATGATACTGACACAGAGACTGTAGTGGATTCCAGGGCAGTGAAAGTCACACCGAGAGCTATGGAGGAAAGGCTGCAGCGTGCTACTAACCTGCAGAGGGCTAAGCTAGCCAAGCTAACAGGAGCAGTGAAACACGTGCGCCAGCTAATGGAAAATGAAAGTGATTTCAGCCTAACAGAAGTAAAACAGCTAATGGAAGATTTCAATAGGCTGTTTGGAGAGTTTTGTGACTTGAACACAAATGTTAAAGAGCTACTTCAGCAGATGTCAGAAGAGGACATCTTCTGACATCTGACAAAAGAGATCAGGAGAGCTGGTTTGAACCTAAGGCTGATTCTTTTAAAACTTTTGCTGAGACAGTTTCAGCGTGGATTGAAGAGACAATTTTGCGCACTTCCAGGATTGAAATATACAGTGAGGATGTGGATGCAGCAGACAGCATATCTAATGCATCTTACGCAAAGCACAATGAAGCACCTTCAGAACAAGGCTCCCGTGCTTCATCTTCTGCGTCGTCCACACGCATGAAGGCAGAGTTGGAGCGAGCTACATTGTTGATTCAGGCTTCATCTTTGAAACAGAAACGGTTGTTGGAGGAGAAGGAGGCTAAGCTCAAAAGTGAAAGGGAGGAGCTAGAAATACAAACTGCTCTAGCAGCTAATTAGGCAAAGATCAAGATCTTATCGGAGTATGAATGTCGTACATCCAAGGCACCCAGTCGAGCATCCAGTCGAGATGGAATGAACTCCTACGTGGCGTCACACAATGTTGGAGATTTGATAGCTCCGCAACAGTTAAGTGGTCCTTTACCCATATTGCAAGGAGCAGCGCAGAACAACAATGCTCAACGGAATGTTCAGAAAATGCACACTGCTGCCTCCCAGCCATCACAGACGCCAGGTGCTCTGCAGGACGTTGTTGAAGTGCTAACTAAGCAACAGAAGTTAGCAACCTTGCCTCCACAGAACATTCCTGTGTTTAAAGGAGACCCAATGGAATATCGGCTGTTCATGCGGCATTTGAACATGGCGTGGAGGATAAAACAGAGAGCGACAAGGACAGACTGTACTACATGGAACAGTACACAAGTGGACAGCCACGGGAATTGATAAGGAGTTGTTTACATATGGAGCCCACTCGTGGATATCAAGAAGCTAAGAGACTTTTGGAAGAACACTTTGGAAATGCCTATAAGATTTCAGTGGCATACATTACCAAGGCTCTTAATTGGCCTACCATTAAGTCTGATGACGGAGATGCTCTTCAGGCTTTCGGCCTTTATCTTACTGGATGTCGCAATGCAATGACAGATGTGGAGTACATGGAGGAGTTGGATAACACAGCCAACTTGCGAGCTATCATTGCCAAGCTTCCCTACAAACTGAGAGAAAGATTGAGTACACTTGCATGTGGAATCTTGGACATGGACAAACGCAGAGCTAAATTTGAAGATCTAGTGGATTTTGTCAATAAGCAGGCCAAGGAGGCTTTGCACCCACTGTTTGGTGACATAAAGGACATCACCTTAAAAGGCCAAATTAAAGGGCAAGTGGATGAGAGGTCGCAAAGGAAAAGTGGCACCAGAAAGGGATTAATCACAGCTGCAACTATCACCACTACCCAGGACACATCCTTTAAGGTGAAGAATAAAATTGGCGGAAATCAGGTGTGTGCATTTTCCAAACCCTGTCTCTTTTGTCATGGTGGAGAACACGCTATGGAACAGTGCAAGAAGATGAAAAAATCTCTTCATAAGGAAAAGATTGACTTTATGCGAACTAAAGGACTGTGCTTTAGCTGCCTTAAACAGGGACACATGAGTAGTTCATGTAAAGAGAAAGCGGGCTGCGAAGTCTGTGCACAACCACATCCCACAGTGTTACACATGAAGGTAAAGCAGTGGTGCAAACAAAGAGGCAGAGCCCGAAGCGGTAACAGCTGAAAGAGAAGAGCAACCATCAGAGTTGGTTGTAAACGGATTTGTAGAAACAGATGCAACAGCTCATGGTGCCGAGAAAACAGAGCACATCTTGGCGATAGTGCCAGTTCAAGTCAAATCCAAAAGGGGACAAAAGGTAACACGCACTCATGCCTTTCTCGATCCTGGCAGTACTGCCTGCTTTTGTACTGAAGAGTTAATGCAAGAGCTCAGTCTCACTGGCAGAAAGACGAACATTTTGCTGAAAACTATGGGAGAGGAAAAGGTCATTAGCAGTCACATGGTGTCTGGCTTAGAAGTGAGCTGCTTAGACAGAAATCACTTTCTTGAACTGCCAGAAATGTACAGTCACAGTGACATTCCTGCTTCTGTCGTTGTGTCCTTGGGCAAGACACTTCACCCAATGCCTATGTGTGAGTGGTTGGTGGTGGTCGGAGGGACTGTTGGCGCAGATGTGTGCAGCCTCGCTTCTGTCAGTCTACCCCAGGGAAACTGTGGCTACAAAATGTAGCTTACCACCATCAGCATGGAGTGAATGAAACCCCTCCCTTTCATGTGTGAAGCGCTTTGGGTGTGACTTGTGTCATATAAAAAGCGCTATACAAATAAGATTCCCTTCCCTTCCCTTCTGTCGACAACATTCCTTCACAAGATTACGTAGACAAGTGGCCCTATCTTCAACTAGTGTCTATCCCTAAGATTGATGCGCACATTGGACTTCTAATTGGGACTAACGCACCTAAAGCTATTGAACCTTGGCAGGTTGAAAATGGTGGTCCGTATGCTGTGAAGAGCATACGGGCGGCACGGTAGCACAGTGGTTAGCGCTCGTGCTTCACAGCTAGAAGGTCCAGGTTTGATTCCCACCAAGGCCGGGGCCTTTCTGTGTGGAGTTTGCATGTTCTCCCCGTGTCTGCGTAGGTTTCCTCCGGGTACTCCGGTTTCCCCTACCACTAAAAACATGTACAATAGGCCAGGATGAATGTGAGTGTGTTGAGAGTGCGCATGGGGGACGACGGATGGAAATTAGCCCAAGGCTACAATCCGGTGTGGCTTGTTCATTAACTTGCACTGTCCCTACCAAATAAACCAATAAACAATAAACAAGACTAGGCTTGGCTGGACCGTCAGTGAACCTCTCCAAGGACATGCTTCTCCAAGTGGAACAAGTGGGCTGATCCAAGTTTCAGCCAATTGACCTATCGCAAAACCACGCCCCAAAACGGTAATTGTCCAATCAGACATCCTAGCAACCGTTACTATGAAGCTAGGTCCGTCTAGCCGCAGATCTCCAATGCAAAACAATGGGACATACCAGCAAAAAGCACTGAGCAGATGCACTTTTTTTACTGCTAACCACCAAAAACCCAGCAGACAAAGAAGCAGAAGCAAAATGATGAAGCGATCTGCCTATGGAGGATGTAAATCGGACACTAGGGACCACAAGAGTGTGTCAGGGAGAGTCCAGTTATTTCCCTTCCCAAAGCGAAAATACAACCTGAGCACTGCCTACAATGGCTCAAACAATGTGGGCGGCCTACGCCCAGCTAAATGTCTCCAAAATAAACAAGCAAATGTCTGCTCTAAGGTAAGGCAAGAGCCTATAGTTAGGCTAACACCTTAACATGCTAACATCGTAGCTACTGACAGTCACATAATGTTACACAAACTGGCACTGGAGCTGTAACTTTAACTGCAGCGGTGAACTTTTACAAGCCTACAGTCTGACGTGTTTTTGCCTCCCTTTTTGATAAAAGTACTGTGTATTTTTTCACGGCCCTTATAACTGGTTGTAGCTGATTGTCATTGTGGCACCTGTAGGTTTGGCTAGCGTTAGCTAACTTTAGCGCACCGGAGAAATGCACGGAGAAATTTCCTATTTTTAGAAATATAAAACAAAATAATAAGGTGCTTACCGGGCAGTGCAAGAGCACGACTGGTCCACAAGGCTGTGCTGTTGTATTTAAGGAAGAGATCAGAAGGTTTCTCTCATAATTCTGGAGACTCGTCTGTAGCTTGAGTACCAATAGTTGTCCTTATCCTTCGTTGGATAGTTTAATATCTTGAATATACTGTATCCCTCCACTGCATACTGTGACCACTTTTGCCTCGATCTGGAGGATATTATTATATATAATATAATATAATATGTATTAATGCACCTTTAATAATGATAATTAATGATAATTAAACCCAAATTAAATTATATTGAGGATAGTAATGACAACTGGGAAGTAGCAAGATCTCAGAGTATAATATGTATGAATGCACCTTTATAACATAAAAGTAGCACGTTCTTTTGTTCTTTATTTGCTGTTGTTTTTGTCTTATTCTTCATCATTTATTGTTACTTTGCCCTATGTTCCTTTGTTTATGATTTGCTACCTTGTAAATATTAAATGTAATGTTACTATTTTTATTTTGGGGTGGGCACTTATAAGCCTTTGGCTTCAGCCCACTCCCTTTGAGCAGGTTAACTGCTCAAACAAATAAATAAACTAAAACTAAACTAAACTATTGCGGCGGTATTGCTCCAAAAAAGGTCACTGACGTGCATGGCAATCTGTTGCGCTACCCGTGTTTTACCATTATTTTGTCGGACGTAGCAACAGTAACTAAGGGGGGCGGGCTTTGCGATAGGTCAATTGCATATCAGTCAGCACATTGGAGGCACTCTGGAGCCAGCAGTTTAAAAGTGACTTTCCTGAGTGCGAAAGAAATGAGAAACAAGAAATGTCGAGGGAAGACTTGAGGTTTCTGGAAATAGCAACACAGTCGGCTACCATTGTGGATGGACATTACAGCATAGCTCTGCCTTTGCGCAACAAACACATTCAGAAGCCCAACAACCGCAAAGTGGCCGAACAACGTGCCTTAAACCTAAAACGGAAAGTTTGTAAAAAATCCTTCATACCACGCAGAATACTCAGCCTTGATGAGCAACATCATAGACAAAGAATACGCTGTGAGAGTGCCCAACGAAGATCTTAGTCGTGACGATGGAAAAGTTTGGTACTTGCCGCACCACGGGGTTTACCACCCCAAGAAACTCAAGCTCAGAGTGGTCTTTGACTGTGGAGCGTTGTACCAAGGTACCACTTTAAATGACCAGCTCCTACAGGGACCGAATCTTACCAGTACCCTTCTTGGTGTCATTACCAGATTCCGGCAAGAAGAAGTGGCAGTCATGGCGGATGTGGAAGCGATGTTCCACCAAGTAAAGGTGCCAGATGAAGATTCTGACCTTCTCCGGTTCCTTTGGTGGGCCTCTGGTGAAATCGATCAGGAAATGGTGGAATACAAGATGGTGGTTCACATCTTTGGTGCAACCTCGTCGCCAAGCTGTGCCAGCTTTGCTCTGCGCAAATGTGCTGAAGACAACCAAGATCAGTCTAGCAGCCAAGCAGTTGATACAGTGCTCCACAATTTCTACGTGGACGATTGCTTAAAGTTTGTGAACTCAGAGGAAGAAGCCATGCAGTTGTTCCACACTCTGAGAGCTGTATGTCAAAGTGGTGGATTCAGGCTCACAAAGTGGATAAGTAATTGCAGAGCAGTGCTGTCTGCTATCCCAGAAGAGGAGAGGGCATCAGAAGTCAAAGACCTTGACTTGGATCAAGACATGCTTCCCATGGAAAGAGCTTTGGGAGTCCACTGGTGCATTCAGTCCGACAGCTTCAAGTTGAGGTTCATAATGCCAGACAAAGCTCCCACTCGAAGGAACCTCCTGTCCATTGTGAGTTTGGTTTATGACCCATTGGGTATTCTGTCACCAGTCACGCTACAAGCCAAGAAGATTCTGCAAGAGCTTTGCAGGCGGAAAATTGGCTGGGATGTTGTCATACCAGAAGACCTAGCTCACAAGTGGCTTGTGTGGAAGACCCAACTTCACCATCTGGAGAACATCAGTGTCCCAAGATGCTTCAAACCTGTGGGCTTTGGAGAGTCAGTATACAACCAACTGCACCACTTTGCTGACGCTAGTGAAGAGGGCTACGGGACGGTTAGCTATCTCTTACAGAAGAACAGCTGCGATGAAGTGCACTGTGCATTTGTGTTGGGGAAAGCAAGAGTGGCCCCACTCAAGCCCATGACAATCCCTCACATGGAACTTACCGCAGCTACTGTGGCGGCTCGCATGGATAAGGTCCTTACATCTGAGCTGCAACTTACACTACAACCATCAGTGTTCTGGTCAGACAGTACCACAGTGCTTAAGTATGTATGCAACCAAACAAGTAGGTTCCGCACCTTTGTTGCTAACCGCGTGGATGCCATTCTTAAGTGCTCCAATCCACACCAATGGAGGTATGTCAACACCTCTCTGAATCCTGCTGACATTGCGTCACGGGGACTCAAGGCGGAGAACTTCATTCACAGCCACACTTGGTTACAGGGGCCGGACTATCTCACCAAACACATGGAAGAATGGCCCGTTAATGTGCACTCCCTTGGAGACCTGACCACAAATGACCCAGAGGTAAAGAATACTCTGGTTTGTGCCAACGCCGTTGAAGAACATGAAGATGTAGTACTGGAGTTCCTGCAGTACTACTCATCCTGGTTTCGACTCAAGAAAGTAGTTGCTTGGATGCTTAAAGTCAAGCGCATTCTGCTGCAACTGTGTCGCAAAAGGAAAGAGTTGAACACTGTAAAGGCTCAACCTGAAGTTGAAAAGGAAATGAAGAGTTGGAAAGACAGGCTGTTTCACGCTGACACTAACAGTCTTACAATGGAGAACCTCACAGAAGCTGAAGAAGCAGTCATTCGCTATTGCCAAACAAAGACATTTTCCAAAGAGATAGCCGCACTAACTAAAGGACAAGGGGTGAAGAGGACCAGTAGCGTTTTCAAACTGAACCCATTACTTGAACAAGGCATCCTCAGAGTCGGAGGACAACTCAGCAGATCAGCATTACCTGAAGAATCAAAGCGGCCAGCAATCCTGGATAAGGATCTGCATGTCACAAAGCTTATCCTCAGGGAATTACACGAGAACTTGTCTCATTGCAGTCGCAATCACGTACTCTCCAAATTGAGAACAAAGTTTGGGTTCCTAGTGCCAACTGCGCAGTGAGAAAGATACTCACAAAGTGCATAGTCTGCCGACGTGCACATGGAGTCGCAGGACAGCAACAAATGGCTAACCTTCCTCGGGACAGAGTTCTGCCGGATGACCCTCCGTTTACCAACACTGGAGTGGACTACTTTGATCCGTTCAAAATCAAACGCAGACGAAGCATGGTAAAACGGTATGGGGTTATTTTCACATGCTTAACTATCCGTGCAATACACTTGGAGATGGCGGCCTCATTGGACACGGATTCCTTTATCCACGCTCTACGTCACTTCATAGCAAGACGAGGCCAGGGTAAAGATCCTTCGTTCGGATAATGGAACGAATTTCATCGGTGCGGAGCGCGAACTCAAAAGAGCCATCGAGGAATAGCCTGGTTAACGCCAGACTAAAATCACAAGTGATATTTAGTCTGGGGACCACCAATTCATTTTCTCGTAGGAGAGGTGTGGTTTACGATTGTCCATAGCCGTTTATTGGGCGCTACGAATGTCTCTCATGCGTCTGCACGTAGCCATAGCCAATCGTATCATGGTATCAGATGACGTATGACGTAACTGCTGTAAACTTTTGATCTAAACTATTTAGAACACGGTCCAAAGCTTGATCGAAAAATGGCATCGCGTCTGCTGCTGTCATGTTGGATCCGTAAATATTTTTTTCTTTTTTTATCCCTAAACAAACTACAAGCTTCCGTATATCAAATAGCGCGTCATCGTCTTACCGTCCCTCCTCGTTCTGTGATTGGTGCCCAAATCCATGGAAAAATGTCGGCCATGGTCCCCAGGCTGTTGTGAAGTTCGAAAAAATTCGAGCGCACACAGCAGTCTGGCGTTAGCCAGGCTAATCGAGGAATGGAATGTGTTCAAAATTGAAGACCTGCTACATCAACAAGGCATTCAGTGTATGTTCAACCCTTGCACACAGTGACGGACTGGCCATTGGGCAATGTGGGCAAATGCCACTGCGGCCGCCTGGTCTCATCACTTGTTGTGGCCGCATCACAAACAAATAAATAGGCTAAATAAAGCGAGGAAGTGGCCGCCTATTGGCGCAATGGCTGCAAGCGGCAGCACCACCAGCGGCTCGCTCGCAGCTCATCACAACTTGTGGCGCACAACCATATAAAAAGGCTAAATAAATAAATAAAGCGAAGATGCGGCCGCCTTTTGAAGACAAATGTGGCCTCTCTGCTAAAATTGCCAGGGCCTCTTTTTGGTGCCAGTCCGCCACTGCTTGCACATGATGATAAACCATCTCTCCCCCCTGGCGTGTTCGACAAACAAGATCTCTACGCGAGGAGGAGATAGAAGCAAATCCAGTATATGTCGGAAATATTCTGGAAACGTTGGACAAGAGAATATTTACTACTACAGGAACGACAAAAGTGGACCCGTCCTTCTCGCAACTTTGCTATTGGAGACATCGTGCTTATCGTGGATGATTCTGCCCCACATAACTCCTGGATCACAGGGAAACTAATCCAAACGATCCCAGACAAGTCAGGAATGGTGCGTCAAGTGAGAATCAAAACCAAGACAAGCACACTGGACAGACCCATTACGAAGATTTGCCTCCTACAAGAAGCAGACTGAGGCAACCACCAAGACTTTTGTTTGAATACTTTGGCGCCACATGTTTATATTTTGGTAATTGTGTAAATAGAGTCACAATTAGGGGCCGGTATGTGGCGCCAAGTTAGTTTAATTCATATGTGCAGTATTTGTATTTGGTAAAAGTATTTATTTTATTTATAAGCGATTTAATAGGTTAATTTGTAGTGGAAAAATAGGGTAAAATTATTATATTGCATTCGTGTTAATTTTGTTAATTTAATTTGTGTATAAGTGTATTTTTGGAGCTAATTTCAAATTTAAAAACTCCGCATTGGAGCTTTAGGCCAAGGACTGCGCATCGTGCTAGAGTGAAGAGACAGATCCAGTTTGAGCACTTACTTACTTAAACTTTTAATTATCTCATAGTGATTTTTTGCAGAGTATTTACAAGAATAAAAAAGGTGATCAAAGGATCGGGTCTTATATAAAGGTGGTCCCTGGGGCTAATAGTGGGGACTTATTAAAGGCGTAAAACGGGTGAATGCCTTTTTAACAATCCACACGGTTCTCTGAATGTGCACGGTCTAACACGGATTACTGCCAGGCTGATTCTCAGTTCATCAAGCTCAGCTCATTCAAGATAGAAATAGTCAGATGCAGGTTTCAGTTTGAAGTCAGTGGTTCCCAAACTGGGTGAGTGATCTTTTACCATTTACCATTTTAAAAAAGTGGGAGAAAATAGACTAGTGGTGTCTGAAACTCCAGTCTGACAGTGGCTTAGTGGTTAGTGGTTCTCACGCAGAGGGCAGGTTATGTTCCACTTCTGGAACAAGTCTGGGCTCATTCTACACATTAGGACATGGCTGGAATGTTTAGGGGGAGGAAAATACTTAACATACTTTAAAGAGGGGGTATTATGCTTTTTTCAATCACATAGCACCAGTCTATAGCATACTACAATGATGACGTAACCTTCTGTTGGTCTGTATATGCAGTAAATTAAAATAACTGCCTTGTTTATTGTTTATTGGTTTATTTGGTCGGGACAGTGCATGTTGATGAACATACATGGGTCGCATGCATGTAAACACACCACACCGGATTGTAGCCTTGGGCTAATTTCCATCCGTCGTCCCCCATGTACACTCTCAAACACACTCTCATTCATCCTGGCCTATTGTACATGTTTTTAGTGGTAGGGGAAACCGGAGTACCCGGAGGAAACCTACACAGACACGGGGAGAACATGCAAACTCCACACAGAAAGGCCCCGTCCAGGTGGGAATCGAACCTGGGACCTTCTAGCTGTGAAGCACGAGCGCTAACCGCTGTGCTACCGTGCCGCCCATGAATAAAATTGCTCTCTCAAAATGGCTGTACTGAACGTCTTGAAATAGGCCTCTGTCTCTTTAAGAAGCTTTCCGACACGCCCCCTTCAGCACACTGCTGTGGCATCTAAACAACACTACTGTGCGGGGAGGGGCTCTGCTGAGCTGAGGAGCAGTGGTTGGTGGCTTGGCTGGTGACAAAAGGTCCAGAGGCGTCTCCAGGAGGTGGGGGCGTTCCTAGGAGGACTGAGGCATAGCTACACCTAAAATGGCTGCCGTCTAAGTTTTTACTGATTACTCAAAAATATGTGAATGAGCCAAGGCAACACTCCAGGCATGTGTTTAATGAGGAATGACATAATAACATGATATAAAGCTTGAAAAAGTCCATTTTACATAATACCCCCTCTTTAACATTTTTAAACTCTGTGTAGTCCCTTAAAAGGTGCTATGCGCAACTTTAAATGTTAAAAATAACTCTAGTTCATCCCAAACAGCAACGCAAACTCCACGTAAGATAGAGAAGATAAAACGTTTGTCTAGTTCAACCAAAAGGGGCAAATTGGAGTCAGACAGGTGTCAGAGTAAGACGAGAGTCAACATCGGAAAGACATTCAACAAATGGGGAGACCTCAGCTCCGCTCTCGGGCTCAAACGGACCCTCAGTTGGCTTTCTTCTTGCTAAAATGGTAAAATACAGTCTGTAATGTCTGATATGGTAAATCTATGTCAGCAAATGGCGATGCATAATATGTGTAATGCTATGTCGTGTTTAGCGTGTAGTGTAGTGTAGCGTTAGCTAAATGTAGAATCAGAATTGGTTTTATTGCCAATGTCAGTGAACAGGTTCACAAACTAGGAATTTTCTTCGGAGCAGTCGTGCAACATAAAACATATAACATAAAAGATGCTAACTACTGTATGTTTTCGTGTATGGTCTAAGCGAGCCTTTTGTGTGTTTGGCTAACATCTTCAAAATGATCGCAAAATGCTAAAAGGTGCTCATGTCCTTAACCAACATGCCCAACTTACGACTCAACGCCGTTGTGTATATATTTTTTCTTTTTCAGGAAAATCATTAAAATGTTCCCGGGAATGTGGTACATTTTGCATGTAGTTTATATGAGGTGTGAAGGGAGAAAACATGTTACTTGATAGGCTAACGTTGCTGTTACTGTGTACTCGATTCTAATCAATTGTTATTGTGAAGAGCGCAGCCCATATACATTTGTAGTCATTGTTTAGTCCTACTTTAGACCTGGTTTATTCATAGTCTAGACCTAGTTCAGACCTGGTGTAGTCCTGGTTGTGTTCTGAGTTAGTCCTCCTGAGTTGGTCCTGGTTTAGATGGTGTGTAAATTGCAAATAAATAATAATAATAATATTGTCTGAGGTCAATACTGTATTTATGTGCATTTTTTGCACATTATTGGCTAAGATACTTTATGTTTTTCTTTTGTACAGGATAGAGTTTGAGCAAGAACTGGCCACAGACCCATATGACTCCGATTATGTCTTTGTGGTATGTTTGTCATAATGCAATTCCTACAGTCTTTTCCTTGTAAAGGTGTGAATAAATGTTTTTGTTACACAGCACTGGTGGTCCAATGCAGAATCAAATGGATGAACTTCTCATCATTGGTTTGAAGAAGCTGTCATGGACATTTGTGACCGGGTCTGCTGTTATAGTGGAGTGGGTGAGTACTACATGGCTATGTAGTGTTTTATAAAAGTCATGAACAACAATATCAAATGGAAAATAATGTAGGTGCATTTGTAATGCTTATTCTTTATCTGCATAGTTTTGCCCACGTGGACACAAGTTGTGGATGTGAAACAACCAGCCGTTGCTCAAACATGGGACGCAAGGACTTTATGCTTGCAGCAAACGGGCTATTGTCTGGGAATAATTACACCAAGATCGCCCTCTTCTTCAAATACATGAACATGAGAATGGTGACATCTTCTACTGTGGGATACAGCATTTCTACTGCGTACCAGCTGTAAGGGAGTTTTGGACAGAGAAGAGAGCTGCCATTATCAACCGATTACAGACTAAAAACAGTGTTGTTGCCCTTGGTAAGTATAAACTGCATGTATTTGCAAATCCTCAAATAGCTAACATGCATCTGTATTTCTGTTTTAGCTGACGGACGAATGGACTCCTCGGGTAATTCAGTGCTTCATGTGCTTTGTCTCTGGACTTTTTTTTCCGTAAGTAAATCTAAATAATTTTTGTATTTGAGATAATGATAATGTAATGTTTGTGTTTTATAACAAGGAAAGATTCCATTCCCTCCCGCCCTACGCCCCGGATCTACCTTTGCCTTTTCATATGAAGCCTGGACATTTCTTGCAGCGTTGGACTACAACCACCACAACCACAGTGCATGTCAACAACAAAGGCCAAGTGTCGTAAGTGATTACTTTATGACTTTCCTATATAATGCATGTTTTGGGAACTAATGTCATATAATTTGTTCTGTTTACAAACGTGGAACAAAATATTTACAATAAAGCCGTTTCTTTCCTAATTCGTAGACATATTTTCTGATGTGCTCACTACTTGTTTATTGCCTGAATGGTGCTTCTTTATGGCCAACATAAATGCCAAAAGGGTCAGGATAATTGTCTGTCCTCCTCACTGATCAGTCTAGATCTTGATTGTCCTCTGCCCCTTCCCTGCCACTGCCGCCCTTCTGCTTCTCCTCCTTGGACTCCCTCATGGGCTTCCGTGTGCTCTGCCCCTGCCACTGCTGCCACTGCTGCCCTCAGTGCTTCTCTCCACAGGAACATCAAATTGATTCTAGCTGTAATTCTAAAGGAAAAAATAAAATATGTTGTTATTGTAATAAAACACATGCTGTATTATTCTACACATCACTGGAAAGAAAATACAATGATAAAGGGATACTTATTTTACTTCCCTCATATTGTACAGCAGGCAGGCCTTCTATTTACTATAGCAAATAACTGTATATTCATCTACATCAAGTTTGTTTTGTCCTGAACTGCATAACTACCGGCCCATGCACGGTCTCTTTCCCTGCAAATATGACCTTGACTAATTCCATGTTATGTGTACAGGTAACCTTTTTTCCCCCTTCTAAATGTCTAAACTAGTGAAACTTGTTGGGGCACTACACACCTTGCCAGGGACAGTAGTTGAAAAGTATTGGCACAATTCACAGAAATGTTTATCAATGTGTACTGTCCCTGTCAAAATACCTAATAAATAAATCAGCACTGTTGTAGGCTATTTAGGTAAATCAGTTCAGCTTTGTGGAGTGTGATGTAAAATGCTGGTATGTAAGCTTCATAATTAGAAAACAATGTTGAGCAAATTAGTCTCTAATAATGATATACTGCTATTGGAATATGCTACTTAGCAGATTAATAAAACAGGCTAAACCCCAGTAAATATTAGGCTGTTTTAGCTTCGAAGGTAATGTCAGTGCCATTTGATTATTAGTTTATTAGCTTGAGACATTTTAGTACTTTTTGACCAACTAATAGGGTATTTGGTGTGATTATTATTTTATAGCTTATACAAAGTAATAACTTATTCATGAACGCATTTCCATTATAATCCAATCATAAGTGGACTCAGTGAACACACAAAACAGGTAGAAATGTTAGATGACACATTTTCTCCTACTACTCCCATTTTTCCTCTCAAACATTAATATGTAGTTTACTCAAATGCAAATTCCTTTCACATAATTCAAAATAACTTACAGATTTATAACTTTCTTACCTCTGTAGACATTACGACTCTAAATAAGATTTGTGTAATCGCTGTCGCTGTTGTGTTCTGAACAGCTCGTGCTCGTGCAAGCGTGCGTGTGTTCCATGAGCGTGCACAACTCTGGATGCAATTCCGCTTGTCGCCAAAGGGGTCATAGTTCTGCAAGAACTCAGAAACTTGCATTTAGCACCTTTAAGTAAAAATGTTGTTTACAATTTGTTTTGACCAAGTTTTGAAAACCAAGCATGTGGCAGATGAATGGGGTCCTGCAGGGCAGCCCTGGTGGGTCTACAGGGGAATGGTCTGGACAGGGCAGAACCTCGTGGGTACAGAGTTTATTTCAAGCCTGGATGCTAACACAGCGCTACATAGAGGTGACATGGGCACCTCCATGTTTACACTGGACCATGGGGGCCACACACACCCCATCTGCAGCTACTGTCAGCATAGGGCACTTTTCAATCCCCATAATGGTTTGTAGCAGAAGCAGTTTCCAATTTTGACACGTCAATGTGAAAACTACAAACAAAGTTGAGAGGACTGTATTTCCATAAAACTACAACCTTTTTTGCATGTAAGAAAAGGAAAAGTAGTCCGTGTGGTTCATACATGTTCATACTGGATGGAAAATGGAGTGGTCATACTGTCTTTGCTCTGCCCGATCCCGTCAGACCTTGAAGCTAAGCAGGAAGGGCCTGGTCAGTACTTGGATGGGAGACCGTTGGTAACACCAGGAAGCCTAGAGAATGTAGTGAGTGAGTGGTGGTGGTCAGAGGGGCCAATGGCGCAGACTGGTTGCCTTGCTTCCGTCAGTCTACCCCACGGCAGCTGTGGCTACAATAGTAGCTCACCACCACCGAGTCTGGAGTGAATGAATAATGCAATGTAAAGCGTCTTTGAGTGTCCAGAAAAGCGCTATATAAAACCGATGAATTATTATTATTATTAGGCCCGAGCGCCATCAGGGCTGGCAAAGGGGCTCTTGTAATCGTATAGTATACCCCAAAGCGCTCACCTCCACTCAAACATACACTAACGCACTCCTCTCGTCGTGCATGTTCCGTGCACTTGCACATGTATCAGAAAACGAACATTGTAATCACTAACGCGCTCTTCTTGTCGTGCACGTCCTGTGCACATATATATATAATGCAAAAATCAACATTGTAATTGTATGCTTCGGTTTGCAGATATAGTGATACAAATTCTACTAATTTTTCTCTGTATAATGTCAAAATTGAGCACGGTTTACGCGTTAGCGCATTCCAAAATCCTAAAACTAAGATCCTAGGGAAAAAAGGCAAACAAACATAAAGGCAGTATACCATAATTTTAGATTGAGGGAGACAAAAGGGCGCGAAACGTCCCCTTGATTTGGGCAGGGCGGTCGGCGAGGGCCGATAATCGCCGCCTTGCGGCTATATTTATTATTATTACTATTATTATTATTATTATTATTATTATTATTATTAATAATAATACTAGTACAATATTTTGTATCTAGTGATGTATTAACTTATGTAAACATCGCAAACAACAATTTCCGAGTCATCTTTTTCATTTTCAGGTTACATCTTCTATGCTAAATGATGGCAAAGAAACCACTAAAAGGTATAAAAATAAAAATAAATATTTGTAAGAAAACAAAACAAGAGAAAGAGAAACAAAAGAGAAACAAAGACATTCAAACAAATGTACTCTCACATGGATTTTGTTCCTACATTCCATTGGTTTCAAAATGATTGTAAAAAAGACTTTATATTCAGATTGGTGTTATGTTGCTCACAATGAGCATCTGTAAATAAGTTAAGTAGGCACAAGATCTAAAAATCTGTAATGTGAACAACAAAATGAGCGGTCACAATGCTTGGATTTTTTGCATAAAAGCGTAGGATACCCCATGTTGTGTTGTCTTGTTTGACACCGGACACAGCGTCCAGCGTCCGCCATGATAAGCTGTGAAAGCTGTGCTCTTATTGTAAGGGCTCATATTGTGAAAGCTGTGCTCTTATTGTGAAGGGCTCTTATTGTGAAGCTGTGCTCTTATTGTGAAGGGCTCTTATTGTGAAGGGCTCATATTGTGAAGGCTGTGCTCTTATTATGAAGGGCTCATATTGTGAATGCTGTGCTCTTATTGTGAAGGGCTCTTATTGTGAAAGCTGTGCTCTTATAAGCCGAATGCCCATGTCGGCTCATCCGTTGCATTATGGGTAATGGAATGTCTTTTGGTTCCAAACAATAATGATAGTTAGCGTAAAGCAATGAAGAAAGCTCTGATTTGGAGCGTTTTAACCTCTGGAAAGTTGATGATTTAAAGTGTTTTTGTCGTCGCCATGGAGCCTGTTACAATATTAGCTTAAAGTACCAGGGCTGCGTACGGAGATAGACAGAAACCAAACTGCCATTCATACGAAGAGATGTTTCAAAAGTGACGACCAGTCCTTGTTCATATAGTTGGAATAACTATGGAATAACTATGTGAGAAAAACATTTGTGACTCTTGAAGGCGACTGTTGGACAAAGTCCAGGCTCTGAAACTGTGGCCTCATGTCGCCGATATTCACAACATTTAAACTGAAATGAGAAATAAAACATAGAATCCTCTTTTTTTGTCAATAAGGAGGTGGACAGTAGACAAAATCTTTTTCTTAATTGTGATCAGAGAGATCCACAAACACACATAGGCTCTGCATCTAAATGTACTTTATTTTTTATTTTCTTTACGAGTGATCTGATGGAACAACAGAGCTAATCGGTCGCTAATCTGACAGACGGAAATTTACCCACTGTATTTAACATGCATGCACGCATGTACAGCTGAGATAGGCATTTGGCTTATTGAGAAGGCTGTGCTCTTATTGTGAAAGCTGTGCTCTTATTGTGAAGGGCTCTTATTGTGAAAGCTATGCTCTTATTGAGAAGGTTGTGCTCTTATTGTGAAAGCTGTGCTCTTATTGAGAAGGCTGTGCTCTTATGTGAAAGCTGAGCTCTTATTGAGAAGGCTGTGCTCTTATTGTGAAAGCTGTGCTCTTATTGAGAAGGCTGTGCTCTTATTGTGAAGCTGTGCTCTATTGAAGCGTGCTCTATTGTGAGGCTGCTCTTATTGTGAAGGCTCTTATTGTGAAGCTGTGCTCTTATTGAGAAGACTGTGCTCTTATTGTGAAGGCTGTGCTCTTATTGTGAAGGGCTCTTATTGTGAAAGCTGTACTCTTATTGTGAAGGGCTCTTATTGTGAAAGCTGTGCTCTTATTGAGAAGGCTGTGCTCTTATTGTGAAGGGCTCTTATTGTGAAAGCCGTGCCCTTATTGAGAAGGCTGTGCTCTTATTGTAAAAGCTGTGCCCTTATTGAGAAGGCTCTTATTATGAAGGGCTGCAGGTTGATGTTTGTGGAATGCCCCTTGCTCTTGTTTCTCCTCGCATTAAATGGTTCAAAATACTCAGTGGAACTCTTCCAATAAAGATAGTGCCACTTGCAGATGATATAGTCACAGTGTGTGCAGCATTATCTAATTTACACAGGCCACTGGTTACATAAACTTACAGAAGTGCATTGAAATCATTTATTTACGGTAACATAAACTTTACAGGATGCAGGCTATGTACTCAATTTGGTGTACATGGACACGGTGAAATGTATTTATTTTTACACACGTCTTTAGTTTTTCTTTTTCATTGAAGGTTGAAAAAATCCCAATAAAAAAATTAAGACATTTATTCAGTATTCATTTTTTGTGGCAATCTGGTCAGTCTTTAAAGGTATGTTTCTGGTATCCATTGCAGTAGCACTTAATCTGCCCAGTCAGAATCATATTCCAGAGCAGTAGCATTTTGAAGGTCTCTATGCACAAGTTCTGGTCCAACATGTGTCTCGAAGAAGAATTTTTCATTCTCAAGCACATCATTCCACTTTTTTTCATCAAAGGCAACTCTCTCCAGATGGACACTATGTCGCGTGTACACAAAGAAGTCACACCATAACCTGCTGGTTGCAGCCATCTGTGACTGAACCTGAGTGAAATAATTACAAGTGTCCTTAAGTCTGAAGTCTCCAGTGTCAGTCTTTTGCATATAGCCTAAACTGGTAACTAGGCTTGGCTTCTTTATACTGCTTGGACACTTATTTCAACAAGTCCTTCGCCACAACATGTGCAACTCACAAGTGCATCTGGACTAGTGCCAATGTATATAGTGTCCTTCACCACAAATAACCCACAATCTTTAACCTGTACAGTTTTGTGTTTTTCCTTTTTCAAAAGTGCAGTATATGCCCTTCTGGCTTCCCCCTCCATGTCCTGCCATGTTGCAATGAGGGAAGGTCACCAACTGATTTATAACCCATTACTCTTGCAAGCAAGGATGCAACATTCTTAGACTTCTTTGTGGTATTGGATTAAGAGTTTTGTATGTACATTGTGAATAATAGATCCTGTCAATCGACCTTTCCTTAAATTCATCCAATTTTCATTTAATGCTTGTCCTTGTGTAGCCTTCTCCAGTTCTTTAATTTTACTGTCAGTATAGCATGACAAAGCTGCAAGAAATGATGGGACATCTGAATGCTGTCTGGCCAGCTGTTGTAGTGACAAGGGACTCCAGTGTTCACTCCTTCAGATGGAGTCATTTGTGACCCGCCCTGGATTCCAAAGACACAAGTCGGCAGCCCGTGTCTTGAGAAAAACGCAAACACAGTTTATTTTTTGGAAATTGGTGATTTTCACTTTTGGAGAATCGTTCAGTTGAAGTCACAAAGTAGCCTCTCCATGTTTAAGCTAGCAGTATTAGTATATTTCAAAGCGTAAACTTTTAGGTTGAAACCGACTAGTTGAGGTGGGTTTCGGAGCTTGCAGTAGGGGCGTTGTTTTAGATCGTCTGGTGCTGATTTATCTGGTTGCACAGCTGTGTTGACAATGTGGGTCACCTACCTACACTCAACAAAGCTTATATTCCGTCTCAAACAACATATCTGATTGTCTCTTCAGTGCTCACCACTCCAATGCACCCTTACCTTGACATCGATTCAGCAAAATGGACGCTCACGCTCACAGAAAAGCCATGTGTTCGGTTGAAAGTAGACGAGCATGTCCCAGTTGATTCAGCCGAACTGTCTCAGCTGCAATGCAAATTAGGAGCAAAACAGCTGTTTGTGGGCGTGTCCTTCTGGGTTACCATGATGTAACCAGTCAATGAAACTACAATTTCGTATGTGATCTGTCTAATAATTCTTCCTCATTATGCCTAATTAGGACTGTAGCTGGTGGTGGCTGCTTCCTTTAGACCAGTGCAATTTCAATTATTTTTGCAAAGACAAGAAATATGACATGGAGAATTAATGTCCAATATTGGTTTTGGCCAGTTAATTTCTGTTGTCAGTTGGTGCGACAGCTAAGGTCATGGACTTTGATGCCGAAGTTCACTGGTTCAAAGCCAGGAGAGGGACTACGTAGTAAAACATGTGAAAAGTTCATAAAAATGTATGATTGTAGATACAGCCTCTTTTTGTCTTATACATAAGGGGAAATGCACATTTATATTAACACAAAGAGGAATATCACACAAAGTGGCTCGACAGATCTCTTTCATGCTCTACATCCACAGCAGGCACCTGTGGCAGTGTTTCCTGGCTCCACTCTGACGTCTGTGGGGGCGGGGGTGGAGGGTGTTCTTGGGGATAAGTAAAGACAAATCCTTGCAATTCAAGAATGAACCAATGTCGAACAACTGTATCTGCAGTCAATACATTTTTATGAACTTTTCATGTTTTACTACGTGTTCCTTCTCCTGGCTTCAAACCAGCAATCTTTGGAATCTAAGAGTATGACCTTAGCTGTCACACCAACTGACAACAGAAATTGTCTGGCCAAAACCAATATTTGTCCATTACATTTATTATCCACGTTATATTTCTTGTGTTTGCAAATGATAATTGAAATTGCACTGTTCTAAAAGAAGCAGCCACCACCAGCTACAGTCCTAATTAAGCATAATGAGGAATAATTATCGGACAGTTCACGTAAGAAATTGTAGTTCATTGACTGGTTACATCATGGTAACCCAGAAGGACACGCCCACAAACAGCTGTTTTGCTCCTAATTTGCATTGCAGCTGAGACAGTTCGGCTGAATCAACTGGGACATGCTCGTCTACTTTCACCAAACACATGCTTCTCTGTGAGCGTCAGCGTCCATTTTGCTGAATCGATGTCAAGGTAAGGGTGCACTGAAGAGGTAACCACTGAAGAGACAATGGTATATGTTGTTTGAGACGGAATATAAGCTTTGTTGAGTGTAGGTAGGTGACGTGGTGGCCCACATGGTCAACACAGCTGACGAGCCAGCTGTGCAACCAGATAAATCAGCACCAGCCGCCGTGCCAATGTGTGCTGTGCTGCTGTTGTTAGCTAAAGGCTGATTTATAGTCGAGCGTCCAGTCCCTCCCACCGCTGCCCGTCTGCTTGACGCAAGCCAGAATCGTTCGAACTTCCGCGTTTCCCCCCGCGGTTAAGTGCTGCGGTGGAGGATCAGAGTAGAAAGGAAAACCCCCTACCCCGTCATCGTTTGCCCATTGTTGGTATGAGTGTGTTGTGTTTGTTTGTTTTTACGTATGTAATGTATCCCCTGGCACTATTTCGTCTTTGTTTGTAACATTTTGTATAAACGTGAATAAATAAACCATTCAACAACAACAAAAATAAAATAAATAAATAAAAATTTAAAAAAGGTCTCAAAGGTACTACCACCCTGTGGGCACATGTACGAGCCGATTTCATTGCAACTTGCGCCTATGTGCAGGAAGGTAGCCTACAACATAACGACATAACATGACGACAAAATGACCCCGTGGCCAGATCAATAATATGATGTTGAAGTAAGCCAATCATTTCACACACTCATACAATTGGCCATCATACTGGCCATCTTTAAGATGAAAATGGATAAGCACTTTCTACAAATCACGAATACGGCATGAAGCGACGGGTAACTGTTGCCACATCGATGTGTCAGTTTGACAGAAAATGTGAAACACTCTGAAGGTGCGCTGCACGACATTGACATGGCATCTGATGACCAATCGTAAACGGTCCCAGGTGTAGAAAAGGGCGTAGATGGTTGCCACACGCCCTCTGTCAACAATGGCCACATTCAGGGAGAGACTCTCTTGGAGTTGGAGCTGGATGGAACAGAGGCTGAATTGCTGCTGCTGTATGCGCACCGACGGAGGAGGAGGAGGACGAGAAGACAGAGAAGATGGGCGTGCGGCTTTGAATGACACAAGCAGAACACCGGCGAATATAACAATTTGGTCATCCCCGTAGTACCTGCAGTGATTGTCAGTGACGCTGCCTTCCCGCTTCACCGCAACCTGATGCGTCCCTTCCAAGGTAAATGCACAAAACACAGACATGGCATCAATACATATTTACCCTGCATTAAATGTTGTATGTAAGACAGCATATCACATTAATGAACATCTGCTTTCTCCCGGTTTAGGCCCTAACCTCAGTTTGGAGAAGAACATCTTCAATTATCGCCTCTCAAGGGCCAGGCGGGTGATTGAGAACGCCTTTGGAATCATGGTGTCAAGGTGGAGGATCCTGGGGCTTGCAATGGAGTTCCACCCAGACAAAGTGTGGATGTGGTGAAGGCCTGTGTGGTCCTCCACAACTACCTTACCCACACAGATGAGCTGAACCCACCTGTTAGCAGGTATATACCTCCACCATGCCAGACACAGAGGTCAATGGAGCCATTCAGTCCGGAGAGTGGCGAAGAACTTTGGGAAATGATGGCACTCTCCAACCTATTCCCTCCGCCCAGTTATCCCAACGCCGTGCCACCAGAGCTGCGCAAGTCGTCAGAAATGACTTTGCTTCATTTTTCCTCACTCCGCAGGGGAGTGTGTCCTGGCAAATGGACACTGTAACATGTGGTACTCTTGGCCAATGAACAGATAACTTTGTCATGTAATTGTTTCTTTTCAATATTACATATCATGGCCATTAATATTATGTGGAAGATTTATTTATAGGGGCAAGCTCCAATTTCTGTTTTTTTTACTCCTGTATGCCAGTTGTAGTTGCAGAAATTACCTACAAACAGTTGTCTTTTGGTGATTTATAAGCAGTGGAAAATAATTTGTGAATAGCAAATTAAAAAAATACAAGTGAGACTGACAATGTGATCACACCAAAATCGTACTCCAGTCTGAGGTTTCTAACCCCTTTACTCCCAGTTAGTCATACCAGCAGATACACAGAGTAGCAATATTCCTAAGGACACAATGAAACACGACAGATTCACGGTTGTGTTGTTTCTGAAGAGGTTCAGTAGTTTAGTGAGAAACACACCAAGATCAAATTCAAAACACTAATTATTGAAGATTGTGCAGATGCATTATCAGTCAACGGAGACACAGCCAGAGTAGTCTTTCAGTCCTGTCAAATCTGTTATGGTGTGAAACAGTGACCACACACACTTGGATGATACTTCAGTGAGATTTCATCCATTTCATACATTTTGTATAGTTACACCTGATTTCACATGGTTCACAGCCTTATATTATGAATGTGACACTGGCCACAAGGTTTCAAATTATTTGCCTGCATCATCTAGCAAGCGGTCATTTCACAAAGCATGTTATATTTCCATTACCCTTTGCTGGAAACTCAAATGTCTGCATTTGGCAAACTGATGCAGATGTTGGTATGCTGCCAGAGATGTGCCACCTGCATGTGTACAATTTGAACAGGACTGTTGATGTGCATGGTCACGCCAATGTAAAATGTTAAATTCATGGTGCAATTCTACACCCTTTTGCACAATGTCTATTCAACAAGCCATCTTGACTGCAATTTGGTTTCATGCATATATGACAACTGAGAAGGTACATTTCCACTGAGGCATTTATTGGATGCATTGTTTTACTATCTGTCATTTGCCAACATGCATAAAAATGTAGATGAATTGAAACAAACATAAATACCATCTCAATACATTAACCAAGGTGCACAGAAATCAAATAGTAGGCCACATTTGAAAATGAAAAAAGGGTCACAAGAATTACTTTTAGTTATTAATGTGCCTATTTACAGTTTGAAAAATGTCCATCATAGCTTGGGCCTCTGGTTGTCAGGCACTCTCCTTAATAGGTCTGCCACTGTTTGGCCGAACCTTGAACATTCATCGTCTTGACTAGCAGCCAGCCTCTCCTGTATTCTCAGCCTTTTCTCATTTTGATCGGCAATGCGCTGCATTAGGGTATCATCCGGTTCTGGGCGTCTTTTTTCCGCTGGGATGTAGTGGTCTGTGAGGGTGGCTGGGAAAATGATGTGGATGAAGAGGCTGATGGCTGGGAGGATGCTGAGGCAGAAGGTGAGGATGACCGGTGGGATGGTGAAGTTGATGAGGATGATGCCCGAGTGAGGTGGAGGCTGAGGTTGGATGTGATGACTGTGAAGATGTAATGGGGATATGGGAAGACTGTCTGGAATGGATTACTGAGTGGGGAAGTAGGGAAGTGAATTGTGCAGAGGGCTGTATGAATGACTGTGAAAACTGTGCTGAGGGCTGTGAGAATGACTGTAGTGACTGTTGTGAAAACTGTGCTGAGTGCTGTGATAATGACTGTATGACTGTTGTGAAACTGTCTGGTGCTGTGATAATGACTGTAGTGCTGTTGTGAAACTGTGCAGAGGCTGTGAGAATATGAGTGACTTTGTGAAACTGTGCTGAGTGCTGTGATAATGATGTAGTGACTGTTGTGAGAACTGTGCTGAGTGCTGTGATATGACTGTAGTGACTGTTGTGAGAACTGTGCAGAGGCTGTGAGAATGACTGTAGTGACTGTTGTGAGAACTGTGCTGAGTGCTGTGATAATGACTGTAGTGACTGTTGTGAGAACTGTGCAGAGGGCTGATGAGATGATGGTAGCTGTCAGGCTGAATGACTGTTAGTGTGAAACTGTGCTGAGTGCTGTGATAATGACTGTAGTGACTGTTGTGAGAACTGTGCAGAGGGCTGTGAGAATGACTGTAGTGACTGTTGTGAAACTGTCTGAGGCTGTGATAATGACTGTAGTGACTGTTGTGAGAACTGTGCAGAGGGCTGTGAGAATGACTGTGTGACTGTTGTGAAACTGTGCAGAGGCTGTGATAATGACTGTAGTGACTGTTGTGAGAACTGTGCAGAGGCTGTGAGAATGACTGTAGGACTGTTGTGAGAACTGTGCAGAGGCTGTGAAATGACTGTAGTGACTGTTGTGAGAACTGTGCTGAGTGACTGTGAGACTGTGGACTGTGAAATGCTGATGCTGTGATATGACTGTAGTGACTGTTGTGAGAACTGTGCAGAGGCTGTGAGAATGACTGAGTGACTGTTGGACTGTGAGAGGGTGAAAGACTGGTGACTGTAGTGACTGTGTGAGATGACTGTGTGGAGGGTGGTAATGACTGTGTGTTGTGAAAACTGTGCTGAGTGCTGTGATAATGACTGTAGTGACTGTTGTGAGAACTGTGCAGAGGGCTGTGAGAATGACTGTAGTGACTGTTGTGAAACTGTGCTGAGTGCTGTGATAATGACTGTAGTGACTGTTGTGAGAACTGTGCAGAGGGCTGTGAGAATGACTGTAGTGACTGTTGTGAAACTGTGCTGAGTGCTGTGATAATGACTGTAGTGACTGTTGTGAGAACTGTGCTGGTGCTGTGATAATGACTGTAGTGGACTGTGGATGTGAATGACTGTGGACTGTGGAGAACTGGAGAGGCTGTGGATGACTGGATGATGTGGACTGATGTGAGACTGACTGGACGACTGTGAGAGGGCTGTGAGAATATGATGCTGCAAGTTGTGTGGGCCCAGAGGAGTGACAGGAGCGAATCACAGAAAGAGTGGATGAGTGGACTCCGTCATGTTAAATGGTAGTGTGTATGTGGGGGGAGGAGTGTCTGGGTCAGTTGAGGCAGGTGAGGATTGTTCTTGGCCAGTGTGAGAGTGAGTTGTATGCATTTATGGCGACTGATGAAGGAACCACATGAGACAAATGCATTAGTCATTGGATCATGATCAGTGTTAATTTCGTCCACTAAAATATGCAGTCTTAATTTTATTCAAGTGATATTGTAACTGACTAAATTGGACTACAACTAAATTAAAGGTTTTTCCATGAGACCAAAACGTCCAGATATTTTAGTCAACTAAAATAACACTATATAAAAATGAAGAGGAGACTAAAATCATCCAAACTTCTATTTACAGTCTGAAAGAGCCTCAGATCATGTAAATCCTCTGCCAAAGGAACAGCTCTGAGCTTTGTTCATGTGGGAGCAGCTCCATGAAGCAGAGGACCTTGATTAAATGTGATTTATGATTAGAAATGCAAAGTCGACTAAATTTGTCTTAAATTTAGTCGACTAAATTTACTTGCAATTTTAGTCGACTAAAATGAAAGATTTTTTTGAGTAAAATTAACTTTTCGTCAAAGGACTAAGACTAAAACTAAATTAAAATATGTCGTCAAAATTAACAATGATCATGATACTTCAGCACTGTTTACTTCATACTACTGACTTTTCATGACTGGCAGTGGATTCATAGTGGTGATGGTGATGAAATACTGGCATGATAATATTCATTTCAACAAGCTCACTTTATGGAATGATTTGCTTATTTTCAGGTACTTGTACACCCAATGGATGATACGTGAATATCTGGTTGCATATAATTAGACGCGATGTGAAATAACCTGGATGACGAGTGGCCTATATGTTGGCATCTTTTGCCTTGACGGCAAAGATGTTTGGATGTACTGTAGGATGCATAGTGTCCATAGAGTGCATGAGGACAATGGCAACCAATTCAGGGTAATTCAATCATTTCCATTTCATTTCATTTTAGTGACGTGTGGCTCTGGTGAGTCGGGACATTACAAGGTTTTTTTTGCCAAACAGTATGTGTGCTACATTTTGCCTGTATCCAAATGGTTGCAAACACAGGCCAAACTAGATGGTGGTGATGCTATTTCACAGACTGATTGTGTGATTGAGAAGATATTATTCAAACTGAACTCATGTAAGTGACAGCATGAGGGATTGATTACCTGGGTTCATCAAGGTTGGTGTCTGTGTTCCGGTGTTTAACAAAGGGGGCCAACCAAGACAACAGCATGTAGTCTGCGGGGATGTTACTCTTGTGAAGCGGTCTCTGATGTACTTCCACATCTTGATGCACTCCTGCACCTCCAGCCCTACGACTCGTGAGATTTCTCTCCACGAATTCAGAGTCATCCGCTGGTCTTTGTGGTGCGGTGAGGACGAGTCATACAGGTGCTTGTATTTTCGGACCTCCTCGGCGAGCTTCTCTTCGATGTCTCTCATGATGGCAAAGGGACATGTCATTTGGAAGTGGCGGCCTTTTGAACGTGACATGTGGGCGGGCATAGAGAGGTGTCATTCTGTTTTGAACCAATCACGGCACTTGCATTCTGCAGCACTGGCCGCGGAGTCACCTTGTGCGGCAGGTGCACATCAGCGGCAGATGCAGCTGTCGCGAACTCCCTGATTGGCTCCCACGTGCGTTCAGCACGTAAACGCGGAGCTGACGCTGAAGTATAAATTGGCCTTAACATGCCGGTGTTAGCATGGGAGACAGTGATACTGCGGTCAAGCCGTCCCCGATAATGAACGAGCAGTCAAGCCCGCCCCACTCAAAATTTCGTTGTGCACCTTTCCAACATACTCTACGGTACATGCGGAGCTACACACAGGAACTGCTCCTGTTGTAGTCAAGTACCAATTATAACCAAGGGTACATTGTTTTAGCACATTAATAAGGCTGCAAAAATATAGTGGTCCCAACTCCCTGAAAATTCAAGGCATGTGACTGCAACTTTCTTGCTTCAGAAACAACTATGCTCATCATAATATCTTTCACAAATGCAAATGTACTCTGGTTCGGTTGTTGCAATCACAATGTGCTGGCCATGGACTTACTATTCACTCATGAATAGAAAAAAAGTAATACAAGAAAATATACTCAAGCCCTTTCTGTAAGCTGAAAGAGGACATAATGTGCCAGTTATATTCACATGAAAAATCATGTAAATTGATATACTGATTAACTACATTTGAGATCACGGCTTCTTTTGTTACTTTCACTTTCTAGTGTAATCCTCACTCCAACATGAGAGCACAAAATCACCAGCCAAGATGTCGTCCAAACCACTACCAATTGAAGAGTCATTACTGGTCACTCATAGAGGGCCTCACCACGCTCTCTGACTCTTTACATCACTATATGATACGGATTTGTCAAGTAAACGTCCCGTCGCAGGTGCACTTTCATCATCACATGACTTTCACAAAAAATGACCAATAGTCAAAGTGCCAGTCCACTTCTCGTCAGTCAAAGAGGGTCTGGTCATGTCCTGCAAGGTCCCACAGCGCAATCTGATGCACCCCTTTCAACCAAAGGCCTTAATACACATGTATTTACAATATCGCATTAAAAGTACACAAAACCGCTGATAGTGAAAGAACCATTCCACTTCTGGTGAGAAGCACATGGCCTCACCTTGACCCACAGCCAATTACAACACATTCTGATGCACCCTGTAAAAATACATATGTTATTACCCATAGATTGTGGTCACAACCACTACAGAACACCAGAGGTCGCACAGTCACAGACGCAGTTCACTCCTGATCACTCAGAGGGCCTCACCACGCTCTCTGACTCTTTACATCACTATATGATACGGATTTGTCAATGAAACGTCCACACTGACAGGCCAGTTACACTTAGTCAGCTGCCATAGTAAAAACAAAGTGTAATTATTAAATTATTTAATTCTATTCAGCTTTGCTGATGGTCGTATACGGCAAACACTCAAGGGTCACAACTATTGTGATTCCTGCTTATCAAGAGTGCAGACGTATCTCTGCTTGCTGCTGCCGCTTGCCTCTTTATTTGCTTTTTTGCTTTTTAAATCATTCTATTTTTGGGCACATGTCTTGGATATGATTTATTCTCTTCTTTTAAGTGAACCAAGGCTTTTTACTCATTTTGATGCCATTTTACAACTCATTTGACGAACCAGCGACGACAATCTTGTCAACATGGCTGAGGGAGGAAGGCAAACATCGCCTTGTGAAAGCTGTCGGATGTATCAACAAGAAATTTCCCTACTACGGGACAAGATTTATGCTCTAGAGACGGAAAGAGGACTTAATGACACGCTCCCTGTGGAACCCGGTAAGAAGACGGAAAAAACTGATACTTGCAACCTGAAGCTAAACGATACCATAACATTTCCGAAACTAAACAGACAACTTGGTGCTAGGCCAAAGCAAAGACAACATGCTCGTAAAGAAGCACCTGGAATAAAGTTAACAAACAGATTTCACCTCTCTCAGGGATGTGTATAACAAGCAAGAAAAGTCAGAGAGAAACACAGAGAGAAACACAGAACAAGAAGTCAAAACAAAGATGGAGAGAAACACTGTGCCAAGTGTCAAGGCCAGAGATACCCTGTTGCTTGGGGACGGAGCCATATCTAATATAAACAATGAGATAATGACTACAATCACTTATCCGTCTGCTACAGTTTCTGACATTATAGATGTTCTAAACAAGGAAATCACGAATAACCCTGGAATAAATAAACTTGTTTACATGTTGGTGCTGTTGACACAAGAAACGGAGAGTCTGAAGTCCTGAAAGAAAAGTTTAATAAACTTTTTGACAGACTTGATTGTCTGGACAAAGACGCGATACAAATTTTCATCAGTGGACCTATCCCAAACATCGACGGGAGAATAAACAAATTCTTCCGGCTGTTTCAGTTGAATACATGGCTGTCAAAAGTGTGTGAGTCGAGAGGACTGTATTTCATAGAGAACTTTTATCTTTTCTGGAAACGCGACGATCTGTTTAAAGGAAATGGACCACATTTGAGCAGAGGTGGAGTGAGACGACTGACGGAAAATCTCCTCCATGCTCTGCAAAATCAGTGGAGGCCTGAGCAACAAGAGAGAGCAGAGAGGAGCATGAGAAGAGCTCCTGGCTCACCAGCAAAGGTTTCGCCTGCATCTCCAATAAAAGATTCAGTCGCAGCTGCATCATCTGCACCTACAGTAATGGACTCAGCCACAGTTAAGGATCCAGCCACAGTTAAGGAATTAGCTGCACCGGAAACATCTCAACCATAGCAGCGGCGCCACCTGCATCTGCATCTCCGGGGAAAAGCTCAGCTTCAGCACCACCTGCATCTATAGTAAATGATTCAGCCGAAGGACCACTTTCATCAACTCCACCACAGGCCTTGAGCCCGACTGGTACATCTACACCCTCCAGAGATTTTTCTGAATCATTCCCATCACCAAAGTCACCTATGGGATTTCCCAGCCATTTTGAAGCCTTGATAAAACAAGGGATTCAAATGACTCCCCGCACTCCAGTCATGTCAAGACCAAGGCTTTCATCCCGAAGACGTATCATGCCCCTCCCCACCTCCGATTTCCAGCAGCTTCACTGCTGCTGTCTAGGACATTAAGGGCCTCTGCGTTGCTACCATGCATAGCAAACTCAAAACCAACCAGAGGTCCACAGAGGGAGTGTGTTCTTCTGAAACAATTAGTACAGTCAAACAACATAGATTAGATAAGAGAGGGACAGTCAGACCGTCCAATCAAAGAACTCTAATCCATATCCCTTGCAAAAAGATTCCATCCACTCAAACACAGACAAATCTCAAACATGCTGTACTCAATGCCAGATCGTTAAAAAACAAGTCCTTTTTAATAAATAGTTTTATTTCTTCTTATAATCTAGATTTTATGTTTTTAACTGAAACATGGCTTGACAAAACACTGGTAACGCAGTTTTGATTGAGTGTAGTCCATCAAATTTCAATTTTGTGTCTGAAACACGCCAAAATCAGAGGGCGGGGGTGTCTGTGCAATATTCAGGGACAATATAGTCATCCACAAATTGTCATTTGGGGTTTTTGTATCATTTGAGTATGTGTCTTTCAAAATGGAGATAAAACAATCTTCCATTCTTTATATGACTATTTACAAACCACCACAGAATTGTTTTATCGAAGACTTCATTGAATTACTTTCATTTATATGCACTGATTTTGATTGTTTAGTCATTTCAGGTGATTTTAATGTGCATGTGGATGTGACCAATGACAGGCATGCAAAAGAACTTAATGCTGTTCTTGAAATGTTTGGTTTAACTCAGCACGTGAGTGAGGCGACTCACAACAAAGGTCACACTCTAGATCTAGTTATTACAAAAGGTGTTAATATATCAAATGTGAATGTTGTTGATGCTGCTTTATCTGATCATTTTTGTGTCTTTTTTGACTTGTCTGTTACACCCAAACCAGTGGTTGGGCCTGGAGTTATTCAGAGAAGACACATAAATGATAAAACAGGGACACAGTTTATGGAAATGATCAGATTTGAAAATCCTCCATGTTCAAATGTTGATAATCTGTTGGACTCTTATACATCAAGCGTCTTAAATGTTTTGGATACTATTGCTCCTGTCAAGGTTAAAATGGTTAACAATAGACAAAGGCACCTTGGAGAAGTGAAGATTCGGTCAGGGCACAGAAAAGGGAGTGCCGAAAAGCCGAAAGGAAATGGCGCAAGTCAAAGCTCCAGGTTCATTTTGAGATATACAAAGAAGTGCTTTGTGAGTTCAACCAGATTTTGCGTGGAGAAAGGGAGAAATACTTCTCTAAAATCATCGCAAACTGCAGAAACAATCCTCGTGTTCTGTTTTCCACAGTAAACAGATTAACTAACCCTCCAGTTTCACTGCCCTTAGAACTAATCTCTACATCTAAGTGCAATGAGTTTGCAATATTTTTTCATGACAAAGTCCAAGGCATTAAAATGCCATAATTTCCACAACACAAATAGCAACCCTGCCACCAGCTAGACACCTTGAGCTGACACATTTCACTCCTGTTACTGACAAAACAATCGAAGAGGTTATCTCCGGTCTGAGTTCATGTACATGCTGCCTTGATGAATTACCCACTAGATTTCTGAAGTCTGTGCTGACCAGCTTGTTACCACAACTTGTTCAGTTAGTTAACATCTCATTTGAGACTGGAGCATTTCCAAAGGCCTTGAAAACCGCAGTCATTAAGCCTCTTCTAAAGAAGAGCAGCCTTGATCCCAAGGTACTGAACAACTACCGGCCCATATCAAACCTACCGTTCTTAGGAAAAGTCCTAGAGAAAGTAATATATCAACAGCTCACTTACTTTCTCCTATCTAACAATGTGTTTGATACTTTCCAGTCAGGATTTAGGCCCCACCACAGCACTGAGACAGCTCTGATCAAGGTGACAAATGATATTCGTATGAACACAAACGCAGGTAAGGTCTCAGTTTTAGTTCTGCTGGACCTGAGCGCTGCCTTTGACACAGTGGACCACAGGATCTTACTTCACAGGTTAGAAAACTGGGTGGGAATCTCTGGTACTGCTCTAAACTGGTTCAAGTCCTATCTCGAGGATAGGACGTACTTTGTCGAAATTGGCAACTGTGTCTCAGACAAAATTTCCATGACCTGTGGAGTCCCCAGGGGTCAATCTTGGGACCCCTCTTATTCAACTTGTACATGCTTCCATTGGGTCAGCTAATAAACAGCAACAATGTGTCGTACCACAACTACGCAGATGACACTCAGATCTACGTGTCACTGACAGCAGGTGAACATGGGCCTGTAGATACTCTCTGTCACTGCATCGAACAGATCAGTTTGTGGATGCAAAACAACTTTCTCCAACTAAACTCAGACAAAACTGAGATCATTGTCTTTGGCCCACAGACACAAAGACAAAGTGTTATCAGTCACCTTGAGTCTCTCGCTCTGAAACCAAAAAATCAGGTTAGAAATCTAGGAGTAATCATGGACTCAGACCTGAACTTAAACAGCCACATCAAAGCAATAACGTCATCAGCTTTTTACCATCTGAAAAACATTGCTAAGATCAGAGGAATAGTGTCAAAACCAGACTTAGAGAGACTCATCCATGCATTTGTCTCCAGCAGGTTAGACTACTGTAACGGCCTGCTCACTGGCCTTTCTAAACGAGCTGTTAGACAGCTGCAGAACATCCAGAACGCTGCTGCTCGAGTCCTGACAAGAACAAGAAATACGACCACATTAGTCCAGTGCTCCGGTCTCTGCACTGGCTTCCTGTCACTCAGAGAATAGAATTTAAAACAGCTCTGCTTGTGTACAAGTCTTTTCATGGATTAGCACCAAAGTACATCTCTGACATGTTAGAGCCGTATGAACCATCTCGGGCCCTGAGAACTTCAGGGAGGGGTCTCCTGGTGGTTCCCAGAGTCAATAATAAACACGGTGAGGCTGCGTTTCAGTTTCATGCAGCTAAAATCTGGAACAGTCTTCATGAGGATGTGAGACAGGCCTCAACTCTGACAATGTTCAAATCCAGGCTGAAAACAGCTCTTTTACCCGTGCATATGAAAACTGAAAGTATTTTATCTGCACTCTTGCCTTTTACTGTCATTGATTAACTTTATGTTGATGTTTTATTGATTGATTTTATCTGTTTCTTGTAATTTTCTGCAACTGTGAAGCACTTTGAATTGCCTTGTGTATGAATTGTGCTCTACAAATAAACTTGCCTTGCCTTGCCTATTACATAATTAATCAAGTTAATATGTCAATGTAAAGAAGACTCTTGAAGAAAAAGAAAACTATTTCAAAAATATTAATATTTGACAATTTAATAGTGGTTGAAAGATCGAAAAATACACAGAATGTACACTCCAGAGGAGACATTTTCTTTTCAAATTGACACAAAAACAGCATAGGCCAGTCACACTGACAATAGGCAAAATGAAAAATATATATTAGAATGTCATCTTAAATCGTTTGTTGATGGCAAGCACTAGCAACTGAAAGGTTAATGATTTAGGGTAATAACCACCATTTTGAGGGAATCCCTTCACGAAACAAAGAGAAAAACTTGCCAAATCCATCAATATTTCAAGCTGTAATGGCCGTGAGGACAGAGAAACATCACAGCTCATGCTTCAGCAGGGAAACCCTTTCGGCAACTCGCTATTAGAAGAGCTCTGTTTGCTCTCTTTCTTGCAACAGACATACATGTCTCATTTGATCTTTGATCAAGTGATAAAACACGTGTCTAAAGCCCCATATGGTTTGAGAAAAGCCTTTGAAGTGCCGTGATTTGGCGCACACCAGTGTGTGTTGAAATCCCACATGGTCAGATGATGTGCCGCGGTGCGCTGCATTCTGGTGTGTGTTAAGCTTAAGCATCAAAATAACAAACAAAAAAAAACATTCCAAGGGGGGCATGAAGTCAACAGGGCACATGGGTTAGAGACCAAAGCAGAGGTGACATGTCCAGTGATCATCCTCCTGTGCTTGCTGCAGTTCCAGATCGGACATATGGAGGCAGACATCATGGTACCACCTGTCGCATCCAGTGCATTGGGTCTACAAAATATAACATTACAAATATAAATGATGGTAATATATACTGTATTTATTTTATAACATCCAATCTCACCCATGGCAAGATGTCTGATTTGGACTGCGGAGCTTTGACCCCACCACAAGCAGAGCAGTGCTGAGCTTTGTCAAATACTGTAGAGTACAAAACAGGGGTAATTTAACAATCAACACATATGTATTGTGTACATAGCCAGTTAATCATTTCTCACCTGATGATTTCAGAAGGTCCATGGCCATCTGTTTCTATTGGTGTCCATTTCGTCCTGAGCTGTTCCAAAGTTGAAATTGGGCACATTTGGAAATGCCTCAAACACTGACTCAGCCATCTATCACGACAAACACCCATTTTCTTACATTACATACACTCCATGCGAAGTGTTGCTTTAATCTATCAATTGTGCATATTTACTTTTACAACAATAACCCCGCAGCTATTGCCGTCCTGTTACATGGGATGTGGTATGACCCCTCCCTTCCACTTTTTGGTTTCCCACCTGCTCACTCCCAAATTCAGTCTCATCAAAAATACTCCCTGTAATAACAACATACAATTGGTCACAAAATTGCAAACACCTTAGTATGTAGGCCTATAGACATGCAAGTTGATGTGGCCTAAATCGGCCAGCAGCATCAATATCTGGCGTTGTTTTAGATCGTCTGGTGCTGATTTATCTGGTTGCACAGCTGGATCGTCAGCTGTGTTGACAATGTGGGTCACCTACCTACACTCAACAAAGCTTATACTCCGTCTCAACAACATATCCGATTGTCTCTTCAGTGCTCACCACTCCAATGCACCCTTACCTTGACATCGATTCAGCAAAATGGACACTCACGCTCACAGAAAAGCCATGTGTTTGGTTGAAAGTAGACGAGCATGTCCCAGTTGATTCAGCCGAACTGTCTCAGCTGCAATGCAAATTAGGAGCAGACTAGTCAAAGTCAATGTTTCACCTGATCCTTTGCGCGGCATGAGCCAGTCTTCTGCCTCTGTCGCACACTGAGGGTCCATCAGATACACCGTGTCCGTGTTGGCATGTATGTACTGTATGTACAAAATATAACATTTAAGATATGTTACCCAATGTTACTGTCATAAAATGGACATTACATTAATTACCAGGAATTTCCAGTGATTTTTGTTTGTATGTACAAAGGACACGACACCGTGGTATTCCTCAAACTTAATCTGCACACAAATACATTTCCCCCCAAGATAATTAACATAAAATATATTATTTAAGGTCCTTTTTATTTGGTCTATGGAACATGCCAATTTATTTAACCGGCACTACATCAAGGGCATACAGTTTACGATACCTTTTTTAAATGATGACGTGACCACTGTAGTCTGGTACCATATAAAATGATTCCAGCAGTGTAGTAATTAAGGATATAGATGGATTTGTCCTTGGTTTTCAATCTGTTCCATGAGGCATGGAATAAACCATCAATTACCTACATGGGAAGCACAAGCACATTGCATTGTACATTTGTGATGCAATAGTCAATTTTATAAGGAAACAAACTGCCATACCTCGCCTGTCAACCATTGCTTTGGTCTAAGTGTCCTGATGTCAGCATGACGTATTATGACATTCACCCCTCTCTCCTGTGAAGGTATCGCAGACACCACATGCTCAGAGTCCCGGTACCTCCACATTGTCTGGACCTCAACATACAGTACAATCAGTATGCTATATAGACTACAGAAATACACAACCTGCAGTAATGGTCTCATGTTATCTTGTGAGATAGACCCATCAGTGATGAGCATAGGCATATTTAACAAAATTACAAACGACCTTGAGAAGTATGCCTACTTGTTCCTCATACGTTGGACATGTCAGGTGACCAGGTGTTTGAACTCCATCCTGTGATTGACAAAAAAGTTAGATGTAAAGCATATTATAATATTCAATTGATAACAATGGTCTGTAAAGATGTAGCTTACAGTGACCTATAGGATAACGTACACATCACAATAGGCCTCCATATAAAAACCATAAAACTATGATTCACCATAAAAAGTCACCTTAGGCTACTAAAATACCAAACATGTCAAATCATCTGTCATCATCACACATATGCTATGTGTGGAAATATGATGAAGTGAAAATTAATTTCACATGTAATGTCAACTTTGAATAAAACCACAAAAATGTGTTGTGGCATACTACAACCACAATACCTTGGACCTTGGACCATCTATACATCCATCTTCTGCCGCCCTCTATGAATGATAGGTTGTAGAGTGAGTCCATTCAGCCACTTTGCTGTGTATAATATCATGGAATGCAATGCCTGTTACCTCCAGAGAAGCAAATGGTGTCATGGAGCCATTGTTGGACGGCACAGATGTTGGCTCCTGTGAGGGTTGTGCAGTGTTGGACAGTACAGATGTTGGCTCCTGTGGGGGTTGTGCAGTGTCGGACAGTATAGATGTTGGCTCCTGTGGGGTTGTGCAGTGTCGGACAGTATAGATGTTGGCTCCTGTGGGGTTGTGCAGTGTGGACAGTACAGATGTTGGCTCCTGTGGGGGTTGTGCAGTGTTGGACAGTACAGATGTTGGCTCCTGTGGGGTTGTGCAGTGTTGGACAGTACAGATGTTGGCTCCTGTGGGGGTTGTGCAGTGTCGGACAGTATAGATGTTGGCTCCTGTGGGGGTTGTGCAGTGTCGGACAGTATAGATGTTGGCTCCTGTGGGGGTTGTGCAGTGTCGGACAGTATGGATGTTGGCTCCTGTGGGGGTTGTGCAGTCTCGGACAGTATAGATGTTGGCTCCTGTGGGGTTGTGCAGTGTCGGACAGTATAGATGTTGGCTCCTGTGGGGGTTGTGCAGTGTCGGACAGTATGGATGTTGGCTCCTGTGGGGGTTGTGCAGTGTCGGACAGTATGGATGTTGGCTCCTGTGGGGTTGTGCAGTGTCGGACAGTATAGATGTTGGCTCCTGTGGGGTTGTGCAGTGTCGGACAGTATAGATGTTGGCTCCTGTGGGGTTGTGCAGTGTCGGACAGTATGGATGTTGGCTCCTGTGGGGTTGTGCAGTGTCGGACAGTATAGATGTTGGCTCCTGTGGGGTTGTGCAGTGTCGGACAGTATGGATGTTGGCTGTGTGATGGGGTGCACATATTTTCCCCTTTTTTGAGGATGTTTGTCCTTCCACTGTTCCTTGTCGACTCTGTATGAAAGGTCAATATGAAAAACTCATTAGTGGCATTCGTTCATACTTTCAGTACAGACACATATGAGGTCCATATATCCTATTTAAAAGAAAATAGAAAACGGCAAAAGGACACAATTAGTCCATAGGTTATCCAAACAGTCTTTCCATCCAATATGCCCTAAACTCAGAGGTATAATGACAACAACTCAGCCGAGGGTTAGTCAGAGTCTGTATGATGGTGTTCTCTGACTCCTCCAGCCACTGTGTAAATGTACACGTTAAATGTCCTAACAGCGCCTCACAGGTGGGAATGTGAGCGTCCACAAACAACTGGCCGGGACTGTGCCACCTGGGCACCTTCATCAACAGCCTAAAGGTGTGTTATAGGCCACAGTCAGTCCATGGATGGTGCACCTCATATAGTTCCACCACAGGGGGCGGTGTACACTGGGGTACAAAAGGCTCTGAACAGGGCGCGCTTCACATTAGGAGAACATTTACTGAATTTACCAGCAACATCACTAATTCTGATGAAGACCTTGATTGATTGATTGATTTATTTTTTATTTCGAGCTACACAACACAGGCACAAAATCCAGAAAAAATATAATAAAAGAAAAAATATAAATAAAATAAAATACCTTGTGAGTCGAAACGCGTCAAATAAATCTACGCAAATTCAGAGTGCCTCAGCTTCCTCTATATTGCCTCACTAATTGTATGCCCTGAAGAGCACCTGATTTTGTAAGTCTATTTTCACAAGAATATTTCTACTTTAGCCTACATTGTTGATCCAGTGCAGCACTCTCTACTTCTCTCCTACTTACGCAGCAACATGTTTGCCTGTGTGTACAGTTTACAATATTGCATTTAATGTCTATCATCATGCCAATCGTCAGTAAAAAATGTCCAAGATATTTGGCTTCAGTAGAGTGGCTGTCAAAGACTGTTACAGCACTGGCCAAGATGTCGTCCATAGAGTCCAGCATGTTTGTCCTGGACAAGAGGCCCACCACATGCATGGCCAGTTGGTAGTGGTTTTCTGCACTGTAGAGAAGCATTTATTGCTATTATAACGTGTAGCGGATACAGTATAGGCTATGTATGTGTGTAAAGCTATACTTCATGGCATTATTTTGACCCACATTTATAACTTACTATTTTTTACACATATCCTTTGCATTTTCATCACATGACTCAGGCAACGATGGAGTATGGGCAGGGCCAAATCCTCTTGTTTAGCACGGCCAGTGCAGATGGCATAATATCGGCCAAGCATGTCACTCAGATGCTTTTGGCCAAATGACATACAAATTGCCTTCATTAAGACAATTGAGCCGTCGCATGTGACCATCACTGGTGGCTTCATTTTGGGGCCGAAAAGTGTAGTGGCATCAGTCATCATGGCGTTTAAAAAGTAGCTCACGGAGCTACTTTATCACTTGTGGTCACAGGTGATAAAGAAGCCACAGGGAACGGCGGCTTTCCTTTTGTAGGATTTCGTGTGACTACTTCGTAGATATAAAATGGGCCAACTCCCTCCTCCTTCCTCTTGACCGACCCCGTGGCATCAATGTACACTATATCTTCTCTGGAGCACCGTTGGAAGATTGACAAACTGGCCTTTGACCATAGCATCATGACTTTGGGGAACATGATGACCTTCTGCAGAACCTCATCCTCCCTGCGAGATCTTTGGTCAATCATGGCCTGGAGATTGTGCATTTCGTCACCCCATGGAACAGTGCCTCATAGGCAATATTTTTCAACACACCGACCGATGGTGCCTGGTCTCTGCAGCCGGAGTCCATTGTGTCTTTGTGCAGTGTGGCTAGTCGTTTTAAATGATATGAGCGGGGAAGCTGCGTCTGTAATTCTGCGCCAATGGACCTTCGTGACGCGGCCCTTACAGGTCGGCAACGTATTTCAAATAAGTTGTGCCTTATACGGTCTCCTTTGAACGCAACTGTGGCCTTTAATGATGTGACTGTGATGGTGGCTGTTGTACTGCAGTCCTTGAATGTACAATATGCGTGTGCTGTGAGGTCTGGGCCCATTGAGGTGGATTTTAGGGGCTTAATCTGTGACTTTAAATGCAAACGAACAGAAGGGTTAACAGTGGTGAGTCCATTTGCTATTACAGTGGTCCATTCCAAGTTTACGAATGTATCGTTGTTCCGACATTGTTGGAGTTCTTCCCATTTTTTTCTTCAATAAAGAAGAATTGGGATTGGCCGGCAGTGGTTTATCCACAAATGTGTAATGTTCCTGAAAGAGAAAAATATGATATGTACACCCACGACATTGTGGCTTTATTGTGGGGTGAATTGAGGTAATTTGGAACAACAGGATGAGCAAATAGCCTATGATTTCCGTTCTGAAGAGTAAGCCGACGTCAATCTAGAATTCTTGCTCTGCGTCTATTATAAAAGGGAAATTAACATCTCAACCCCACCTGAACCGAGCACATTTTCTCCAGTCTGGCTTTACCCAAATCTAACAGCTTCTTGATAAAGTGTCAAAATAGCGACAAAATTAGACGAGAACAAGGATGAAAATGCAACAAAAGAGCGACAAAAGCGTGACCAAAAGAGTGACGAAAAAGCGACAAAAACGCTTCAAAAGAGTAACAGAAAATGACAAAACCTGATGACAAAATAATGAAGGAATTATGGAATTTTATTTGTGCCCCCCTTCAGAAGCGTGGACCATGAGTGTTGCGTGCGCACAGTAGAAATGTTGCAAGCACAGAATTCACATTTTGAAAAGAAAAATATTACTTGTCCAAGCAAATCTTTGTTCTGAGCGCGCTCGACTCAAAACTTTGCACTCAAAAATATATAATACTTTTTTTTCTGTGCACGCACAACAAAAATAATTAAGCCTAAGCGTTAATTCAGCCTGGTAGACTCCAGCTTCTCAGATCTCCAGCCAATGATCGCTCCCAAGAGGGCCACACCTCCAATCAGCGCAGGAGCCGCACCTTCGCAGCAGCCAATCATCGCCATCGATCCGGCTTTTAAGCCCCAATCATGGACTGTTTGCTTCCCAGCTGCGCTGCGACCCACCTCCACCCCATCTCCACCTCTTCCGTCGACAGCTTCTACCTGCTGCATCTTCACGGTCCTTATACCACCACCAGTGTCCAGGCTCCGGGGTAAGACATCCCTAACTCCAAGCGGTTCATCTACACTGACTATAAATCGATGTCTACCGCCGGGGTCTGATTGCCAAAACTAATATACATGCCAATAAATCTCCCTAATCGCTGCTTTTTGTCTGTGTGAGTCTATCCCATAGACATATTATTAATAGACCGTCATTCCTCACTCCTCCCCGTTTACCACAATGACCACGGCTGCATCCGAAACCATTACATTGTAGCCACTAAGTACTAACACTAGCTACTAATCCTTAACCTTTCATGGGTCAACTGTTAGATCTCTATGCAGTTAGTGAACTTCTGCTTCAGCAGCATTTGCCCAATTCGACCGTCCTTACCCAGGGGAAGGGAAGTGACATCACCAACAGCTATTCAGTGCAGGCCAAACAAAAGCGCATACCGCCACCTACTGTATATTGTCCAACAACAACATAGTGTCCAAATAAAGACATTTAAGGTGGGAAAAAAAGAAAAGAAAGAAAGAGAAACATCCAAATGATCCTTCACATTTCCCTTTATTTTATCTCAACAGCTGTTTCATAAAGCTACAGTATGCAAATTAACCATGTGGCTTAAGTTCTACTAAATGAAAACAAAAGCACAAACTACTTACTTACTTACTGAGAAGGCTCTTTAAACCATGTGACTGTGCTGTGGTGACTCTAACATGTATTTTGTCACTTTTATAAAGTTTGGCTGTGCAGAATCTTATTTATTTTATTTTTATCAAATGTGCACCTGTCAATCAACAGTGGTTGCGCATGAATCACTCGAGGTGGGGCGAGGGGGTGGGAGATTGCCGCAGTGGTTTATGGGATGGCACAGAGCTCCTAATCGCCAGTAAGTTAGCATCAGAGGTCCCTATGCTAAAGTGGCTATGATAGTTAGCAAACAGGCCACTTCCCCTAACTCCTTCCTAACTGGCAGACCAATTCGGACGCATTTATCATGGCGGACGCTGACGCACATCCGGTTTGGCGTAAGACCTCTTACCAATTAGTGGTTTCGGATGGAGCACACGTTCGAGGGGGAAATCATGGCGGATTTACAGGCTCCTCCTCCCCAGCTCTGACGAAGCATGTTCCTAATAAGGGCATAAGGGCGGGAGCTTCACTGTAGACTCGGCCCTTGCGTGACGTGTAGCTCGCGCAGCTCCAATGCTAACAGTCAGACCCCCGTTAAGTAGGAGATTTCTAAAAAATTTTGCTACCATAACCAGCCCGGTACCCCAGATTGTTTTTAACCCAGCGTAATCATAGGAGGAATATCTAGCTCTAGCCACTTCTAAAACATTAGGCACCGGGCATTAAAGCTGTTTTTAACGCGTCTAAAGTCCAATGCATTCCAATGGGGAATAGCGGCCATATGGAGGTACTACAGCAATAGCGGAGCAATGGCGGCCTCCAGTGTCGTAGTCACAAAGCAGAGCAGTCAGCGGCCATTGGTCTATCCAGGTTGAATCTGCTCTCAAAAATAAATAATTTGTGCTTGCAACATTTTTTTTTCTGCGCACACTCAACTCTGATATCTGCTCTCATATCAGTAAAATGTCCAAGCACGCACAAATCAGTTCTCCGCTTGTTCACTTCACAAATGTGTCCGCTCGCCCCCCTCCTCCCTTCTCTCTCTCTCACTTGAGTTGCTCGTGTGAAACATTTCTCTCCTCGCGCTCAACTCTTTTCCTGCGCGCTTGGAGCAAAATGACAAAAAATTGGCCAATCAGAGGCCAGCTCTGACAGACCAATCAGAGTGAAGCTGGACAATGTGTTGCGTTTGTTTTTCAGCGGAGACATTAGTGGGGTGGTGGTAAATGTACTGAATACAATACTATTGAAATAAACAATAAGCATCAAATATTGTAAAAAAAAAAGCAGCAAACCCAGGCACTCTAAAACAAATATGCACAGCACGAGGAAGTACTTAAAAAGGCCTTTATTAGGATGGCCAAGCCATCAAATATTGTAGTTGAAACAAAAAGACTATCTTACAAGAGACATGTGTACACCAAATACAATTTTCAAAGTAATTTCACAGAACTGACTAAGTACATGCTTTAAAGAAATGTCTTCTTTTGAAATCTATCCTTGTTTAGCTCTATTGGTAGAGTTACTGACTGAGGTGCGGTGGGTTCCTAGTTGAAATACCGGTTCAGGTCAACATTATTTTTACCGCAATTCTAACTTTCATCATTAAATGATTACATTTTGTTGATATTTCAATTTTTTTCTAAGAAATACTTAGTAATTACAATAGTTGCTACTCATTTACAAGCTAACAACATATTATATCATATTACATCATCAATAAAGTATTTCTGCTTTTCCAAAGTTCCAAATGTATTAAAAGTCCAGAGATGCATCAGCATGCATCTCTGGACTTGTAATAAATGTAATCATATAATGATTAAAGTTAGCATTACGGTAAAAAAAAAAACAATAATACTTAAAAATAATTTGACCTAACCGGGATTTGAACTAGGAACCCACTGCACCGCAGTCAATGACTCTATCAACAGAGCTAAACAAGGACAGGTTTTAAAACAGGACTTGTCTTTTATCAAGCATGACTTAGTCGGTTTTGTGAAATTACTTTTAAAATTGTATTTGGTGTACACATGTCTCTTGTAAGATGTGTAGTATTTTTGTTTCAACTACAATATTTAATGCTTATTGTTATTTCAAAAGTATTGTATTCAGTACATTCACCAGGTCATTCCACGCTATAGTCACCACCCCACTAACATGTCTCCGCTGAAAAACAAACGCAACACATTGTCCAGCTTCACTCTTACACTTCATGCACAGAACCAAGATTTGCTTGGACATTTTACTTATATGAGAGCAGATATCAGAGTTGAGTGTGCGCAGAATACAAATTTGCAACCACAAATTATTTATTTTGAGAGCAGATATTCGTGTTTTGCGTGCACAGAAGAAAATGTTTGCTTGGACAAATGATATTTTTCTTTTCAAAATGTGAATTCTGTGCTGGCAACATTCCTACTGCGCGCACGCAACACTCATGGTCCACGCTTCTGAAGTTGGCACAAACAATCCGGCTGTAGTGACAAATGTATGGAAGTGAATAGCAATAGCTCATAGTTTTTGAGTTGACTATATTTATGTTTATTTTTGAGTTATTTATTCATCTTTGAGAACAAAATGAAGTTGGATATGTAGCCTACACAAAAGTATAATGGGTCTAATGACAACCTCCACTTTGTGCAGTAAAATCTGTCCAAGTTGTGCCAAGTTCCCAACTTTGCACACTATGTTAAGTCTTACATTCTGTAGAGCTGCTTGAGAATCACTGTGCTCATGGCCTGGCTCTGTAGAGGGAGTCTCCATCTGTCAGACACAAGGAGTATGCAGTCATGAACCCAGTGCAGTGTTTCACTCTGCACAACAGAAGGAAGGGTCTTACATCCTGTACAGCCAGTGTGCAATCACTGTGCTCATGGCCTGGCTCTGTAGAGGGAGGCTCCATCTGTCAGACACAAGTTGTCCGCGGATTAGGGAGTGAGGCTGAGGGCTTTGTGGAACAGACCTATATAACCTTTGGCCTGCCCACATGAAGCACGTCATGGGTGACAATTCCCAAACTACAGTTTTATGGGACATATGCAGCATTATGGGCTAGATATGATATTCGTTTGAGTTCCCTGTACGTCACTCAAATTAATGTATTTTGATTGTACATGCGTATGGCACATGCCAGAGGTGATTCTCAGCATAACTGTACCAGCTTCCGCCGCACCTCGTTTACGTTCACATCATTCATGAACGGATACATCACTGTCACTACCTCATTGCATACGGAGTAGATATTCCCCTAATACTTCATTTTGTGTTATCTTGTATCCAAACATTTGTCCCAAGCTGTCCACATAATTGCGGCTCCGGCAACCAGGTATATCTGCGTGGGATTTTGTGATTTGAAAGCGATTTAAGTATTTATTTAAGTTGGCTAGTTACAGTATTTTGGGGACATTGAGTGAATGAGTAGTTTATTGTATTATTTGTTGTTCATTAAAATGGTTTACTTACGGATTTTGAGCAAATCAGTGCCCTGATAGTCCCAGGGCGTTCTCCTGTGTACAGTGATCTCCCATGCAGTAGGATGTAGGGGTGTGACCAAGTAACCGGTTAATCAGTTAGTAAATCATAACCGGTTAGGAAAAATCGGTAACCGATAACCGAAAAAAAAGTCAAAATGAACACGTATTATTTATTTAGAAATTAAGGCGAGACACGGCAGGTGAACATATTGATTTTTCACGCAGTGGTCGAAGTGGAGATTTGTATCTATTTTCCTCCCTTTACATCTTAGTTATTTTATGATGATTTGTCCGCTTGCGAGCCAGACGGAACCCGGATGTAAGAAAACCGGCATCGAAAGACCGCTCTGCAGCGGGTATTTCATTCACAAATATTGACAGCTTTTACATCCAGTGTGCTGCAAAGGGTTCCGTGATGACGCTATCACGCCCAAATATGGTATATTTCCTTCTGGGAGACGCCTGGGACGGACGAGCCGAAGAAGGTTCCGCGCATGCGCAGTCGCTCCATTGGCCGTATAGCGTAACTGCGGTCCACTTCTTAAACAAACGGTTAACCGGTTACAATTTTTTCGGTTAACCGGTTACCATTTTTTGTAACCGTTCACACCCCTAGTAGGATGTGGGTGCTACGAGCTGGAAATTAAATCGGGTGTTTATGATGAGAAAAAGGGTCTATATGTATGTTACATCTGTGACGAGTGACTACTGTTCTGGTGTGCAGATAAACGCCACGGGCGGCACGTGTGTTTTATTGGTGGCAGTGTCTTTGGAAGTGGTGACTCCATTGGTGTATTGGTAAGATAAGATAAGATAGCCTTTATTGATCTCACAATGGAGAAATGTACTTGTTACATTCAGCTCTTAGAAACACTCAGGGTGTGCAAATAGGCAGGAAATGTGAAATAAACAACAATTAAATGGTAAATAGTGGTATCTTATTTACAATTACTACCAAGGACTTTGTGGGACAAAAAGTGTAAACGGTAAATAATACTAAAGTAAACAGACTATAACAAAAATGTTATTGTCAGTATATAAGCCCAATGCCCATCTCGGCTCGCCCGTTGCATTATGGGTAATGGAATGTCTTTTGGCTACCAAACAATAATGATAGTTAGCGTAAAGCAATGAAGAAGCTCTGATTTGGAGCGTTTTAACGGCTGGAAAGTTGATGATTTAAAGCGTTTTTGTCGTCGCCATGGAGCCTGTTACAATATTAGCTTAAAGTCTATTTTTACAACCGGGGCTGCGTACGGAGATAGACAGAAACCAAACTGCCATTCATACTAAGAGATGCTGTCAAAAGTGACGACCAGTCCTTGTTCATATAGTTGGAATAACTATGGAATAACTATGTGAGAAAAACATTTGTGACTCTTGAAGGCGACTGTTGGACAAAGTCCAGGGCTGAAACTGTGGCCTCATGTTATTCACACGATATTCACAAGATTTAAACTGAAATGAGAAATAAATACATAGAATCCCTCTTTTTTTTGTCAATAAGGAGGTGGACAGTAGACAATCTTTTTCTTAATTGTGACCAGAGAGATCCACATACACACATAGGCTATGCCATCTAAATGTACTTTATTTTTATTTTTTTTACGAGTGATCTGATGGTACAACAGAGCTAATCGGTCGCTAATTTGACAGACGGAAATTTACCCACTGTATTTAACATCGTCACCATTTTGGAACTTTTCCCTGTGATTACAAGACGAATTCAAATGATTTAAAAAGTGAGGGTGTCTGTGTCGGGCTGATCCCAGGTCCTGTTGTTCCCCTGTCCGCGATGGTCCGCTCCTGCCTACGGAGCCGCCGCCCTGACTTTTCCCTTTCAAGATATTGACAACTTAAATATTTGCAAGAAATGTCACTTGAGACTTATAGTCTGTAAACCAATGCCCGTAAGCCTTATAGTTCACGGTTATGGCTCAATATACTTCAGTGTTCACGCTCCGCTACCTGAACTCGCTCACACATTTCAATGGCGGAGTGGTTTGTTTGGTAGCCGAAATTAGGAGCCTGATTGACTCATGCATGCGCAGTCGAGATGGGCATTGGGCTTATTAGCAGTGCAGGTTTGCATCATAGAGCAAGTGGATGATAAGTGACGCAGATAAGTGATGTGAATACAGGGATTTACCAGACACAGGCTTGTGTGTGCGGGAAGCCTGTAGAGTTTAAATAAGGAGTGTTTCCTGCTTTGATCTTTAGTGCTGCCTGGCGTTTGAGCCATGGCAATGGAATCATGCCTACAAAAGGAGTGGCCTGGACTGCCATCTTCTGGGTTTGACTGCAATCTCACAATCTCATGGAACACAAAGCTTTATTGTAAGTAAACAAGATTTGCAGGTATTTGCAAAGAACTCAGTTGGCATGCATTTGATTGGCCTACATTAATAGCATATGTCTATTTGTTGTGACATCGATGCAAACATCTTTGGCTGGCTGTGGCTTGACATGAATTTGTTGGAACACTTCCTTGTACTTGGATCTCTGACGTCTTTATTTGTTTCCACCCATTTACATGAGTGCGCGCCGTGACATCCTGAGTGGGGTGGGCTTGACTGCTGCTTCATTATCGGGGATGACTTGACCGCAGTCCAAATTGTTTCCATTTCACTGCACAAATCCATCGTAACTTTATCTGGCCATAAAACCGAAAATATGAAGCAGATCTCTCTCAAATAAGAAGTGGTTGAAAGCTAGGGATGCGCTGACTACATTTATGGAGTAGTTTAAGTTTGTAGAGATCTTGATTTTGTGTAAATAGCAGGTTAATTCCTCCTGACTAGATCACTGTCTCCCATGCTAACACCAGCATGTTAGCTAACAACAGCAGCACACATGGGCACAGCGGCCACCACACCACCAACGATAAAAAAAACGTTCACTCACCCGTCTGAAGTAACCGTTGTCTTTTGCTCAGAAAAACTCGTCGTAAATCCAGTTTAAAGCGTAAGTAGCGCCAGCCTCTGATATTATAGTAGATCCATGTCTGAGTCTGAGAGCCACACAGGGGAAGCTTAGAGTCCTGAAGCCACACACGCACAATGACACGTCCTCACGGCATGCGCTATTTCTCTGACAAAACAAGACTTTTTCAACCTGTAAACTGATGGACAATAGGCTTATGTATAAAACAGCCTTTTTGCGTGGCATTTGTTTGCTAAAGCATGTGTCAACAACACAACTGAAAGCAGCTCTGCTTCTCCTCCTCCGCGGTGTTTACTGAGTATGTAAATAAACAGAGACAAAGTCACGCCCCTACTGCACGCTCCGAACCCACCTCAAACTAGTCATTTTGAACCTAAAAGTTTACGCTTTTAAATATACTAATACTGCTAGCTTAAACATGGAGAGGCTACTTCGTGACTTCAACTGAACGATTCTGCCAAAAAGTGAAAATCACCCATTTCCAAAAAAATAACGTTGTTTGCGTTTTTCTCGAGACACGGGCCGTTTCTCAATCTGTGTACTTGTGCGGACTTGTGTGCTCGTGGACTCGTGAAACGTCATCACGCGCAGCCCAAGTCCTGTTCCAATTCAAAATTCGCTTTTCAGCAAGTTCGCTGTAAATCCCCGGATGAGAACTTGCTCCGCCCGTTTTACCGAGCATGCATCAGAGGAGGCTTGTGCGTTTCCGCCAGCTATATTTCCCACAATCCGTTTCGCTTTGACCACGTGAATTAAGGCCAATTTATACTTCAGCGTCAGCTCCGCGTTTACGTGCTGAACGCACGTGGGAGCCAATCAGGGAGTTTGCGACAGCATCTGCCGCTGACGTGCACCTGCCGCACAAAGTGACTCCGCGGCCAGTGCTGCAGAACGCAAGTGAGGTGATTGGTTGATCCTTTCGCAAAACAAGGAAACACACAAAAACTCCTTCAGTCTCCCTCTTTGAAGTTATTTTTCATGAATATATTGTTCCTATAATTTAGTGCTTTTGTGTTTTCACTTTTTATGTTATTTAAAAAAATGTTTAAAATAAACATAATAATGTGAAGGCAGAGGAGCTACGCGGAGGTTCGAACGATTCTGGCTTGCGTCAAGCAGACGGGGCTGCGGTGGGCGGGACCGGCCGCTCGACTATAAATCAGCCTTTAACCGCGAGCCTCCGCCTGCGGCGGCCCCTCCTCCGCGCGCACCGAGCCACGCTCCAGCTGAACAACAGCTGATCGTGCGCATGTAAATAAACATGGCTATATGACCCATTTCATCCACAGAGAAGTGTCTCCTGCTCAAGACAGTTTTTACTGGGTTTCTGAGCAGAAGTGTTGAAACAACTTTGGTCATACTTTCATTTTCTCACAACGATCAGCAATAGATGAATTTAAAGTCGTATAGTATGTCATGAACAGGTTATTGAGGACAAATGCATTTAATGTTGACATTGTTTTATTAAGGGGGCACTGCAGACAAATCTTTGTATGGGAACTTCAGAAACAGTTTCAGTTTTTAAATATTTATATTTGACCTATTTTATTTTATTTCAGTTTGCACATAAGATATATATTTTTAATTACTTTACACATAATGCCTTATTTATGTGTAAATACATAATGTGAAATTGACTAAAATGTGCACATTTTATTTTGTTTTCTACAAAAGTTTGTAATTGATGTCTTTAAAACATCTTTCCACTTCGCCTGCAGAGTCTCACCCTTTTAATTTCATATGAGGTGATTTAAATTGTATAAAAGCTCACAGCCCCATGTTCATGAGCTACTTCCTGTGATGTCATCGAGTTCACTTGTTCCAAATGCTAAAAAGTCCACACTCGTGAACTCCTCAAGTCCATACTCTGAGTCTGCACCCGCAAGTCCGTACTCAGGAGTTCACAAGTACAGAGTCTGCACTCTGAGAATTGAGAAACGGCCACGGGCTGCCGACATGTGTCCTTGGTTCCCACGGCGGGTCACAAATGTGCAGCTGCATATCAACCGTCAAATAATAAAGCACTTCAATATCTATCAGCAGAGAGTGAGACATGAACAGAGTCATATAAATGATCATTCTTATAGCAGAAGCTCATGTGCAGCACTTGTCCCTGGAGGCTTTTATAAACAGTTAAAAGTACAAAACATGTTAAAAATGAGAAGAGTACAATGACCTTTACTGTCAGAACTGTACACACTAAAGAAGACAGGGACACTAAACATGAGCTCATGCGTTTTTTGAAGATGCCAAGTCCTGTCACCTTAAAAGGGCACATTTACTCCAGTTATTATCCAGGTATCCAGGCATTAGCCCAATCTAAAGGCTTCTTGAAAAGAGTGGCAAAAACGAGACGTAAACAAAGATGAAAATGCAACAAAAAAGTTACAAAAACACACAAATTGCAACAATAACAAAAAGTGATTTAAAAAAAAGTTAGAAAAAGGCACCAAAAACGACCGCAAAAAAGTGATAGATAAAAATAACAATGTGACAAAAAGCAACGAAAATGAAACGCATGAAAGACAACGAGGAAAATCTTAGATCAGTTTTGTAGGTCTTAGCTTTCAAATGAGGCGTCACACTGGCCTAGAGGCTGTAAGAAGCTTTTAGGTTTTGGGTAAAGCTGAACTGGAGAAAATGCGCTCAGTTAAAGTGGGGGTTAAGAGGTTAAACAGGTCTCCTCTCACTGAGAATGCAGATCGGTCAAAGGCTGTTTTTCTAAGGCACCTTACAGTCTCCATTTTAGGCTTTTCCACCACCCTGCAGTTGCTCACACACGCACACGCACACGCACACACACACACACTAACACGCTAACACGCTAAAAGCTCCGGAGCCAGTCCATTCAGACACTTACAAATCAGTTTCACTCTGTTTAGATGAATGCCATTTGTAATGACAGATTACTGTATTTTGATCAAATATTATAGTCGGACATCGGCTTCTTGTAATTTGATGTATCTGTGAAGCTCCTTTGAATTCCCTGTGTATGAATTGTGCTCTTCAAATAAACTCTCCTCTGTCCAGACAAGCAGCAGCCAGCAGGGGCAGCAGAGCAGAGCCTTCAGCAAAGGTTCAAATATCGAAATGCACGGGATACGTTTCCAAATCAAATTGCGAATGCACTTCCTGGTTGAATCGCTTTCCTCACAAAAGTATTAATTAGTAAAAAAAATATGTCGTAAAATCTATCTATTCCTAGGTTACTAGATACTATTAATAATATTAAATGTCACTCCCCCACATACACACCCCACATACACACCCCACATACACACCCCCACATACACACCCCCAGATACACACACCCACATACACACCCCCACATACACACTCCCACATACACACCCCCACATACACACCCCAGATACACACACCCACATACACACCCCCACACAACTCCACACACCACCCACATACACACTCCCACATACACACCCCACCATCCCACATACAACCCCCACATACACACACCACATACACACCCCACATACACACACCCGCACACACACTCCCACGTACACACCCCCACATACACACACCCACATACACACACCCACATACACACCCCACATACCACACCCACACACACACTCCCACGTACACACCCCCCATACACACACCCACAACACACCCACATACACACACCACACACACACTCCCACATACACACCCCCACATACACACACCCACATACACACACCCCACATACACACACCCACACACACACACACCCACATACACACACCCACACACACACCCCCACATACACACCACCCACATACACACCCCCACATACACACACCCACACACACACACCCCCACATAACACACACCCACATACACACCCCCACATACACACACCCCCACATACACACACCCACACACACACACACACCCCCACATACACACACCCACATACACACACCCCATACAACACACCCACACAACCACACCCACATACACACACCCACATACACAACCCCCACATACACACACCCCCACATACACACACCCACACACACACCCCCACATACACACACCCACATACAACACCCCCACATACACACACCCCCACACACACACCCCCACATACACACACCCACATACAAACCCCCACATACACACCCCCACATACACACACCCACACACACACCCCCACTACCACACCCACATACACACCCCCACATACACACACCCCCACAATACACACACCCACACACACACACCCACATACACACACCCACACACCACACCCCCACATACACACACCCACATACACACCCCCACATACACACACCCACACACACACTCCCACATACACACCCCCACATACACACCCCACATACACACACCCACACACACACACCCACACACACACACCCACATACACACACCCACATACACACACCCCACATACACACACCCACACACACACACCCACATACACACACCCACACACACACACCCACATAATAATAATAATAATAATGCATTAGTCTTATATAGCGCTTTTCCAGACGCTCAAAGTCGCTTTAACAATTTGGTGCATTATTCATTCACTCCATACTCGGTGATGATAAGCGAGGCAACCAGTCTGCGCACATCAGCCACCACCACCAACCACTCACTCACTCACTCACTCACTACATTCGCTAGGCTTCCTGGTGTTACTGAACGGTCTCCCATCCAATTACTAACCAGGCCCTACCCTGCTTAGCTTCCAAGGTCTGACGGGATTGGGCATCGCAAAGGCGGTATGGCCACCGCCACACACCCACATACACACCCCACATACACACACCCACACACACACTCCCACATACACACCCCCACATACACACCCCCACATACACCCCCCCACATACACACCCCCACATACACACTCCCACACACACACCCCCACATACACACCCCCACATACACACACCCACACACACACACCCACAAACACACACCCACATACACACCCCCACATACACACACCCACAACACACACCCCACATACAACACACACACCCACATACACACACCCCCACACACACACCCCACATACACACACCCACATACACACCCCCACATACACACACCCACACACACACTCCCACACACACACCCCCACATACACACCCCCACATACACACACCCACACACACACACCCACATACACACCCCCACATACACACACCCACATACACACACCCCACATACACACACCCACACACACACACCCACATACACACACCCACACACACACCCCCACATAATAATAATAATAATAATGCATTAGTCTTATATAGCGCTTTTCCAGACGCTCAAAGTCGCTTTACAATTTGGTGCATTATTCATTCACTCCATACTCGGTGATGATAAGCGAGGCAACCAGTCTGCGCACATCAGCCACCACCAACCACTCACTCACTCACGCACTACATTCGCTAGCTTCCTGGTGTTACTGAACGGTCCTCCCATCCAATTACTAACCAGGCCCTACCCTGCTTAGCTTCCAAGGTCTGACGGGATTGGGCATCGCAAAGGCGGTATGGCCACCGCCACACACCCACATACACACCCCACATACACACACCCACACACACACTCCCACATACACACCCCCACATACACACCCCACATACACCCCCCCACATACACACCCCCACATACACACTCCCACACACACACCCCCACATACACACCCCACATACACACACCCACACACACACACCCACAACACACACCCACATACACACCCCCACATACACACACCCACATACACACACCCACGTACACACACACACACCCACATACACACACCCACACACACACCCCCACATACACACACCCACATACACACCCCCACATACACACACCCACACACACACATCCCACACACACACCCCCACATACACACCCCCACATACACACACCCACACACACACACCCACATACACACCCCCACACACACACCCACATACACACACCCCACATACACACACCCACACACACACACCCACATACACACACCCACACACACACCCCCACATAATAATAATAATAATAATGCATTAGTCTTATATAGCGCTTTTCCAGACGCTCAAAGTCGCTTTACAATTTGGTGCATTATTCATTCACTCCATACTCGGTGATGATAAGCGAGGCAACCAGTCTGCGCACATCAGCCACCACCACCACTCACTACTCACGCACTACATTCGCTAGGCTTCCTGGTGTTACTGAACGGTCTCCCATCCAATTACTAACCAGGCCCTACCCTGCTTAGCTTCCAAGGTCTGACGGGATTGGGCATCGCAAAAGGCGGTATGGCACCGCCACACACCCACATACACACCCCACATACACACACCACACACACACTCCCACATACACACCCCCACAACACACCCACATACACACCCCACATACACACTCCCACATACACACCCCACATACACACTCCCACATACACACACCCACATACACACACCCACATACACACACCCCCACATACACACCCCCACATACACACACCCACATACACACACACACATACACACAACATACACACACCCACATACACACCACATACACACACCCACATACACACCCACATACACACACCCACACACTCCCACATACACACCCACATACACACACCCACATACCACCCCCACATACACACACCCACATACACACACCCACATACACACACCCACATACACACACCCACATACACACACCCACAACACCACATACACCACATACACACCCACAACAACACCCACATACACACTCCACATACACACCCCACATACACACACCCACATCACCCAACACTCCCACATACACACCCACATACACACACCCACATACACACCCCCACATACACACACCCACATACACACACCCACACACTCCCACATACACACCCACATACACACACCCACATACACACACCCACATACACACTCCCACATACACACACCCACATCCACATACACACACCCACATACACACACACACACATACACACATACACCACCCACATACACACACCCACATACACCCCCCACATACACACACCCACATACACACACCCACATCCACATACACACACCCACATACACACACACCCACATACACACCCCACATACACACATCCACATACACACACCCACATCCACATACACACACCCACATACACACACACACACACATACACACACCCACATACACACACCACATACACACCCACATACACACACCCACATACACACCCCCACATACACACCCCACATACACACCCACATACACACACCCACATACACACACCCACATACACACCCCACATACACACCCACATACACACACCCGCATACACACCCGCATACACACACCCACATACACACACACACATACACACCCCACATACACACACCTCATACACACCCACTACACACACCCACATACACACCCACATACACACACCACATACACACCCACATACACCCACATACACACCCCACATACACACACCCACATACACACACCCACATACACACACCCACATACACACCCCACATACACATACACCCACATACACACACCCCACATACACACACCCACATACACACTCCCACATACACACCACCCACATACACACCCCCACAATACACACCCCCACATACACACACCCACATACACACCCCCACATACACACCCCACACACCCCACATACACACCCCACATACACACCCCACATACACACACCCACATACACCCCCACATACACACCCCACATACACACACCCACATACACACACCCACATACACACACCCACATACACACCCCACATACACACACCCACATACACACACCCACATACACACACCCACATACACACACCCACATACACACTACCCACATACACACACCCACATCACACACCCCCACATACACACACCCACATACACACCCCACATACACACCCCACATACACACCCCACATACACACACCCACATACACACCCCACATACACACACCCACACACTCCCACATACACACCCCACATACACACACCCACATACACACACTCACCACATACACACACCCACCATCACACACCCACATACACACACCCACATACACACACCCACATACACACACCCACATACACACACCCACATACACACACCCACATACACAACCCACACACCACCACATACACACACCCACATACACACCCCACATACACACACCCACATACACACACCCACATACACACACCCCATACACACACCCACAACACACACCCACATACACACCCCACATACACACCCCACACACCCCCACATACACACACCACATACACACACCCACATACACACTCCACATACACACCCACATACACACACCACATACACACACCCACATACACACCCCCACATACACACCCCACATACACACCCACATACACAACAACCCACATACACACCCCACATACACACACCCACATACACACCCCCCACATACACACCCCACATACACACACCCACATACACACACCCACATACACACACCCACATACACACCCCCACATACACACACCCACATACACACCCACATACACATACACCCACATACACACACCCACATACACACACCCCACATACACACACCCACATACACACACCCACATACACACCCCACATACACACCCCACATACACACCCCACATACACACACCCACATACACACACCCACATACACACCCCCACAACACACACACCACTACACACCATACACACACACCCACATACACACACACCCACATACACACTCCCACATACACACACCCACATACACACCCACATGCGCGCTGCTTCGTGAGAAGGACTTTTTGGACAATGTTTTGAATGAAGGGGGCGCGTGGCTCAGTCAGCGCTGTAGGCGGGGTGCATCCACTTTATGGTCTCGTTCTGTCTTTTCCTCCTCATGATTACACAGGCGGCACGGGAGGCAGTGAGGCGTTCGAGCTTTGTTCTCTTACTGAGACAGTTTGTTACAAGGACAAAAATGCAGATGTTAAAACAAAGAAACATTGGTATGAATGAGTCATATTCATTTTCTTCCAAAAAAGGTAAAAAGAAAAATCGGGAAAATAATCAAAATCGGGAACTTAAAATCAGAAATCGATTGAATCGGGGCATGAGTGAATCATTACATCCCTATTAATAAACATCTATCATTATTCTCAGGGTTTTATTTTGTGCCCGGACAACACGGAGCCGTGCAGCGCAGCGTAGAGGGAACATGTCTGTCGGACTCAGTACAGACTAATAGATTCATGGTAGAGACAGACAAAGAGAGAGAGGGATGAGATGTGGAGGAAATAGTGACTTGTTGTGAAGTTTGGGCTGGTCTTTAATCGGACAGAAAGAAAATAACACTGCGCAAATGAGTGACACGTATCTGCCCTATTTGTAGTGGTTTTACGGTAATTCTGCAGACTTTCTAGTGGATATACTGCATATACCTGCGTATCACGTAGACTACACCACTGGGGTTAGAGTAGCGGCGGTAGAGTCCAGAGTACTCTGGACATACGCTGACTCGCTGGTCTCCCTGGAATTAAAAGGCAGGTCAAATGTTTAAAGTCCTCACTCCCCGGGCCCCCACCCAAAAAAAGTCTGCACTTCCTGTCCTGACAGTGGAGCCTGCACCTGAAGCGACCTCACAGTGGAGGCCTGCAGCCAGGACCTCTTGCAAATAAATCTAGAGGAAATGGCTCAGAGTGGTTAGCCCTGGTGGATTGACCTTTACAGACTGTAATGAGGAGCTGACGGTCGGAGAGTCCTGCTCAAATTACTCAGTCTCATGATCCGCAGCAGCCGCTCCACATGACTCACGGCCCGGCACGGGAGGAGACCTGTCGCCACGGCAACGAGGAGGAGGCTGACACATCCCTGACATCCCACAACGTTTAGGGAAAAAGCTTACAACTGTCCTGTCCTGGTTTATGATCACTAAAAACAGGCTATGGATCATCTTCTATGTTTCTGCTGATTCTCTTTGTTCATTTGGTCATTTTTAGGAATAGTTTTGGACTGTGTTTTTTCATGTATTTTGGATCGATATCCTCCTTTTCCCAAACCCTTAAATCAGCCATAGTTTTAGGTTCCCTTTGTGCTGCATTTTATGTTTTTTATATAAAAATAAGGCATTTAAGTAGAAAATGTGTGAAAATTTAGCGACAAAATACTGTTACCAGGTTTAAATGGGAGCTTTTATTTTGTGACATATTAGTCCCAAGAATTTGCTCAAAGGGATTTAGGATCTGGTTTTATTTATTAGTGAAAACATCTGGAAACAAACTTTCCCAAACTTTTTTAAACTCTTTCAAACTTTTCCAAACTCTTCCAATTAATTAACAGTTCTTAACAAAAATATCCAATATTTTCAGCGAGGAAATCTAAATAATGTTCATTTACAGGTTTAAATGTGTGCTTTTATTTTGTGACTTATTAGTCCCAAAGATTTGCTCAGAGGGATTTTGGATCTCGTTTAGTTTTGCAATGAACTAGTTATTAGTGAAAATTCCTCTTTGTTTTTGGTTCAAAGCTCAATAAATCCGTCAGGAATTAGAAATGTAAAACAACACTAAGGCTCTATAGTCCATATGTCCAAAAGCCTAATAAAGCACACTCCATATGAACAGCATCAACATAAAGTTAATCAATGACAGTAAAAGGCAAGAGTGCGGATAAAATACTTTCAGTTTTCATATGCACGGGTAAAAAGAGCTGTTTTCAGCCTGGATTTGAACATTGTCAGAGTTGAGGCCTGTCCATAGACTGTACAAATAATAGACAACTCCTCCTCACTCCTCCCCGTTTACCACAATGACCACGTTCGAGGGGGAAATCATGGCGGATTTACAGGCTCCTCCTCCCCAGCTCTGACGAAGCATGTTCCTAATAAGGGCATAAGGGCGGGATCTTCACTGTAGACTCGGCCCTTGCGTGACGTGTAGCTCGCGCAGCTCCAATGCTAACAGTCCGACCTCCGTTAAGTACGAGATTTCTAAAATGTTTCCTACCCTAACCAGCCCGGTGCCTCTGATTGTGTCTAACCCAGCGTAATCACAGGAGGAATATCTAGCTGTAGACAGTTCCAAAAAATTAGGCACCGGGCATTAAAGTTGTTTTTTAACGTGTCTAAAGTCCAATGCATTCCAATGGGGGACTAGTGGCTATATGGAGGTACTACAGCAATGGCGGCCTCCAGTGTCGTCATCGCAAAGCAGAGCAGCAAGCACCCATTGGGCCCGTCTCACATCCTCATGAAGACTGTTCCAGATTTTAGCTGCATGAAACTGAAACGCAGCCTCACCGTGTTTATTATTGACTCTGGGAACCACCAGGAGACCCCTCCCTGAAGTTCTCAGGGCCCGAGATGGTTCATACGGCTCTAACATGTCAGAGATGGACTTTGGTGCTAAACCATGAAAAGACTTGTACACAATCAGAGCCGTTTTAAATTCTATTCTCTGAGTGACAGGAAGCCAGTGCAGAGACCGGAGCACTGGACTAATGTGGTGGTATTTCCTGGTTCTTGTCAGGACTCGAGCAGCAGCGTTCTGGATGTTCTGCAGCTCTAACAGCTCGTTTAGAAAGGCCAGTGAGCAGCCGTTACAGTAGTCTAACCTCATAAAAACAGTTTACACTTGTGATGCACTTAACAAGCCTGTGTCACAAGTCTCTGCTACACTGTATCATTCACTATTCATTCATTCATTATTCACAAACATCTGGATGGGACCTCGAGAGTTTATTGTTAGCATCTGTGTTTAAAGGGCAGTGTCATTCCAGCGCCTCTTCACACGCTGCCCCTACAGGCCAGTGACTGCACAACAAGCTCTGCTCTGGCAATAAGATACACTGCACAGCCCTAGTACTTCACATACAGTACTACCAGTATCTGTACTTTTAAATCCTGTACTTTGAGGATGAGTAAATGAGTGAATAATGAGTAAAATGCCGCCTGTTCACGATCGTTCTGAGCTTTTCCGCTTAATCCTCGATAAACCAAAGAGACCAAATAAAAAGCTGGAAAAAGAGTTCCTGTTTCATAAGAATTCAACTGAAACTTATGGTCAATTTGGTTCATCATTTACCAAACTCCACTTCCACATTTTAGTTTCGCACCGGGACAGGAAACGTGCCAAGCCTCACCCTCGAGCACATTTTGTCCTGGGACAGCGCACAAAAACAGGATCTAGGTTCATTCCAGTGCATTCCTGAACCGACCACATTTTATCAAGTTTGGCATTACCCAAATCTAAACGCTTATAGAAAAAAAGTGTCCAAGCGATTGAAAAGGTGGATCAAAACGCAACACAAAAGAGACAAAAATAAATAAATGAATGAAAAGGTGACAAAAGAGTGACAAAAATGGGAGGAAAAAGATCAGTCTAAAGCAGGGGTGGGCAATACATTTTCATAAGGGGCCACATAAGAAGCCTGAATTGAGTCGGAGGGCCGCACCAACAATAAGTCGAATTTATTCTGCAACTTTATCCTATTGTACATTACACTATATTGTGTATTTTGAATATCTGATACTGGTATTTTGTAGGACTATTATTTTCTGTAAATATTTAGCCATATCAAGGCAAGGACGTGCATGTGTGTGCATCGTTATTTAGGTTTTTTAACTTGTTATACTCGTTAACTTCTACCATCAAGTAAATTTCCCTAGGGGCCAAAAGGGGAGTGTATTGTAAATAAAAATGTGTATTGATTGGGAAAATACTATTGAGGAACTTTTTTCAATAAATGAATAATAATGAGCCTGACAGGACTGTAGCCAATGTGTTGTTTATATCCTGATCTATCATGTCAGTGCCCTCTGCTGGACACGTGTGGAATTCTTTCCTTCTGTTTTTATTTAAACAGCCCCCTAGTGGCTGGCGTGAGCATTCTGGGAATTTCTTTAAAAAAAATCATAGCTCCGCAAAGGAATGGGCTAGAGACTTACTTTTTTTTTCCATACTCAGGAATTTATGCCCTAGGGTTAGGGCATAAAAGTTGTGAGCCGGACTGAATCATCTCTCTGGGCCGTAATTTGCTTTAGATTTGGGTAAAGAAGCGGAGGGTTAGAGGTTCATGTCCCTGTCTGATTTCTTCCTAGGATTCAAAGTGGGGGAATTGTAATGTGCTGTTACATTCCTGTGGGCCAGTGGATCTGTGCCGAGGGCCTTGTTTCGCCCCGTGGGCCTCACGTTTCCCAGGCCCGGGTCACAGGTTTGACTCCTGACTGTCTTTGGGGCCAGTGGGTCTTGTTTCGCCCCGGGTCACAGGTTTGACTCCTGACGCAGAGTTCAGTCCTGTCCGAGTTTATTGACTGGGGCTGAGACCGATTAGCTCCAATCACAGTCAGACGCTGCTCATTACGGCGCACGCTCCCCACGTGCGCACGCGCCCCCACACACACGCACGCACGCACTCTGGAGGAGCCACGTGCACGCTCATACCACAGCCTCGTGCACGCTCCGAGGCACATGCACTCACCTGACTGGAATCAGCTCAGAGCGTTTCAAACTCGCAGCAGAAACAGGGAAAGAACCATTTCAACTTTTAGGGAGAAAAATATGAAACATCTGAAGTTCCTCCTGACACACAGATTTATATCAACTTTACTTTAGCCTCTTAATCCAGTCCAGCTTTATAGGCCACTGTCACGCCTCATTTGAAAGCTAAGACCTACAAAACTCAACAAAACTGATCTCTTTCCTTGCGTTTTTGTCCTAGTTTTTGTCTCACTTTTGTCGCTATTTTGACACTCTTTTTTACCAAGCAGCATTTAGATTTGGGTAAAGCCAAACTGGGGGAAATGTGCTCGGTTCAGGCGGGGGTTAAGAGGTTAAATCACTCTGGAACATCATCTGCAGACCCCCCATGGTTCACACAGGTTTCACAGAAGCATTTGCATCTCATTCCTAAACTGATTTATTGAGTTTTCAATAAAAAAATAAAAAATAAGAGAAACTTTGGAAAGTGTAAATGACTGAAAAATCATGAAACTCATTTTTTGTTGCATTGTTGCCACGTTGTCGTCACTTTTTTGTCCATTTTTGTCACATTTTTGCTACTTTTATGTCGCTTTTTAGGAGCTTTTGTGTTGAGTGTTCATCCTGGTTTATGTCTCTTTCTTTGACTCTTTCTTTCAAGAAGAGTCAAAACAAGTGGAGGAAAAGGTTCAGGTTAAGCACATTTTCTCCAGTTCAGCTTTACCCAAATCCAAAAGCTTCTTGACTGATTTGAAAGCTAAGACCTACATTGTTGCTGTGTGGTTGTCACCTGTGCTTTTTTCGGCACATTGTTGTCACGCTTTTATGGCGGTTTTTGTTTTGCTGTCGGTTTTGTTGCTTTTTCGTCCCTTTTTCCCTGTGTTAAGTCAAGTTTTTGTCGCGTATGAAGTGAAGTGAAGTCAAGAGGTTTTTAGATTGGGGTGAAGCTGAACTGGAGAACCCCTTGGTTAAGGCGGGGTTTAAGAGTTAATTTTCACTTCATTTTTTTGTTTTTGTTTTTCTTTTGTTGTATTGTATTGTACTGTTTATTGCAGAGGTGCCCAAAGTGGGGCCCGCGGGCCAAATTTCTGTTGGCCCGCCATAGACTGACCTACTTTTGCGCAGCATCTGGCAATACTAACTCTCTCCCATTCATTCTCAATGGTAAATATGGATGCAGTACACTTTTGGCCACCAGCGTCAAATTGGGGGCGCTGTTTCACTCCTTTCGCAAAGTTAAGGAAACACTGTTGTGGTGTCTTGGTGTTTATCACAGAGTGTTGTAGCATCAACTTTACCAGTTTTCCAACTTTTATTACAAAGTTTGTGACATCAACATAGGTCATGTTAAAAATGGACTTATAAAAGAATTGATGCTGAACTGACACTTTCAAAATGATCTAATGTGGCATTTTCTTTGAGTTAACAAATGAATGAGGTAGAGTCACTGTAGGTGCTGTAGATACAGGTGTTGTTGTTGTTTACATTTTGCAAATATATACCGAATACTATTATTATTTGCAGTTATGTGTTTCACGCACATCGCCGTGTTTGGCCTGCGACCCACAGGCACTTTTTCATTTTGGCCCTCAGAGAAAAAAAAGTTTGGGCACCCCTGGTTTATTGGATATATTAGTAATTTTTACCATTTTTGTTTTTCTGTCCATATTATTTTTCTTCCTTCTTCCTCTCTGCCCTTATGTCATTTTTCTAAGAGTAGCTGTCCCTGTTTCCTGTGGCAGTGTTTCACAAGAGCTGACGGTCAGAGACTGAATCAGCTCAGGACTAAACCAGGACTAAAGAGTGGTTATAACGCTGTGGTAGTGCATCACCTTTGTTTGTATTACTCCCTCCTTTTTTTCTCCTCACTTTTCATTTATTTATTTTTTTATATCAGGCAGTGGCACAAAGGAATGTAAAGTAAACAATAATCCACATAGTAACACCAATCACCAAGCTCATAAATCAATCTATAGTGGAAAATACATTTCCCAGGTCTTTGAAAACTGCCATTGTTATCCCAATCCATAAAGCAGGAGACAAGCAAGATATAAGTAACTACAGACCAATCAGTATTCTTCCAGTTTTGTCTAAGGCACTTGAAAAGGTTGTAGCTAAACAGCTCATAGAACATCTGGAAGCTGAACACCTACTGCATCCCTTGCAGTTTGGGTTCAGGTCTAACCACTCAACAGAGACAGCTTGTTGCCTCTTTATTGAAACCGTAAAAACCAACCTGGATAAAGGAGGGGTAGTAGGTGCAACCTTCCTAGATCTACGCAAGGCCTTTGATACGGTCAGTCATTCAATTCTTCTCTCCAAACTAACAAATTATAAACTGTCCATGAATATTCTGAACTGGTTAAAGTCCTATCTCTCTGATCGCTCCCAGTGTGTGCGCATTAAGGATAGCATTTCTTCCACTGCTGCTATTAACATAGGTCTGCCTCAAGGGTCCAATTTGGGCCCTTTGCTCTTCTCACTATATGTAAATGATATGCCATCTGTGATACAGAACGATATCTATATCCAAATGTACGCAGATGACACTGTCATTTACACGTGGGGGAGAGACCCCGAACAGGTAGCCTCTAAACTAACTGAGGCCATGGGAAAAGTGGCAATGTGGCTGCAACAATCATGCCTAACCTTGAATGTAAAGAAAACGGTGACCATGTATTTCAGTAACAAAAACAAAAAGTTTAGTTACCCCACTGTCTGTGTTAACGGAGAACAGATTCAAAATGTGACTGAGTATAAATATTTGGGAGTCACATTAGATCCCATGCTCTCTTTCAAAAAACATGTCAAACTAATGTGTCAGAGCTTGAAATTTAACTTAGCAACTTTTAAATGCATCAGGAATTCTCTGACCTTGGAGGCAGCAAAAACATTTTTTAATGCAATGCTCATGTCCCGATTTTATTACTGCATAACTTGCTGGTCCCAGGCCAATAAAACCACATTGAGGCCTCTGGAATCCATCCACAAACAAGCTTTAAAAATTCTAGACAGGAGATCAAGGCAGCATCACCACTGTCATGTTCTGGAAAAATACAATCTGTTAAATTTAGAAAATATACAAAGGCTGGCCAGTCTCAGATTGGTGTACAGAATCACACATAACTCCGCACCTGCTCCTCTTCAGAAATTTGTACAATTAACATCTCAAGTGACCAATAGAGCTACACGCTCCTCCTCTAGAGGGCAGTGTAGTGTCCCATTACGCAAAACTTCATTTGCTCAATCAGCGTTTTCATATAAAGCAATCAAAGAATGGAATATTCTCCCAAATGAATTAAAAAATCAAACAAGTTATAGTACTTTTACCGGGGAATTGAAAAAGTGGCTGCTCAGAGGCCAAACCTGCCAGCACTGACAGGGGCTGGTTTTAGGTCCTTCATTATTTTAGGACAAAATGTAGCTTTTGCTTTTCATTATGAACCACTGGGGGCAGCACTGAATTATTTTTATGTATTTTAATATGTCTGTAAATAGGAATGGCGATTGGACTTATGCTGAATGAAATGCAGTGTGATTGGTAAAGTGATATGTGATTGACTATGCGATTGAATGTTAGAAGAATGAATGGTCATGCTGTATAGTGTTATTTATTGATGTAACCAGGGACTACGGATGGAAACTAGCTATTTAGCTATAATCTGGTGCAGTGCATCTCTGTCTCTCTGAGCTTAATGTTTCTGTACATTGTCCCTTCAATAAAGATTAAAGTAAAGTAAAGTAAGTAGTTTGGTCATGTGGTACAAATGACAATATATAACATAGATATAAAGATCAACTCTGCCTATAAAGGGAGTGTGAAGAAGAACTTATTTAATCCAACACCTCTCTTTGCTTTCGTATTTTAATTAAAATACTTTTTTCTAATATTTTCCTTTTATTATTATTTTTCACTCTTAAATATATTTTTTTTTATAATTTTCAATTATTTTTTCAATTATTTATGTAATTTGTTTGAATTGTATCTGACTGTTTTTGGATTTTTGTTTCCCCTTTGTTTTGATTTTTGGGTTATCTTTCTCTTTTAGTTTTGTTTTTCTGTCTGGAATATCTTGTCATTTCCTTCTCTGCCCTTATGTCTTTTTTAACAGCAGTTGTCTCTGTTTTCTGTGGCCGAGTTGAGTCCTGCTGCTTAAAGATTAAATCAGATCTTTGTATCAAATGTCTGAAAATAATCCTACACTTCAGACCTGCTTCTTTCCTTTGTAAATGTGCTCAGCTGGTTTTCACAGACACCGCCTCACGTCCAAAGGAAAATACTCCATAAAAAAAAGTACAACAGGTTTATTCTTAGCTTTGCAGAGAGCTGCGCTGCGATTGGTCGTTTTTTATGAATGGAGGCTTGTCGTCCAATCAGAGTCATGTGACGAGCCGCGTATAAAACCTCTGTTCACAAGTTCATCCCTCTCTCACTCGAGTATCTTTACTACGACAACTACTACAAGGCCCACTCCTGCCTCCGCTCCAGACGCCTCCAACGCTTTTACTCTGAAATCCACACATTTTTATTCTGAAATTTGTGCCTCTTATTGTGAAATCCGACACGATGCACAGCAAAGACAACATCAGGTAAGAGCTGCACTTTCTGCTCCAGTGAATGTGTGAAAACGACATGAAATACTGCACTATGTGAAGTACTGGGAGGTGGGTTTGGACTAAATATTTCAAAATCAAATTTGAAAATGGGACTGTAAATTCACCTCAGCTGCACAAGGCACTCGCTGTGGAAAGTTCTTGCCTCTTAAATGACTCCAGGGCAGAAAAAAGCATTTCTAATCAAGTTTATACCAGTTTATTTGGATCTTTGACAGGATTTCACACATGATTTGCTGTTTTACACAGAGTGTCACACTGAATCATTGGTTCCTGAAGCGGAGAGAGGAAATAAAAAGAAAATGCCACTGATTTAGAGCAAACTGGAAAAGATGCTTGTCATGGATAAGAAAAAAAGACTTAAAGTGCTTGAATTGTAAAAATGCTGAATGCTGATTTAAAAAACGTTTGGACTGTTTTGCAATAAGAGCAAAGGAAAAACGCTTGAACTCACTCAGAATAAGAGAAATGAACTTAAAATGAGAAAAGCTGTTTGTTCCACTGGCTCTTAATGTTAAAATAGTCCCAAACTGCTTAAAATCAGCATCAGTTCTTTCAATTCAAGCACTTTAACGTTTACTTATCCAAGATGGTGAAATAAATAATAAAATAAAATCCCAAATAAACCGTTTGAATAGATGATATAAACTGGACTTGAAATGTTTTGTTTCCCTATAATGGAGGTTGCGGATTAAAAAGTGATACATTCAGACGATTTAAATACAGTTTGTGTCATTTTAGTTTGGCCCCAGTTCAGTCGTTGTTTTGGTTGAAAGAGTTAAACATTATGTAACTGTGGAATTTCTGCAAATATCTGTAACTGGGGCAGCACAGGTTTAAAGTAAAGGGATTATTCTGGACCAGTCCATGGGAATGTGTGGGAATATAGAGGAAATTAACACAAAGGTAGTTTGTTTAAAGACAGATATGAGCAGCTGCAAAATAACCTTTGAATAATAAACACTTCAAAGACATTAGCATTAGAAGCAATAGCACTGTGGATCGCCTAAGGTCACATTCAACTAGAATTTTCTCAGATTTTACAGTAAATCTAATGATAATAGGTCCACATGTAGGGAAAATTGATGTGGAATAATAATCCAGTGGGTTCTTTGTGTCACATTAAAACATGTAGTGATAATCCCTTTGCAAACGTAGCATGTGTAGCAATGTGGATCACAAAGTCACCGTTTATGGCATTTCCAACTTGAATTTCCTCCTGAGTTCTACAGTAAAATGTGTTGATATTAAATTCACATGTAGAGAGAATGATGAGAAATAATGATACAGTGAAAGTTTTGACTCACATCAAAACAGATCATCAAAATCCCTTTCCAAAAGTAGCATCTTTGTGATTGAAATTGATTGCGGTGACATTTTGTCCTTGGATTTCTTAGGATTTCTATGGTCAGATGTGGAAATATTAAGAATATGAGTAGAAGAAATTATGAAGAACAATAATCCAGTAAAAGTTTTGTCTCAACTCAAAATGAAATAATATAATCCATTTCCAAAAGTAGCATCTATGTGATTTTGGACAATGATTATAGGGACAATCGTAGCATTTTATCCATGCCTTTTCTCTGGATTTCTACAGTAAACTTTGATGACATTAATCCACAGGTAGAAAAAATGCTGAAGAATAAGGAACCAGTGTCACCTCAAAATGTATCATTATAATCCATGTTCAAATGTGTTATATCGCACTGTGGATCACCAACGCTCACCATTCATGGCATTTTCAACATCAATTTTCTCTGGACTCATACAGTAAACTTTGATAACATGCAGTCCACATGTAGAGGAAATGGTGAGGAATAATAACCCAGTAAAAGCTCTGTGTCAACTCAAAAAGTAATAATATAATTCCTTTCCAGAAGTAGCATCTGTGTGATTTTGGACATCCATGACAGTGACGGTTGTAGCATTTTATCCTTGAATTTCTTCCAGATTTTCACTCAGACCTGGTGGTTCATTTTACTCTCATCACTCAAATACATGTTTATGCTCCATAACATAATCAATGGCTTCACTAAGTCTTTATTCAGCAAAAAATCTCAAAGATCATGTTTTTAGGCGTTTTTAATCTGTGAAAATTCCCAACATTCCCGGGTTCCCTTGGAAGGTTTGCCTCATGGTCCAGTTGTGTTTCTCAGACTCTTTTTCTCTGACACTGATAATATTTAAATGTTTTGGCTCTGGACTTAACAACAACAGACTGTTCCCACAATATCAGCTCAGACGGAGGACAGAGGGACTGAAACAGGTCCAAAGCAGGTCCTATAGCGACCGCAATTGCATCAAAATAACCAAAACATGCAGAAAATGTGGCTGTTTAGTGAAGAAATGACTCTTTTGTCATTATTGAAAGAGAAAACTGTTTAAAAATCTAATGAGAGCAAGTGTAAAGCAGCATTCTATTTACATTGTTGAGTAAGATGGACCGAGAGCTAAAAGACTGTTTATTCACAAACAAGTATATAAAGCCTTATGGTCAGAGTTTAGCTGTGCTGTGGCGAGGTTTAAACCTGCAAAAGGCTTTGTAATGGAAGCTGTTTCTGTTTTTGGAATTGAAAAATACACTATAACTCCAAAAGCCTTTTTCGTCCAATGTCATACTGGTATCACTTAACGGTACCAGCCCTGGGTACCGTTAAAGCACCCCACCATGTGACGCTTTGAGAGACTTGATAACACAGGATTGTAAAGTGCAATATGAGTGTAAGCCATTATTGTTAGGGGAGATAAAAGATAGCGTCAGAGCACTGAGGAGAGAGGCGTTTAGGGGCTAATGCTTTGAAACAGGCCTTTATCGTAACTGCCCTGAGGTATTTCCCTCTCTCCTTTGATTGACAGCCAGGACGAGTACCAGAAGGCTGCTGATTGGCTGCTGGCGCACACCAAGCACCGCCCCAGGTGGCGATCATCTGCGGGTCGGGACTGGGCATGCTCGCCGACGCCCTCAGCAACCAGGACGCCTTCAAGTACTCGGAGATCCCCGGGTTTCCCCACAGCACAGGTAAGAACCAGGTCACTACAGCACAGGTAAGAACCAGGGTTCACTACAGCACAGGTAAGAACCAGGGTTCACTACAGCACAGGTAAACAGGTTACTAAGCACAGGTAAGAACCAGGGTTCACTACAGCACAGGTAAGAGCCCACACCCAGGCCGGTTCACTACAGCACAGGTAAGAGCCAGGGTTCACTACAGCACAGGTAAGAACCAGGGTTCACTACAGCACAGGTAAGAACCAGCACTACCACAGAAGCCAGGGTTCACTACAGCACAGGTAAGACCAGGGGTTCACTACAGCACAGGTAAGAACCAGGGTTCACTACAGCAACAGGTAAGAACCAGGGTTCACTACAGCACAGGTAAGAACCAGGGTTCACTACACTACAGGCAACAAGGTAAGAACCAGGGTTCACTACAGCAACAGGTAAGAAGCCAGGGTTCACTACAGCACAGGTAGGGGAACCAGGCGTTCATACAGCCAAAGGTAAAGAGCCAGGGTTACTACGCGACAGGTAAGAACCCCAGGGTTCACTAACTAGCAACAGGTAAACAGCCAGGGTTCACTTACAGCACAGGTAGAACCAGGGTGCCAATACAGTACACGTAAGAGGCCAGGGTTCACTTACAGCACAGGTTAAGAAGCCAGGGTTTTACTACAGCACAGGGTAGAGTCAGGGTTTCACTACAAGCACAGGTAAGAACCAGGGTCCACTCAGCCACAGGTAAGAAACCAGGTGTTCCACTTACAGCACAAGGTTTAAGAACCAGGGGTTCACTACAGGTTAGGGTTAAGGAAGCCCAGGGTTCATACAAGCCACAGGTAAGAGGCCAGGTTCACTACAAGCACAGGTAGAAACCAGGGTTCACTACAGTAACAGTAAGGGCCAGGTTCTACGCACATGTAAGAAAGCCAGGTTTCACTTACGAACAAGGTAGCGTCAGGTTCATACAGCAACAGGGTAAGACCAGGGTTTTCACTACAGCACAGGTAAAGCCAGGGGTTCAACTCAGCACAGGTAAGAACCAGGGTTCACTTACAGCAAGGTAAACAGCCAGGGTTTTCACTACAAGCAACAGGTAAAGAAAACCAGGGTCACTTACAGCAACATTGGTTAAGAGCAGGGTGCAACTTACAGCCACAGGTAAAGAAGTCAGGGTCACTACCAACACAGGTATAGAAGCAGGGTTCACTACAAGCACCAGGTAAAGAGCCAGGGTTCACTTACAAAAACAGTGTAAGAGCCAGGGTTCTACTTACAAGGACAGGTAAGGATTCAGGGTTCAACTTAAAGCACAGGTAAGAACCAGGGGATTTCCACTACAGTTACAGGGGTAAAGAGTCAGGGTCACTACAGCACAAGGTAAGAGTCAGGTTCACTACAGCACAGGTAGGAAACCAGGGTTCACTACAGCACAGGTAAGGAACCAGGGTTCACTACAACAAGGGTAAGACCAGGGGTTCACTACAAGACAGGTAAAGGGGTCAGGGGTTCATAACAGCACAGGTAAGAACCAGGGTTACATACAAGGCACAGGTAAGAAGCCAGGTTCACATACAGCACAGGTAAGAAACCAGGGTTCAACTAACCAGCACAGGTACAAAGCCGGTTCACTACAGCACAGGGGTAAGAACCAGGGGGTTTACTACGACAGGTAGAGCCCAGGGGGTTTCCACTACAAAGCACAGGTAAAGAGTCAGGGGTCACTAACACCACAGGTAAAAGGCCAGGGTTCACTACCAAGCAAGGTAAGAGGCCAGGGTTCACTTAACAGACAGGTTAAAGAGGCCAGGTTTCACATACAGGCAACAGTAAGAACCAGGGTTTTAACTTTACAGCCACAGGTAAGAGTCAGGTTCACTACAGCACAGGGTAAATGAGTTTTCCAGGGTTCAACAACACAGGTAAGAACCAGGGTTCACTACCAGCAAAGGTAAGAACCAGGGTTACTAAACAGCACAGTAAAGAACCAAGGTTCAATACAGCACAGGGTAAGGAGTCAGGTTACTACCAGTAACAAGTAAGAAGTCAGGGTTTCACTACAGCCACAGGTAAGAGTCAGGGTTCACTACGTACAGGTAAGGGGTCAGGGTTCACTACAGTCAATAAAGAGTCAGGGTTCACTACCAGCCAACAGGTAGAGTCAGGGTTACTACAGTACAGGTAAGAGTCAGGGTCCACTACAGGCACAGGTAAGAACCGGGTTTCACTACAGTTACAGGTAAGAGCCAAGGGTACTACAGCACAGGTAAGAACCAGGGTCAAACTACCGCAACAGGGTAAGAGTCAGGGTTTCATATCGTACAGGTAAGAGTGGGTTTCACTACAAGCACAGGTAAAGAACCGGGTTTCACTTACGCACAAGGTTAAGACCAGGTTCACTACAGACAGGTAAGAGTCCCAGGGTTCCCACTAACAGTACAGTAAAGAATGTTCAGGGGTTAACTACAAAGCAACAGGTAAGAAACCAGGGTTCCCATACAGGTACAGTAAGAGCCAGGGTTTCACTTACAGCACAAGGTAGAACCGGGTCCACTCGTACAGGGTAAAGGAAGTCAGGTTCACTACAGTACAGGTAAGAGCCAGGGTTCACTTACAAGCAACAGGTAAGAGTCAGGGGTTCACTACAGTACAGGTAAGAGGTCAGGGTTCACTACAGTAACAGGGTATAAAGACCAGGTTTCACTACAGCACAGGTAAGAAACCAGGGTTCATACAGCACAAGGTAAGAGGCCCAGGGTTCACTACAGTCAGGAGAACCCAGGTTCACTAAGCACCAGGTAGAAGCCAGGCTTCAAACTACAGCACATGTAGAAGTCAGGGTTTCACTACAAGTCACAGGTAGTACCCAGGGTTCACTCAGCACAGGTAGAGCCCAGGGTTCACTTACAGGCACAGGTTAAGAGCCAGGGTTCACTCAGCACAGGTAAGAACCAGGGTTTCCACTACAGGCACAGGTAAGAACCAGTTCAACTACACACAGGTAAGAACCAGGGTTTCACTTAACAGCACAGGTGAAAGACAAACCAGGGTTCACTACAGCACAGGGTAAGAGTCAGGGTTCCACTAACAAGCACAGTAAGAACCAGGGTTTCACTACAAAGACAGGGTAACAAAGCCCAGGGTTTCATACAGCCACAATGTTAGGAGTCAGGGTTCACTACAGTAAAGGTAAGGGCCAGGGTTCAACTACAGCCACAGGTTAAGATTCCAGGTTCACTACAGCACCAGGATAAGAAACCAGGTTCACTTAAGCACAGGTAAGGAGCCCAGGGTTCACTACAAAGGCAAGGGTTAAAATGAAACCAGGGTTCCTACAGCACGGGTAAGGATTCAGGGTTCACTTACAGCACAAGGTAAACAGTTAGGGTTCACTACACTACAGGTTTAGAAGTCAGGGTTCACTACAGCAAAGGGTAAGAACCGGTTCACTTACAAGCACAGGTAAGGAACCCAGGGTTTCACTACAGCACAGGTAAGAACCAGGTTCACTACAAGCACAGGTACGATTCAGGGTTTCACTTACAGACAGGTAAGGAAGTTCAGGTTCAACTACACTTACAGGTTAAAGAAGTCCAGGTTTCACTACAAAGCACAGGTAAGAGGCCAGGGTTACCCACACCACAGGTAATTAACAGGTTCACTTACAGCACAAGGTAAGACCAGGGTTCACTACAGCACAGGATAAAAGAAACAGGGTTCACTACAGCAACAGGTAAGGCCAGGGTTTCACTACAGACAGGTAAGAGTCAGGGTTCACTACAGCACAGGTAAAGTTCAGGGTTTCACTTACAGCACAGGTAAAGAACCGTCACTACAGCACAGGTAAGAGCCAGGGTTTCACTACAAGCACAAGGTAAGGCCAGGTTTCACTACGCCAAGTTAGAGCCAGGGTTCACTACAGCACAGGTTAAGAACCAGGGTTCCACTACAGACAGGTTAAGAGCCAGTTTCACTAACAACAGTTAAGAGCCAGGTTCACATACAGTAAGGTAGAGCAGGGTTTTCAACTTAACAGCCACAGGTAAGAAGCCAGGGGTCACTACAGCACGGTAAGACGTCAGGTTCACTACAGGCACAGGGTAGATCAGGGTTCACTACAGCACAGGTAAGGAGCCAGGCTTCACTACAGCAAGGTAAAGAGGCCAGGGTTCACCTACAAGGCAACAGGTAAGAGGTCGTTCGACTACAGGGCACAGGTAAGAACCAGGGTTTCACATACAGCACAGGTAAGGTCAGGTTCCAACTTTTACAAAGCACAGCGTAAAACCAGGGTTTCACTACAGCACAGGTAAGAGTCAGGGTTCACTACAGCACAGGTAAGAGCAGGGTTCACTACAGCACAGTAAGAGCCAGGGTTCACTTACAGCACAGGTAAGAAAACCAGGGTTCATACAAGCACAGGTAAAGAGTCAGGGTTCAACTTTACAGCACAGGTAAGGAACCAGGTTCACTACAAAGCAAAGGTAAGGAGTCAGGGTTTCACTACAGCACAGGTAAGAAACCAGGGTTTCACTACAGTACAGGTAAAGGCCAGATTTCTACGCAAAGGTAAGGAGACCAGGTTCATACAAGCACAGGTAAGAGTCGGTTCAGCTACGCACAGGTTAAGAACCAGGGTTTCCCTCGCACAGGTAAGAAGCCTAGGGGTTCCACTACAAGCACAGGTAAGGAGTCATGGGTTCACACAGCACAGTACCAGGGTTCACTAACGCACAGGTTAAGAACCAGGGTTCATACAGCAAGGTAAGGAGTCAGGGTTCACTCAGCACAGGTAAGAGTTTTCAGGGCTTCCACTTACAGCACAGGTTAAGACCAGTGTTTCACTACAGCACAAAGTAAGAGGTCAGGGGGTCACTACAGCCCACAGGTAAGACCAGGGTTCAACTACAGACCAAGGTAAGTAGCCAGGGGTTCACATACAGTCACAGGTAGTAGTCTCGGCTCAACTAAGCACAGGTAAGACCAGGGTTCATTAACAGCACAGGTAAGAACCAGGGTTTCACTACAGCAAGGTAAGACCGGGTTCCTTACAGACAGGTAAGATCAGGGTTCCACTTACGCAACAGGTACAGAACCAGGGTTCAACTACAGCGAAGGTAAGAAGGGGTTCACTACAGCAACAGGTAAGAGTCAGGGTTCACTACAGTACAGAGTAAGACCAGGGGTTTCACCTACAGGCAACAGGTAAGAGTTCAGGGGTTCACTACAGCAACAGGTAGAACAGGGTTCACTACAGCACAGGTAAGAAACCAGGGTTCAACTACAAGCAAGGTAGAACCAGGTTCACTACAGCCACAGGTAAAGAGTCCAGGTTTCACTTACAGCCACAGGGTAACAGTTAGGGTTTCAACTACACTACAGGTAAGAGTCAGGGTTCCATACAGCACAGGTAAAGAGCCAGGCGGTTTCACTACAGCACCAGGTAAGAAACCTAGGGTTTCACTACAGCAAGGTAAGAAACCAGGGTTCACACAGCACAGGTAAAGGGAGGTCAGGGTTTCACTACACAAACAGGTAGAGGTCCAGGGTTCCAACTACCACTAAGGTAAGAGTCAGGGTTCACTACAGCACAGGTAAGAGGGCCAGGGGTTCACCACCACCACAGGTAAGAAACCAGGGCTTCACTACAGCACAAAGGTAAGGGAAAACCAGGGTTTCTCATAACAGCACAGGTTAAGAACCAGGGTTCACTACAGCACAGTAGAGGGCCAGGGGTTCACCTACGCAACAGGTAAGGGTTTCAGGTTCACTAACAGACAGGTAAGGAGTCAGGGTCACTTACCAGACAGGTAAGAACCAGGGGATTACTACAGCAAGGTTAGATCAGGGTCAACTACAGCACAGGTAAAGAAGTCAGGGTTCACTACAGCCACAGGTTAACATAACCAGGGTTCACACAAGCACAAGGTAAGGAGTCAGGGTTCAACTACAAGAACAGGTTAAGAACCAGGGTTCACTACCAACACAGGTAGGGAACCAGGGTTCCACTACAGTTACAGGTAAGGAGGCCAGGGGTTCATAACAGCACAGGTAAGAGCCAGGTTCATACAGCACAAGTAAAGGGGGCCAGGTTTCAACTACAGCACAGGTAAGAAACCAGGGTTTCACTACAGCACAGGTCAGAGCCAGGGTTCCACTAACAGCACAAAGTAAGAGCCTGGTTCACTACCAAGTACAGGTAAGGAGCCAGGGTTCACTACAGGAACAGTAAGAAAAGCCCGGGGTTCACTACAGCAACAGGTAAAGGAGTCAGGGTTCAAGTACAGAAACAGGTAAGGAGTTCGGGTTCACTACAAAGGCCACAGGTAAGGAGGCCCAGGGTTCCACTAAGGCACAGGTAAGAGGTCCGGGTTCACTACAGAACAGGGGTAAGAGCCAGGGTTCACTAACCAGCAACAGGTAAGAGCCAGGTTCCACTACAAGCAAGGTAAAAAAAGCCCAGGTTTCACCTACAGCACAGGGTAAGAAACCAGGTTTCACTACAGACAAGGTAGAGTCAGGGTTTCACTACTAGCACAAGGTAAGAACCAGGTTCCATACAGCACAGGATAAGGAGCAGGGTTCTACAGCACAAAGTAAGAAACCAGGGTTCAGTTACAGCACATGGTAAAGAACAGGGGTTCAACTACAGCACAGGTAAGAACCAGGGTTTCAACTTTACAGCAACAAGTAAGACCAAGGTTCACTAACAGCACAGGGTAAGAGTCAGGGTTTCAACTACAGCCCACAGGTAAGAACCCAGGGGTCATACGCACAAGTAGAACCAGGGTTCCCACTTTACAGCACAGGTTAAGGAAACCAGGGTTCACTACAGCACTAGGTAAAGAAACCAGGGTTCCCTTACAGCACCAGGTTAAGACCAGGGTTCACTACAAGACAGGTAAAAGACCAAGGGTTTCACTAGACAGGTAAGAGTTCAGGTTCACTACAGACAGGTAAGAGCCAGGGTTCAATACAGCACAGGTAAAGAGTTCAGGGTTCACCTACAGCACAGGTAGGTTCAGGGTTTCACTACAGCCACAGGTAAGAGTCAGGGTTCAACTACAAGCACAGGTAGAACCAGGGTTCAACTACAGCACAGGCTTAAAGTCAGGGTTCATACAAGCAACAGGTAGGAGCCAAGGGTTACTTACAGCACAGGTAAGGGCAGGTTCACTGACGCAAGGGTAAGAGGCCATGGAGGTTCACTACAGCACGGTTAAAAGAGCCAGGGTTCACTTACAGCAACAAGGTAAGAGGCCAGGGTTCACTAACAGCACAGGTAAGAGTAGTTCATACAGGCAACAGGGTAAGAGCAGGGTTCATACCAGTTACAGGTAAAGAGGTCGGGTCATTACAGCACAGGTCAGACCAGTTCATCTACAGACAGGTAAGGGAGTCAGGGTTCAACTACAGCACAAGGTAAAGAACCCAGGGTTCACTACAGCACAGGTAAGAGCCAGGGTTCACTACAGTACAGGTCAGCAGGTAAGCCAGTCCAGAGGTTCACTACAGCACAGGTAAAGAGCCAGGGTTCACTACAGCACAGGTAAGAGTCAGGGTTCACTACAGCACAGGTAAGAACCAGGGTTCACTACAGCCAACAGGTAAGAGCCAGGGTTTCACTACAGCACAGGTAAGAGCCCAGGGTTCACTACAGCACAGGTAAGAGCCAGGGTTCACTACAGCACAGTAAGACCAGGTTCATTACAGCACAGGTAAGAGTCAGGGTTCACTACAGCACAGTAAGAACCAGGGTTCACTACAGTACAGGTAAGAGCCAGGGTTCACTACAGCACAGGTAAAAGCCAGGGTTCACTACAGCACAGTAAGAGCCAGGGTTCACTACAGCACAGGTAAGAGCCAGGGTTCACTACAGCACAGTAAGAACCAGGTTCACACAGCACAGTAAAGCCAGGGTTCACTACAGCACAGGTAAGGCCAGGGTTCCTACAGCCAGGTAAGAGCAGGGTTCACTACAGCCACAGGTAAGGAACCAGGGTTCACTACAGACAGGTAAGAGCCAGGTTCATACAGCAAGTAAAGTCAGGGTTCATACAGACGGTAAGAGCCAGGGTTCACTACAGCACAGTAAGAGCAGGGTTCACTACAGCAGGTAAGAGTCAGGGTTCACTACAGCACAGGTAAGAGTCAGGGTTCACTACAGCACAGGTAAGAGCCAGGGTTCACTACAGCACAGGTAAGAGCCAGGGTTCACTACAGCACAAGTAAGTTTTACTAATGGAATATACAGAAAGATGCCAAGATGCCAGAGAAGCAGAGCTCACTCTTCAGAAAAAAATCTTCAAGCCCGCGTTGTCTCTGCACGAGAAGCAGCAGCGTCGGCCCCTCCCTCTCTGTCTCTCGCCTTCAGTAAAACCCACTCATTACCGCCTCATATTTAGGGAAATCTCATTCATAAGTCACTTTGCATTGGCTTTGAGTCTCACGCACAGTTATTTAAATGAGGGCCCTCATCCTGACTGAGATCCTGATTCTGCCTTTGGATCAAAGACAATGTTCAAACTAGTTTTGCATTGCCATCTGATGTAGAGTTGTATTAAATATCTTTGGGTACACCTCTCCTCAGCACAGGAAAGTCTTACAGGCCAGGTTTAAGCCGATCGGAGTTCAGCTGGAGTCAAAATGCTCAAACGCTAGCATGCTCTCTGTAACTGTACTTTGATATTTCTAATTGCTTTTCTTAAGAGTTTAAGTGCTGCTACATGTGTTAGCCCATACCTGTAAAGCCATCGTCTGTACTGGGTTTAGCATGAATACCTTTGGTCTCCGATGGAAAACTCCTGCACGACTGAGAGCTGACACGTTTGTTTTGTCTCCAGTGCAGGGCCACGCCGGGCGGCTGGTGTTCGGGGAGCTGCGGGGGAAGACCTGTGTGTGTATGCAGGGCCGCTTCCACATGTACGAGGGACACTCTCTCTGTAAGGTGCGACCATCACACGCAGGCAGGGGGCGCTGTCCTCGGACTCTGACCCTCCCCTTTATCTTCTGCCTCTGGAGTTTAAGTTCACATACAGGTTACAGTGGAGAAGAGACAAGTCTGTGTTTACATGAAAGTTTAGATGTTTAACCTCTAACCAAGTGCAGTCCAGCTTTACCCAAATCTAAAAAGTCACAGCCTATATGCCACTGTAACACCTCATTGAAAGCTAAGTCCTACAAAACTCATCTAAACAGATATTTTTCCTTTCTGTGTTGCCGTGCTGCGGTCACTTTTTTGCCTTTACTTGTCATTGCCTTTTTGTCACATTTTCATTGCTTTTTTCATCACTCATTTGTGGCTTTTTTGTTACATTTCCATCACACATTTTCAACATTCTTGTCTTTTTTTGTCACTTTTTTGTCTCTTGTGTTGCTCTTTTTTGTCTCTTGTGTTGCTCTTTTATGGCTTTTTTGTCGATTGATTTTGTTACTTTTTCGTCGTTTGTTTTTGTCGCTCTTTTGTTGCATCTTCATCCTCGTTTCCGTCTCATTTTTGTTGCTGTTTTGACACTTTTTTCAAGAAGCTTTTAGATTTGGATAAAGCCAAACTGGAGAAAATGTGCTTGGTTCAGGTGGGGGTTAAGAGGTTTTAACAGAGCGCATTTTCTCCAGTTTGGTTTTACCCAAATCTAAACTTTTCTGCTTACAGCTTACAGCCTGTAACGCCTCATTTGAAAGCTAAGACCACCAAAAATCCTTCCATTGTTGCCGTGTCGTTGCCACCTTTCCACATTCGTTTTCATCTGGGTTTTTTGTTGGGTTTTCATCACCATTTCACCACCTTTTTACATTTTTGTATTACCTGTGTAGGCTCTCAGTCGTACAGGAGTTGTCCATCTTTGATAAAGGTTCTTGAGTCATCTTCTGTATTCGGTAGTTGAAGTGTCGAACGTTTCGCCTCTTCATCCAAAAGGCTTCATCAACACTGTTTTTTGTTGTGTTTTTATCCTTGTTTTCTTCTCGTTTTTCTCACTATTTTATTATTTTAAGAAGCTTGTTAGATTTGGGTAAAGCCAAACTGGAGATAATGCGCTTGGTAAAGGCGGGGGTTAAGAGGTTTAATGGGATGATGAGGGGAACTTCTAAAGATGCACTGTAGGGGCCCCCAAAACAAATTCATTTAAAAACAGTGTGATACTGTATACTGTATATAGGAAGTGAGTGAGGCACATGTTGAAGATGCCGTTTGCAGTCTCGGTGTAAATGTTCCTCACACTGCAAAGCAGCATATCCCAATAAAAAGCCAAATTCAAGCTCAAAATGTTTTCTCACAATATTGCAAAAGACACAGCCTGACTTACACGAGGTGCAAACCCGTCCCCCTGCGTGAGGAGTGACTGGCAGTCCAGTGGAATGTGAGTGGCTGCAGCTGTTTGCACTAAAGAGATTTGCTGATCACAATAGGTTCTGTTCATGTTCCAGTGGGAGCAGGTATAAGTACAGCTCTACGGGCGATAAACTGTTTTTGAATTATTTGACAGTGATTGGATTCACAAACCTGCCACATTATTCTTATTTTACTGACCAACGTCACACTCATGTTTCTGATATTGTCTCCACCTTGAGGGAATAAATAGACCATAGTTCATATGAGCTGGAAGAGAGGACTTTGAACTTTGTGACAGTTTTTGTTTCATGTGGCCCTGGAATTAGAGAAATTAGTAACAAACTAAGACTAGAAATCTGAATTTTGATTGTTGCCAGAGTGAATTTTCAGCTGCTCAGTTTTAAACTATACGTTTGTTAAGTGGTGACGTCACCGGGTTCGCGTAGACTGGCAGATGTGCGAGAAACTCCAAAAAACTCTTCAATACCACAATCAATATTTCTGAAACTCAATAGAGAGTTACTGAACATACTTATTTATCAGGCCCATTAGCCAAAAATGCTGAACCTACTGCTATAAAAGTAATATTTACTAAAATCGCTACATCCGGGTTTGGCGGGAAAAATGCTAAAGTCGAGTCGGCGCAGCAGCTCCACTAACCCGGAAGTAGCGACTTTAGTAAATATGACTTTTTTAGCAGTAGGTACGTCATTTTTGGCTAATGAGTCTGAGAAATAAGTAGGTCCAGTAACTCTCCACTGAGTTTCAGAAATATTGATTGTGGTTTTTAAGAGTTTTTCTCACATAATTTGCCGGTCTCCTAGGACCCTGAAGCGGAAGTCGTGACGTCACACTTAACATAGATACGTATAGATACAGTCAGCATATCTGGTATCGCCCATATATGGTGGTCATATTTGAAAACAGTTTCGATATCGAACAATTTCGATAAAATTCTAAACTTTCTCTAATTATTCAAAAACGACTTTAACAAATGCTGAAGTATTGATATAGTTTTCTACTAAATAAAAATACAAAGACATAGAGAGGAGCAAAGTGGTTCAACAGCCCATAAATACATAAATAACAGAGGATGCTAACATGATGCTGTATGTTAGCATCGTGCTAATGCTAACACTAGCTAGCGCTAGCTGTAACTGCCGTTTTTTTGCTTCTACTGAACAATCTGCTGTGAATAAACATCCATATGGACCCGATTTAAACTTGACTTTATTCATGTGTGATAAATAAGGAATCAATAAGGAAATAGCTACAAAGAGTGAAAAATTGTGTTTCCCAAAAGATTCTGTTTTCCCCTTCGGCGAAACCACGCCCCCTTCTATGACGAGATGCCGTCTGTATCTATAGGCTCTTTAGAATGCTGTGACGTGAACTTAACCTATTGATTCTGAAGGTTTCACTTTGAATCCTTTACTTTTAAAATGCCTCCCAAACTGTGCCTCCCAAACCCAGTCCAGTCCAATTTAAGCTCCGCGACGGTGAATACTCCCTGGACGACTGAAAGCCTTAACACACAGCGCCCCCCTCAGATCGTCAGGGGCAGTGCAGTAAAGGCACCTCGGTTCTTTCAAAACAAGGTTTAGAGTCAAATGAACCGTTTAAACGTGTCGTACATGAGTCAGATTCTTTATTCTTTAGAAACCCAAAACATTTACAAATGGATTTGATTTTGTGGAGAAAAGGGCAGAGAGTGAGTGAGCCTATGTCCGAGGGAGCCTCAGGAGATCAGCCCGGTCCAGTCGATGGTATTTAAAGCCTCATTCCGTGCGTGTGAGTGAGTTTCCTGCAGCGTCTGAATCAAACAAAGGCGTTTTCAGGGGTAAATGCTGAGGTGACCCTGAGGCGGAGCTGAAGAATCTGCAGAGACGGAACAAAGAGCTGTGTGTCTCACCAGGCTTTAGCTGCAGCAGAAGAGTAGAATAGTATAGTAAGTATAGGATAGTAGAGTGAGTCAGATGCCCTCCCGTGTCCTCCTGCAGAATGTTCTGGAGGAAGGTTCGTAAGTCATGCGTGTGGAGGAAGTGTTCGTGCTGACTGCTCTCTGCTCATTCTTCATTATTATCAGACCTGAGAAAGGTCTGAGTCTGCGGCTGTAACTCGGGACCTGGTCACATGACGCTGTGACGGTCATAACAACAGTGAATGGAGGAGGACGGTCATTCACTAAAACTGCCTCCAGGTCTAAGGATATTTAACATGTGTTCAAACTATATTTACTACTAGAAACTGATGTCACTGTAAATCTTCCTAACAGTGTGATCTAAACCTAAGGGGTAGGGCCTCATAAGTTATAACTAACTTCTTCCTACCCCCTTTGAGCAGCACAAATACTTCTTACGTTGTTAATAATTTCTGTAAATATTACATGTATACTATACCTGTATGTATCTGTTGCTCAAATAAATAATAATGATAAATATTTAATGAGCAGATTTTCCCCAGTGCTGGTTTGTGTATGGAGCCAGATTGTCACTTTTTCACTCTTTTGTTGAATGGTGAAACATTTGGTTTCTAAAAGTCTAATGTCAATTAACTGGACCAATTAGCACTGAGAATTTGATCAATGTATTTAGTTCATTCATTGTGAAAAGTAGGGGAGACCGGGGATGCTTGTCTCACTTTTTTGTCTGGAGTTCGCTGCTCGTCAACAGAAAATCCCACAGGAGTCAGACCTGCATTAAATGAAAGCTTGAACCCTTGACTTGAAGGAGACCTCACTTCCTTTGTTTCTGTCATATTCAGATTAATCCCCTCCTGGAACTGCCTCCTAACGTGGTGGAGGGGTTTGAGCCTGAATGATCCTGGAGCTCTGTTGTCGGGGGCTTGGTGCCCCTGGTAGGGTCTCCCATGGCAAACAGGTCCTAGGTGACGGGTCAGACAAAGAGCGGTTCAGAAGCCCCTTATGAGAGACCAACAGGCCCGGTTAGAACCATGAGGCCGTCCTTCTGTGGACCCACCACCTGCAGGAGGAGCCATAGGGGCTGGTGCAGCTCCAACAGCTGCCCCCACGACCCGGCAACGGACAAGTGGAAGAAAATGGATGTATGGATGGATGGATGGATGGATGGATGGATGGATGGATGGATGGATGGATGGATGGATATTCAGATTAATAGTTATTAACCCTCAAACACAAGTAGATTGACTGTGACAATGTGCCCACTATTGTTTGTAATGAAATTTGATAAACCTCTGTAACTTTTTTGCTTCTTGAGATCAAAGTTTCCCGTTGTGAACAATCTGCTTTTGAATAATGATAATATTACCTGCATTACACGTTTACAATACGTGTCTAAAAAGAACAAAAACACTGATTAATATCAATGACTGGGTCCATGATCTCTTTGTACACAAAAACAAAAATCCTCCTCCAAAACAAAATAATTATACCCTACCCCACCTGTAGAAATATCATTGGCCTTTAGAACACTGTGATGTCACCTGAAACCCAGCAATAGTTTCAAATGGAGGTTGTAACTATGGCAACTGTCTTTATGCAGATTTCTAGTCTTAGTTTGTTGCTAATTCCTCTGTATTTCCTGGGCAAATTCCCATGAAACAAAAACTGTCCCAAAGTTCAAAGTCCTCTCTTCCAGCTCATATGAAATATGGTCTAATTATTTCCTCCTAAAGGCGTCCAAAAGTGGAGACGATATTCAGAAACATGAGTGTGATGTTTGTCAGTAGAATAAGAATAATGTGTCAGGTTTGTGAATCCGATCACTGTCAAATACTGATCAAGGGAAACATTGGACATTCTCTGTTTGTACTGAAATAGAATTCTAGAACATGAACAAAACCTTGAAACTTCACTCATTTAATAATTCAATCTTAAGAAATGAAACAACACAGATTTGTTGAGTTTGTGGCATCAAGAATATAGTGTTAGGTCTTTAAGAAGTGTTATATTTGGCTTTGCTGTAATACGCATTATTCCATTGTTATAAACATTGTAATAACTCATTATCCATTTCGTCCCAGACCACGTTCCCGGTGCGAGTGTTTAAGCTGCTCGGTGTCGACACCCTCATCGTCACCAACGCCGCCGGCTCATTGGACGATTCGCTGCGACCCGGTGACATCATGATCCTCAAAGATCACATCAACTTCCCCGGACTGTGCGGTCTCAACCCGCTGTGCGGACCCAACCTGGACCGGTGAGAAACATCAGCGTGTTATTAAGAATGATTAACACTTTCATTCCACTCTTTAACAACATCTCCACTTTAGTCGCTCCATAAGACTCCGCGCTTGGCAGGCTCCACTCAAATACATTTGGAAGGTTTTTACAGATCTGATTCCTGACACATTTATTCAGCTTTGAACCAAAAACAAGGAGACATTTATATTTTGACAGATTTTTCCACCAGTAAGTAGTTTATTCAAGAAATAAACTAGATCCAAAATCCCTCAGAGCAAATCTGTGGAACTTTTATGTCACAAATAAAACCACTCATTTAAGCCTGGAAAAGTCCATGATATACATGTCGTTGCTGGAAATATCGACAATTTTGGCCTTTTTTTCTTTTCTTTTTTTTTGCATTACAACACCTATATTTTTGAAACTTTCCCTCATATCTACATTGTTAATCTAAAGCAGAAGTTTCACACAGATAATTTGTATTTGCCCCACTTAAAAATGGCGACGTACGACCTTAGAACGTTCCGGGTTATTAAACTCGTCTGTAAACAATAATGCTAATGCTACAACGGTTAGCTCATATGATGCTAATGTTACATGAAAGTTTCTTCAAACCAGATATAATTAAAAACATGCAACATAAAGTTATGTTGAAGGCTGTGACCTTCACGTTACTGATGCAGTGGTTTTGTTACAGTTTTATCATTAGCTGCTTCTCCACTGGGGGGCGCTGTTACTGTCGTCATCTTTTATACGAACTCATAGCAGTCTGGAGGTGTCTGAGTTGTATTTACCACTTCCAGCACCTCCAACACATTTTTAGAAATGTACCAGTCGCTTGGAATGCACCATGATATCTCTACATTGTTTTGACCGTATTTAGTAATAAACACCTGTCCCAATTCAAACCCTAGCCCTAGTTTTGAGCCCTTCCCCTAGATTTTGTGCATTCCCGCGGAGGGGTAGGGTGTCCCAATACTTTAGGGAGCAAGGGGAAGTGGCTATCTCCCCTTAAAAAGGCCCTCCGCAGAAAGTCAGCTCGGGAGCAGACTTGCAGCCTGTTTAAGGGCAAGGGAGTATAAAGATGGCGGTTACCGGTGGAAGCGAAAAGTCAAGTGCTTTTTAATATCCTCCACCTCCTCCATAGCTCGAGTTTTCTGTGGCATAGTACTGATGAAGCATCGACATCAGGCTGGCTAGCTGTTGTTGATGTTGGGCTAGTGAGACAGCCGACTAGCTTTTGTAGAGCTAGCTAGCTTCTCACAACGCACCCTTCCAAATGTCCTTTATGTTTATAGCAAAGCGTCAATACATGCAAATGTCCATATTCCTTTCACAGCAACCAAATCCGTAACCAAGTCTCTTATAATCCAAGGCATCAAGCACTACAAACAGAGATTCACGCAATCACCGTAGTTGGATGTATATGCAATGGACTTTTAAGTTATAGTTGAAAGTCGCTATTTGACGACGTTCGTAAAAATGCTTCGCAAGAGTCTGCCCATCAATATACACTGACCGCCGGGTGTGTGTCCCGGTGTGTGTCCCGGTGTGTGTCCCGGTGTGTGTCCCGGTGTGTGTCCCGGTGTACATGTGGATGTTTCGTGCTTATTCAGGTTCTTAATCTACTGACTCTGATTCAAGCTTTCAGTAAACAAAATGGTCACAAGCTGAACTCTTTCTCCTGTGAGGATAAAGGACTGAAAGTGTTGCTTGTTTACGTTCTACTTATGTGACATAGATGATTATTGATTGACCTATCAAAAACCGTAATGCATCGCGTTTAATCGTTTAACAACAGACTGGATGTAAACTATACGATCTGAATGTGTAGGCCGTCTTGTTTTTAGGCACAATGGTAGTTGGCAGCTAAGTTGAGCCAAGTGCCAAAATGAAACAAAACAACAAACCAGAAACATCCCGACTATTACAAACATACGGCGAACGCGTCTTCTGTGTCGTATATATGTATCAAACGTAGATAAATCAACATAGCACACACAACAGGCAGGATATACACTGGAACCGTCATTTTCACATGTGAATGAAAATAGTACTTCTTGTTATTCTGTATTTTTATGCAACTGTGAAGCACTTTGAATTGCCTTGTGTATGAATTGTGCTCTACAAATAAACTTGCCTTGCCTTATTGTAGTTTTCAGGCGATGTGTATTACCGCCATCTACTAGACTGGGGGGGAAATCAGACTCGTCGATGTTACGTGTGACGTAAGGAACACGTTCACTGCACCAATTTGCATACTAGTGGTGTCCCATTTCTTAGGGGACAATCTTCACTTGCACTTTCCTCATTGAGGGGACTCTACTGTGGAGGGAACTCATAGCGAGTGTTCTCAGAGCAAGTCTCACTTTGCTGGAGACTCAGATCCATCATTTCCCACAGGACAAAGAGCCGCGGGCCGAGTGTGAGCCCTGTGGAGATCCTCATTGGTTAACCATTTAAAGGATCTGTATCATGCTATTTTAGCCATTCCAAAGTAAAGTATAGGCATATATATGATATATTGTACCTCTATCACTATGGAGTACTCATTTTTGAGAGAAATATAAGTATTTTTGGGGGTATTTTCCCTACCCGGAAGATAAGACGCTTCGATTCAGTTAACTCCGCCCCTCTCTCTGCTCATTCCACATTTGCAGTATTATAAATATAAATATCGCTGCAAAAAGTGAAGTTACTTCACATAATGCAGTTATAAGGAGTTGACATGTGCAAAGCAGTTTCATAAATGGCTAACACACATGCTAACACACACGCTAACATGCGTTTTGATTGACTCACCGCTCAGTTTGGACTCCCATGAGATCGCGTTGGTTATAAAAGTTATAAAAGTTAATCCACTTTGATTCTGGCCAAGGTTCACCAAGCATCCATCAGGTTGGTTGATATAGTAGCTAGCTTAATCCCGGAAAGAAATTCCAACTTCTGGCGAGTGCACTCTTCTTTAGGAAGGTTGAATAGTCCTGTTGCTCTCGTAGCCAAACGCGCATCCGTGGCATTATCGGTAAGAAAAAAGAGCAGGCGGTGTCCAGAGTAGGTTAGAAAGAGCTCAGTCTTCAAAACAACACTTATGCTCGGATCCATGGCTCCTCCAGCCGTGGGTGCGCTTGATTAGCGTCGTGGGACAGCACAGACGCTTCGGAGGGTTGCTGTTTTTTTTTTTTTTTTTTTTTTTCAAAAAAAAAAAAAAAAAAAAAAAAAAAAAAAAGCTGTTTTATAAATAAAAATCAGGCCGTAAGGCATTACATTACAGACGTAGAGCACTTCCGTTCCGCTGTGACGACACAACTGAACAGCTCAGTGGTTTACCAGGAGAGGGTGGAGCAGCTGCTCAGAGAGCAGGATTCAGGAGGATTACTTAGAACTGCGTGAATGAAGCCAAAACCGCTCTGGGGGTGTTTTGATAAGGAAATAGCATAACAACATGGCTAAAAGCTCCAAAAAGTCGATTTGCATGATATAGGACCTTTAAATAACTTCTCTCCTGTCTCTGTCTCAGGTTCAGTCCTTGTTTTCCTCATTGGTTATCCATTTAAATAACTTCTCTCTCTGTCTCAGGTTCGGGCCCCGTTTTCCCGCCATGTCCGGCTGCTACGACGCCGGGCTGCGGCGCATCGCCATGGAGATTGGGAAGCAGCTGGGCGTGGCCGAGGTGATGACGGAGGGCGTGTATGCCATGGTGGGTGGGCCCAACTTCGAAAGCATCGCAGAGGCCCGCCTCCTGCACCGGCTCGGAGTGGATGCAGTGGGTAAGCCCCGCCCCCTCTGTCTCTAAATTCCTTATGAACAGTTTCTCCTTTGTCCCACGGATGGATGACTGCCTAAAACTTTTCCACGGTCTGTTGTTTTGTACAACAGATCAAATGCGTTAGCATTTGTGCTGTTAGCGCAAATGCCTAAAGCTGTAGCTGCATTAGCCTACAGGTTTATTCGTGCATCTTGATTAAAGTTCTTTTGAGTGTTTTATCAGACTCCTCTGTTTAACTGCTCATCCTGAAACAAGTGGAAATACAAACTCACAGCTCGTCTGGCTCTGAAAGGCAAGGCAAGGCAAGGCAAGTTTATTTGTAGAGCACAATTCATACACAAGGCAATTCAAAGTGCTTCACAGTTGCAGAAAGAGAAATTACAAGAAAACAGATAAAATCAATCAATAAAACATCAACATAAAGTTAATCAATGACAGTAAAAGGCAAGAGTGCAGATAAAATACTTTCAGTTTTCATATGCACGGGTAAAAAGAGCTGTTTTCAGCCTGGATTTGAACATTGTCAGAGTTGAGGCCTGTCTCACATCCTCATGAAGACTGTTCCAGATTTTAGCTGCATGAACTGAAACGCAGCCTCACCGTGTTTATTATTGACTCTGGGAACCACCAGGAGACCCCTCCCTGAAGTTCTCAGGGCCCGAGATGGTTCATACGGCTCTAACATGTCAGAGATGTACTTTGGTGCTAAACCATGAAAAGACTTGTACACAAGCAGAGCTGTTTTAAATTCTATTCTCTGAGTGACAGGAAGCCAGTGCAGAGACCGGAGCACTGGACTAATGTGGTCGTATTTCCTTGTTCTTGTCAGGACTCGAGCAGCAGCGTTCTGGATGTTCTGCAGCTCTAACAGCTCGTTTAGAAAGGCCAGTGAGCAGGCCGTTACAGTAGTCTAACCTGCTGGAGACAAATGCATGGATGAGTCTCTCTAAGTCTGGTTTTGACACTATTCCTCTGATCTTAGCAATGTTTTTCAGATGGTAAAAAGCTGATGACGTTATTGCTTTGATGTGGCTGTTTAAGTTCAGGTCTGAGTCCATGATTACTCCTAGATTTCTAACCTGATTTTTGGTTTCAGAGCGAGAGACTCAAGGTGACTGATAACACTTTGTCTTTGTGTCTGTGGGCCAAAGACAATGATCTCAGTTTTGTCTGAGTTTAGTTGGAGAAAGTTGTTTTGCATCCACAAACTGATCTGTTCGATGCAGTGACAGAGTGTATCTACAGGCCCATGTTCACCTGCCGTCAGTGACACATAGATCTGAGTGTCATCTGCGTAGTTGTGGTACGACACATTGTTGCTGTTTATTAGCTGACCCAATGGAAGCATGTACAAGTTGAATAAGAGGGGTCCCAAGATTGACCCCTGGGGGACTCCACAGGTCATGGAAATTTTGTCTGAGACACAGTTGCCAATTTCGACAAAGTACGTCCTATCCTCGAGATAGGACTTGAACCAGTTTAGAGCAGTACCAGAGATTCCCACCCAGTTTTCTAACCTGTGAAGTAAGATCCTGTGGTCCACTGTGTCAAAGGCAGCGCTCAGGTCCAGCAGAACTAAAACTGAGACCTTACCTGCGTTTGTGTTCATACGAATATCATTTGTCACCTTGATCAGAGCTGTCTCAGTGCTGTGGTGGGGCCTAAATCCTGACTGGAAAGTATCAAACACATTGTTAGATAGGAGAAAGTAAGTGAGCTGTTGATATATTACTTTCTCTAGGACTTTTCCTAAGAACGGTAGGTTTGATATGGGCCGGTAGTTGTTCAGTACCTTGGGATCAAGGCTGCTCTTCTTTAGAAGAGGCTTAATGACCGCGGTTTTCAAGGCCTTTGGAAATGCTCCAGTCTCAAATGAGATGTTAACTAACTGAACAAGTTGTGGTAACAAGCTGGTCAGCACAGACTTCAGAAATCTAGTGGGTAATTCATCAAGGCAGCATGTACATGAACTCAGACCGGAGATAACCTCTTCGATTGTTTGTCAGTAACAGGAGTGAAATGTGTCAGCTCAAGGTGTCTAGCTGGTGGCAGGGTTGCTATTTGTGTTGTGGAAATTATGGCATTTTTAATGCCTTGGACTTTGTCATGAAAAAATATTGCAAACTCATTGCACTTAGATGTAGAGATTAGTTCTAAGGGCAGTGAAACTGGAGGGTTAGTTAATCTGTTTACTGTGGAAAACAGAACACGAGGATTGTTTCTGCAGTTTGCGATGATTTTAGAGAAGTATTTCTCCCTTTCTCCACGCAAAATCTGGTTGAACTCACAAAGCACTTCTTTGTATATCTCAAAATGAACCTGGAGCTTTGACTTGCGCCATTTCCTTTCGGCTTTTCGGCACTCCCTTTTCTGTGCCCTGACCGAATCTTCACTTCTCCAAGGTGCCTTTTGTCTATTGTTAACCATTTTAACCTTGACAGGAGCAATAGTATCCAAAACATTTAAGACGCTTGATGTATAAGAGTCCAACAGATTATCAACATTTGAACATGGAGGATTTTCAAATCTGATCATTTCCATAAACTGTGTCCCTGTTTTATCATTTATGTGTCTTCTCTGAATAACTCCAGGCCCAACCACTGGTTTGGGTGTAACAGACAAGTCAAAAAAGACACAAAAATGATCAGATAAAGCAACATCAACAACATTCACATTTGATATATTAACACCTTTTGTAATAACTAGATCTAGAGTGTGACCTTTGTTGTGAGTCGCCTCACTCACGTGCTGAGTTAAACCAAACATTTCAAGAACAGCATTAAGTTCTTTTGCATGCCTGTCATTGGTCACATCCACATGCACATTAAAATCACCTGAAATGACTAAACAATCAAAATCAGTGCATATAAATGAAAGTAATTCAGTGAAGTCTTCGATAAAACAATTCTGTGGTGGTTTGTAAATAGTCATATAAAGAATGGAAGATTGTTTTATCTCCATTTTGAAAGACACATACTCAAATGATACAAAACCCCAAATGACAATTTGTGGATGACTATATTGTCCCTGAATATTGCACAGACACCCCCGCCCCTCTGATTTTGGCGTGTTTCAGACACAAAATTGAAATTTGATGGACTACACTCAATCAAAACTGCGTTACCAGTGTTTTGTCAAGCCATGTTTCAGTTAAAACATAAAATCTAGATTATAAGAAGAAATAAAACTATTTATTAAAAAGGACTTGTTTTTTAACGATCTGGCATTGAGTACAGCATGTTTGAGATTTGTCTGTGTTTGAGTGGATGGAATCTTTTTGCAAGGGATATGGATTAGAGTTCTTTGATTGGACGGTCTGACTGTCCCTCTCTTATCTAATCTATGTTGTTTGACTGTACTAATTGTTTCAGAAGAACACACTCCCTCTGTGGACCTCTGGTTGGTTTTGAGTTTGCTATGCATGGTAGCAACGCAGAGGCCCTTAATGTCCTAGACAGCAGCAGTGAAGCTGCTGGAAATCGGAGGTGGGGGAGGGGCATGATACTTCTTCGTGGATGAAAGCCTTGGTCTTGACATGACTGGAGTGCGGGGAGTCATTTGAATCCCTTGTTTTATCAAGGCTTCAAAATGGCTGGGAAATCCCATAGGTGACTTTGGTGATGGGAATGATTCAGAAAAATCTCTGGAGGGTGTAGATGTACCAGTCGGGCTCAAGGCCTGTGGTGGAGTTGATGAAAGTGGTCCTTCGGCTGAATCATTTACTATAGATGCAGGTGGTGCTGAAGCTGAGCCTTTCCCCGGAGATGCAGATGCAGGTGGCGCCGCTGCTATGGTTGAGATGTTTTCTGGTGCAGCTAATTCCTTAACTGTGGCTGGATCCTTAACTGTGGCTGAGTCCATTACTGTAGGTGCAGATGATGCAGCTGCAACTGAATCTTTATTGGGATGCAGGCGAAACCTTTGCTGGTGAGCCAGGAGCTCTTCTCATGCTCCTCTCTGCTCTCTCTTGTTGCTCAGGCCTCCACTGATTTTGCAGAGCATGGAGGAGATTTTCCGTCAGTCGTCTCACTCCACCTCTGCTCAAATGTGGTCCATTTCCTTTAAACAGATCGTCGCGTTTCCAGAAAAGATAAAAGTTCTCTATGAAATACAGTCCTCTCGACTCACACACTTTTGACAGCCATGTATTCAACTGAAACAGCCGGGAGAATTTGTTTATTCTCCCGTCGATGTTTGGGATAGGTCCACTGATGAAAATTTGTATTGCGTCTTTGTCCAGACAATCAAGTCTGTCAAAAAGTTTATTAAACTTTTCTTTCAGGACTTCAGACTCTCCGTTTCTTGTGTCAACAGCACCAACATGTAAAACAAGTTTATTTATTCCAGGGTTATTCGTGATTTCCTTGTTTAGAACATCTATAATGTCAGAAACTGTAGCAGACGGATAAGTGATTGTAGTCATTATCTCATTGTTTATATTAGATATGGCTCCGTCCCCAAGCAACAGGGTATCTCTGGCCTTGACACTTGGCACAGTGTTTCTCTCCATCTTTGTTTTGACTTCTTGTTCTGTGTTTCTCTCTGTGTTTCTCTCTGACTTTTCTTGCTTGTTATACACATCCCCTGAGAGAGGTGAAAATCTGTTTGTTAACTTTATTCCAGGTGCATTTTTACGAGCATGTTGTCTTTGCTTTGGCCTAGCACCAAGTTGTCTGTTTAGTTTCGGAAATGTTATAGTATCGTTTAGCTTTAGGTTGCAAGTATCAGTTTTTTCCGTCTTCTTACCGGGTTCCACAGGGAGCGTGTCATTAAGTCCTCTTTCCGTCTCTAGAGCATAAATCTTGTCCCGTAGCAGGGAAATTTCTTGTTGATACATCCGACAGCTTTCACAAGGCGATGTTTGCCTTCCTCCCTCAGCCATGTTGACAAGATTGTCGTCGCTGGTTCGTCAAATGAGTTGTAAAAATGGCATCAAAATGAGTAAAAAGCCTTGGTTCACTTAAAAGAAGAGAATAAAATCATATCCAAGACATGTGCCCAAAATAGAATGATTTAAAAAGCAAAAAAGCAAATAAAGAGGCAAGCGGCAGCAGCAAGCAGAGATACGTCTGCACTCTTGATAAGCAGGAAGCAGACTGAAAAGACTTGTCCTTATCGTAAAATGCTGCAAGTTTAGTGTAACATTAGAATATATTGTATCACAGTTCTTATCGTATCGTTATACATATTGTGTCGCGACAAAAGTCTATCGTCCCAACCCTAGTGCATGCCCTCTTTGCTCTCACACTCAGCTCATGTAAAAGTGACTGAATCTGAGGAACATAACAACAATAACCCTCTGTGTGTTTCAGGTATGAGCACGGCTCCGGAGGTGGTGGTGGCCACTCACTGTGGACTCAGAGTCTTCGGCCTATCCCTCATCACCAACAAGGTACTCCTTCCAGAGTTACTCCTCCAGAGAGTTACTCCTCCAGAGAGTTACTACAGAAGGTTACTCTTGGTCATGAACTGTAAATGTGCAGCCAAAATATGTTTTTAAAAGGAAATATCTTTAATTTTTTACGGTTGAAGATGGTTAAAGTTTAGGGCCCAATTTTCTGCTTGGCACAACAACAGTGTTTCTGCATCCACGCGGCAGAAACATGATCAAACATCAGCACGTGCCGCTGCCTCCAGTCCGCTACACTCAAGTCTTAAACTTGAAGTCTGTAGGAGTAGCTTGGGGAGGGACTACTATTGCACATTACATCACGATTTGCTATGGGCCTTGGGAGTCTGTCTGTACAGCACTTACTGCGGCAGGTCTGAGTTGAAAATTTCACACAGCGCCTCCGTTCAGCTGCAAAGTCTAGCCTGCAGCCTGCGTTTAGAAACACAAGATTGGGCCTTATGTCTGGGAATAGAAAAGAAGCACAGTAGGCCCAATCTTCCGCCTGGAGTAAGACAGCGTTGCCTTTAAAAAAAGAGGTCGACTGAGGCGTGGTTTCCTGAAAGCGCTGTTGTTTGCAGCCTCACATTCTTTACCTCATTTACATGGCACTGCCTCATGTTCTTCCCTTAGCATTATAGGCTTTTATCAGCCCTATCAGGTCAAACTAAACACTTTATTTATCCCACCATATGAGATAAACACTATGGTGTCCGGTGTCCTGAGAAAAAGAGAATAATACTGCGTCCCGCTGTGGCGCGGGTCTGCACTCGGCTGAAACACTAATACAAAAGCACATGTTTACCCCCTCTCTCCCACCACCCCTCTCTCTCTCCCTCCCCCTCGCCCGTCCTGGCCATGGAAAGACATGGAAAGGCCATAACATCGCCTTTGGCCATGGGAGTCTGTCCAGCCCAAGTACAGCCCCCTTAATGCGGCAGGTTGAGTTGGAAGATCTCACAGTGTGCCCCTCATCAGAGGCACAGTCTACTCTATAGTCTGTATTTAGAAACAAACTATCCTCAGATTTTGATCAAGTTGGTAAATGGAAAAAGGGTGTTAAACAGTGCACTACTTAACTGTTATGATAATGTGAATGAGCAAATGTAGCTATTTTTCCTATAGACAGACCTTAATTAGTTGGTTTTTCGTACCTGACGGTTTCGGCTACAACTGTGGCCGTCAGGTACGAAAAACCAACTAATTAAGGTCTGTCTATAGGAAAAATAGCTACATAATTATTGAAGACCTAATGAACCTAATCGGACTATTGAATGAGCAAATGTTTTGGTGACTTTGTGCTGTGTTTGTGTTGTCCTTGAAAATCGGATAGAAAGACCCAACCAGGGACAGGAATATAAGCACTTGCTAAGATCTTCATGCCGGGTGCTCCATCCAGCTGTGGGCGCCCTCCGGCCCCTGACCCTGACTCCTCTCTCCGTCCGCAGGTGGTGAAGTCGTACGATGACCCCGAGGCCGTGGACCACGAGGCCGTGTTAGCGGTGGGTCGGCGTCGCGCTCAGACGCTGCAGAGCCTCGTCATGGAGCTGGTGTCGCGCCTCGACATCAACAACAACACCGGCCCTGACCAGGAGGGGGCGCTCACAGAGACCTGCCCCGACGACCTCATCTCCACAGGCCACACAGAGGCGCTGCAGCTCAGCGAGGCCGGCAGTGACGTGTCAGTGTGAGGTGCCGCGGAAGCAGCAAACACTTTATTTATTACGATCTGTGCAAAATAATATATATGTTAATACAATAAAATGACTCAAAAAAAAGTTGTAATTTAAATATATGGCATTTTATTCTTAAAATTATCTATTTTCAGCAACAAAATCTAAATAATGTTTAGGGCCAGGTTTAAATGTGTGGTTTATTTTGCGATACTAGTTCCAAAGAGGGATTTCGGATCTGGTTTTTGAATAAACTTGTTAGTGAAACAAAATCTCCTTGTTTTTTGGTTCAAAGCTCAATAAATCTGTCAGAATCAGAGCTGTAAAAATCCTTGTGTGAAAAAATCTTCCAAATGTCTTAGAGTCGGAGCCTGTAAAATGTGGAGTCTGTAGGAGCGAATAAAGTAGAGTCTGCTGTTGGAGAAAAATGCCCCAGTGTAATATTAAACCTTATTGTAAAGAGTAGGACATTTATGTAGTTTGTGTTCTATTTCCAAAGGCAGATTTCGTTACTCTCTTGTGTCAGTGATGTTGTACTTCCTTTTGTAGAGTCTAGATGTGGGCGTTTGTTCAGAGTGAAGTGTAAAAGTGTAAAAGTTTTAATACTCACTAATGTGCTGCTCGATCGTCTGGAGTTTGCTCCCTGCGTGTCTGGGCCGTTTCCTCTGTCGACCCAAAACCATTGTTTACGTGATTAGGTTTCGGAACGGTAAATGTGATGTAAGTTGTATTCCTCTCACACAGATATTTCACATATTTTTAGAAACTAGAAGGTCTTGGCTTTCAAATGAGGTATCACACTGGCATATAGGCTTAGGGCTCCTGGCTCCCGTCCCTGTGCGTTGAGCCTGTGCCAGATGAACCAGTTGTTCCCAGTGCTGACGGTCTTGTCCCAGCAGCTCTGCATCCTCCACGGCAACTCCATGTTGTTGGAGGTTGCCCGCAATGACATCGAGCCACCGGGTGTGGGGTTTGCCTCGTGGTCATCTCCAGCCTGGTAGGACTCCTGGTAGGCTCACCCTAGGCAGGCCGGTCTCCAGGGTAGGTTCCAGACAAATAAAGACCCCAGCGTGTTGGTATACACTGTGAGGTGGCAGCTCCACCAACCGACTATCCTGTGGAGGGCTGACAACCCACCCAAGAGAATCCGACCAGACATGGCAGATAACAGGATAAAAAACAGATCAGTAAAGCTGCGTTCAAGTGACTATAACTGGTAAATCTGTGACTCAGGAAACGCTGCTCGAGGTGTAATTCCCACATGTAAACTGGAGCCGATCCAAGGAAGTTCAGATGAAGACAGCAGCGGCGCCCCCAGTGGAGAAGTGCAGCTGATGATCAAACTGTTCAGTATAACATCATGTTCTGAATTATTTCTGCTGAAGAAACGTTCATATAATGTTAGCCATTGTTCACAGATGACTTTATTCAGTTGACCGCTCTGAAGTTGAAGGTCGTCATTTCTAAGTGGGAAAATCAAAGAAATAAAACGAAGAAGCAGCGTTGGATCCTACAGACATTTTTATGATCCCATACACTTTCCAGTTCACATGAACGCAGCATAAAGCTTCATTTATCTCCCATTTCGTACGTAAATGCGTGTGTTCCAAGCGTAGTTACTGTCCCTGCATTTATGCTTTCACATGTTTAATGTCCAGTTGTTTTCTAAATTTGAGCGAACGTTTATGTGCATTTTCCAACAGGAGATAATATTTTCCCCAGTACTGGAGGAGCACATTAACACAGCATTAGCTCCTGACTGGTCGCCGTGGCGTTGTCAGAATGTTGTGTTTTCTGATTGGATTTAAACATGTCTGAAAGATACTCGCCGAGCTACAACAAAGATCATCTCTGAAACAAAGATCATCTCTGCAGCGACAGCAGACTGAGGTAACTACAGCTGAAAACTCTCCACCTCCGTCAGACTCATGTTAGTTTAGAATTAGAAAAAGTATTGACCCAAATGATCCACTTTTAAACTGTGTATGGGTTTGGAACATGACAGGTCTCCATGGTAAATGCAAATATGTGAAAACTGTGATATTTCCCCAAAATCCCTCTTATGGCGGGTGTACACTGTGTGATTTTGGCTGTCTATGACGTACGATCACTAGTTGTGAGAAAAATCTTATGTCGTAGCTGAAAATAGTAGGTCTTAGGTTGTACAGAGAGATAGGGACAAAGATTTAAAATAGAACCATCGTACGACCAAAGACGAGCTACGACCGACATCAGGCAGGGTTGATATTTTGGAACACTAGTTGTAGAGTGAGCCATCCTCTCGCTGCAGAGAGGATCTGTGTCAGTGTCCCGTCAACACATCACCACACACCGCCAGAGTCACAGCAACACAGTCCACGAGCGCATTTTCCAGGACTTTCCCTGCACTTTTCCGCGAAAATAAACCCCACTAGCATGCAGCACTTGCCTCAGCTAAACACACACCTTCTGAAGCCTGAAACTGCTACGACAAAACTTTGATCGTTGCTACGATTGTCTCTTGAACCATCACAGAGTGGAAACGAGTGCATCTCACGATTTTACCATCCCCACATCATGCAGTGTGACATCTAAAAATCTTATAAGACAAAAAAAAAATCGCACAGTGTTCACCTGCCATTAAACTTGGACCCATAAACTGTAAAATGACTTATTGTGGCCGACTTCCTCTTGTAACCATGAGGAAATGGCTCAAATTAAAGCTTTTCTCCACAAGTTTGTCTGAACATACGCCACATCATCCTTTACTCTTTTCTATTTTATAACTGATGGAGCTTACTAATACAGTCTGTGCTTGGACCAAAGAAACAGCTCTGTAGAAACAAGGAAATGGAATAACTCCATTAGCTCCGAGTCAGATCTGGTAAATCCATCTAACTCACAGTGGTGTCTGAGTGTTTAATGTGAACAATGTTAATGTAACTCCAGGATTTGACTCGGTCTGACCTGTAGGGGGCGATGGAGGTGGATCAGTCCAGTCTGCTGTTGTTCTCTGTGGCTCTGGTGGTTCTGATGTTGGTTTTGTCTGTAGGGGGCGATGGAGGTGGATCAGTCCAGTCTGCTGTTGTTCTCTGTGGCTCTGGTGGTTCTGATGTTGGTCTTGTCTGTAGGGGCGATGGAGGTGGATCAGTCCAGTCTGCTGTTGTTCTCTGTGGCTCTGGTGGTTCTGATGTTGGTTTTGTCTGTAGGGGGCGATGGAGGTGGATCAGTCCAGTCTGCTGTTGTTCTCTGTGGCTCTGGTGGTTCTGATGTTGGTTTTGTCTGTAGGGGCAGATGGAGGTGGATCAGTCCAGTCTGCTGTTGTTCTCTGTGTCTCTGGTGGTTCTGATGTTGGTTTTGTCTGTAGGGGCAGATGGAGGTGGATCAGTCCAGTCTGCTGTTGTTCTCTGTGGCTCTGGTGTTCTGATGTTAGTTTTGTCTGTGGGGCAGATGAGGTGGATCAGTCCAGTCTGCTGTTGTTCTCTGTGGCTCTGGTGGTTCTGATGTTGGTTTTGTTGGTTCTGCTGCTGGTCTGCTGGATCCTCAGACGGACCAGGACCAGGTACGGACCACAGCCTCTTCATCGTCACGGCCACGAACGCCGAGTTCACGCCTTCAGCACAAACATCTTAAAGTGCATATGACAGGTTTTAATGCTTTTTTTAAAATAGGACTTATTTAAATGGATACCTTCTGTGTAAGTAACAGTTATTATTTTATTTCAGTGAAGCGATAAATGAATGAAGAAATGTCAACTTATTTGTCAATGGGAAATGTTTACTCATTTCCCATTGACATAACAGTGTCCGATACGGAAGTGAAACTATAGACATCACAAACTGGGTCAAATGTTTAGCTGAAATATAATTGTGTTAACTATGTTTTAACAAAAAATGTGTCGAATGTGTCATATGCAGTTTAACCTCTTAACCCCTCACCTGAACCGAGCACATTTTTCTTCTGTTTGGCTTTACCCAAATCTAAAAGCTCTTGGGAAAAAAAGCATCAAAACAGCGACAAAAACGAGATGAAAATGTGACAAAAATGTGACAAAAATGTGTAACGAAAAGGAACAAAAACACCTCAAAAGAGTAACAGAAAAGTGACAAAAAAATGTAACAGAATTGGCAAGAAGTGATGACAAAGTGAAAAATCAGCTACAAATATGCAACAAAAGAGCCACAAAAGGGCAACGAAAGAGTATCAGGAAAGTGGCAAAAAAGTTGACAAATATGTGAGTAAAAAGTAACAGAAACGCCACAAAAGAGCAACAGAAAAGTGAGGAAAATGCAACAAAAAAGTAATCAAAAGAAATGTCAAAAAAGCGACTACAACGCAGCAACAACGTGAGGAAAAGGATTTGTTTGAATGAGTGGTTTAGGCCTTAGCTTTCAAATGAGGCGTTACTCTGGCCTATAGGCTGTAAGCTTTTAGATTGAACTGGAGAAAATGCACTCGGTTAAAGCGGGGGTAAGAGGTTCAAGGGTACAGGGACTTTCACTCTTTTACAAACTCAGACACACCGTCAGTATTTTTGTACCGTTGTGGATGTTACAGCTAACATAAAAGGAAAGGCTACAAACCAAAGGAGTTCTTAAAGCCTTTATTAACCCCAAAGGACAGCGAGTATGCAGTTTAACAGAACAGCCACCCTTACAGTGGGATGAAAATGTATGTGAACGTTTTGGAATTTCTCGCATATCTGTCTAAACTGGTCATAAAATGTGGTCTGAGCTTCATCAAAATCATAAGAATGATTAAACAGTGTCTGCTGAAACTAATACCACCCAAACATTTACATTTGATCATATTTTTATTGGCCGTAACATGTAAACATTCACAGGACAGGGAGGAGAAAGTAAGTGAACCCAGGAATGTTGCTGAACTGCAGCAGTTTTGTAAAGAGGAATGATCCAAGATTCATCCTGATCGTTTGAGCGTCTAATCTGCAACTACAGGAAAGCAGTTATTGCTACAAAAGAAGGATCAGCCAGATATTTAATACAAGGGTTCACTTACTTATTCATGCTGTTGTGAATGTCTCAGGTCTTTCTGCAAAATATCTTATGAATTTATTTTTCTATTGATGATAGCACGTTGTCCAGGTCCTGAGGCAACAAAACAGCCCCACACCATGATTCTCCTGCTCCAGACTTCACAGTGAGGAGGGGTTTTGATGTTGGTGCTGTTCCATTTGTCCTCCACACATGACGTTGTGTGTTCCTCCAAAACTATTGAACTTTGGGTTAATCAGTCCACAGTATATTTTTCCAGTAGTGCTGTATCTAAGTGCTCTTTCACAAACCAAAGTTGAACAGCTTGGGAGGAACACACAACTTCATGTGTGGAGGGAAAATGGAACAGCACCAACATCTAAACCCTCTCCTCACTGTGAAGTGACCCTGGGGGACCAAGCCTTTGACATCGCCGCCCCACCCTTTGGAACTCACTCCCACAGCCCATTAGAAACTCTGACTCACTACCTACCTTCAAATCAGTACTCAAAACCCACCTGTTCAAACTGGCTTTTCCGTAAACCCCTTTTTGTTTTATTTTGTTGTTCCCCATGTAAACCGTCTTTGAGTGTCCAAAAAAGCGCTATACAAGTTCGATGTATTATTATTATTATTATTATTGTGAAGTATGGAGCGGAGAATCATGGTGTGGGGCTGTTTTGTTGCCTCAGGGCCGGGACAACATGATATCATTAATGGAAAAAATAATTCTCAAGTTTATGAAGATATTTGCAGAAAGACCTGAGACATTCACAACATGCACAGAATAAGTAAGTGAACCCTTGTATTAAATATCTGGCTGATCCTTCTTTTGTAGCAATAACTGCTTTCCTGTAGTTGCAGATTAGACGCTCAAACGATCAGGATGAATCTTGGACCATTCCTCTTTACAAAACTGCTGCAGTTCAGTGACATTCCTGGGTTCACTTACTTTCTCCTCCCTGTTCTATGAATGTTTACATGTTACGGCCAATAAAAATATGATAAAATGTAAATGTTTGGGTGGTATTAGTTTAAGCAGACACTGTTTATTCATTCTTATGATTTTGATGAAGCTCAGACCACATTTTATGACCAATTTAGGCAGAAATGTGAGAAATTCCAAAGTATTCACATACATTTTCATCCCACTGTATATACTAGTTTTATTATCCCTGCTTTTAAGTGTTTGAAAGGACCTGCACAGATACCACATACAGAACTGTAACAACAAGTTTACGACTGCATCTGTCTGGCTTAGCTCTCTGCTCACTCTGACTGTCAATGACTATCTCGTCAGCAGGAGGCCGACTTTGTAAACCAGACAACTACTATTTTCATTAATGCATGCATAAAAAGACATACATCTCCACACTGTATTTTCTGGACTATAAGTCGCACCCCCAGCCAAACTATGGAAAAAAGTGCGACGTATAGTCCGGAAAATACAGTAATTAATGTCATGTTAGCTAATACTGAATTAATGTGGTACTAATTAATGCCACAGTGACCTGCACATGACAGTGTTTAATCAGTTACTTGCCACCTTAGGGTTAGTAATTCTGCATATGCGTATTGACTGGAGAGCTCACAGCCTGTATTATGCCAGTGAAAGTGAAACACAACTTACATCACATTATGCTGTTCCTAACCCTAACCCTGTCCGCTGATCAGGGGGACGGCCGGATAACAGGTTATTCAGTTTGTCGCTGCAGCTGCTTTAGGTTCAGGATGTTTCCTCCTCCAGAATCATCAGAGTCCAAACACTTTCTGTCTGAATGAGCTCACATGATGAGCTCGATGTGAGGCTTATGTGGCTCTGGGAGAAAGAAAAGGCCATGGTCCTTAACAGATACATCCCCCAGAGAATAGGACTAAAGCGCCGTTGGACTCGGAGCGATGACATCATCGCTTAACAATTGATTACAATTGACCGTTCGCCGAGCCCCGCCCCCCTTAGTTACTGTTGCTACGCCCGACAGACAAATGGTAAAACACTACCAGCGAAACAGATTGCCATGCATGTCAGTGACCTTTTTGGAGCAATACCTCTATGATATTCTTCAGATCGAGGCAAAAGGCAGTGGAGGGATATATTCAAGATATTAAACTATCCAACGAGGGATAAAGGACTATTGACACTACAGCAAACAGACAGGTCTCCAGAAATATCAGAGAAACCTTATGATCTCTTCCTTAAATGCAACAGCACAGCCTTGTGGACCAGTCGTGCTCTTGCACTGCCCGGTAATCACTCTCTTAGGTTTTTAGTATTTCTAAAAATAGGAAATTTCTCCGGTGCATTTCTCCATGCGCTAAAGTTAGCTAACGCTAGCTAAACCTACAGCTGCTACAATGACAATCAGCCTCAACAGTTAAGGACGGTGAAAAAAATACACAGTACTTTGATCAAAAAGGGAGGCAAAAACACGTCAGACTGTAGGCTTGTAAAAGTTCACCGCCGCAGTTAAAGTTACAGCTCCAGTGCCAGTTTGTGTAACATTATGTGACTGTCAGTAGCTAGATGTTAGCATACTAAGGTGTTAGCCTAGCGGCTAGGCCCTAGCCTTACCTTAGAGCAGGTGTTTGCTTGTTTATTTGGGGACATTAAGCTGGGTGTAGGCCGTCCACATTGTTTGATCCATTGTAGGCAGTGCTCAGGTTGTATTTTCGCTTTGGAAAGGGAAATAACTCCACTCCCCCTGACACACTCTTGTGGTCCCTAGTGTCTGATTGACATCCTCCATAGACAGATTGCTTCACCATTTTGCTTCTTCTTCTTTGTCTGGTGGGTTTTTGCTCTTCTTCTGTCTGGTGCATCTGCTCAGTGCTGGTATGTCCCATTGTTTTGCATTGGAGGTATGACGGACCTAGCTTCATAGTAACGGTTGCTAGGATGTCTGATTGGACAATTACCATTTTGGGGCATGGTTTTGCGAAAGGTCAATTGATAATGTTAAAGGATAACGTTAAATCACTATTTATCATACTGGGTCAAGCTGCACAGTCGTACTATCTCTGTCTTAGCCTTGACTGTGGTGCTCAGGCGCCCACTCTCAGCCAGTGTGTTGCTTGCGTATCAGTATGACGCTCTTAGACAGTATTTATCCCTCTTCTGTGGAAGCATAGACAGACTTGAATGGTAGGACTAGCGCAATGTCTCAAGTTCATGTCTCCGGGTCCCGTAACAATGGTAAATAAACTCCTGTATAAGACATCCTGACGGCTGCCTATTCTTCATCATCCTCTCGAACACCATTATTTCTCTAACAGGTAACAATCATTTGGTTTTAAGGAGAATCAGAATCATTCTAGAACCTGAAAACAACCAATGGGGACTCAGGACAAAAGACTCAAAACAGGGACGGTCCCAGAGTAAACCCTGCCCCGATGAAGGATCATACCTTAACTAAGACAAGGATATCCAAACTTTTTATAGACCCGAAATGTTCTACAGCACAAATCCTCCTGAACCGACTGATTTTTAGAAACTGGGAAACTCAGTCGTTTCAGGTTGGAGATCCTTTGATAAATATATGATCCTTCACCGGGGCAGGGGTTACATTGGGACAACCCCTTTGTCCTGAGTCCATATTGTTTCCCAGTTTTAACCCCGGCTTCGTCTCGGAGTCACTGGGTTTGGACAAAACGATCCCAAAGCAACACACTTTTGGCTATAAATCTGTAAATGATGCTTGTGTCCAGGGATGTGACGGAGCTGAGGGTCTCCACTGGACCGTCCCAGTCCTGGTCATCAGGACTCAGCAGGACCACGCCCACAGGATCCTGGAGCAGATCTTTGACCGCCTCCTGGACCAGAGCGGGACTAGACCTGGACTGGACCTGACCCCAGACCAGACTATACCAAACTCAAGCCAAACCGGGCCGGACCAGACTGCACCAGACCCAGGCCAAACCGGACCGGACCAGACTGAGGCTCCTCAGAGTTCAGGCCTGGAGCAGCTCCGTGAGCGGCTGCGGAGTCTCACTGCTGCCCCCTGGAGGCTGAGGAGAAAAAACTGACGTTTTGATGCGGCACAATAAAATGACGTTTTTATGAAAGAAGCTTCTTCATTTAATAGTGTGACTTAAAACCAATGATAGAAAGCTGCAGGACAGAGGCGCCCTCTGCTGGTACAGCGGGGCCAGGACAGAATTATTTATTCACATATTTTATGTTTTACATATTGTTAGAGGTTAGGGTAGGGGTGGGAAGTTAATGTTTACAGGGGCCATATGAGAACCTTGAATTGTATCAGAGCACCAGTGATGACCTGAACTTTCCGCTCATCTTTCTCCCATTGCAAATTGACCTAAATTATATATTTAAATAGCTGGTATCGGTAACAGATAAGATTAAAATAATAATTATAATAATAATAATCTATAAATATTTATATAAATGTTATAAATAACATTTATCTAAATTTTGTGGAAACCAATATGGATAACTCTTATAGAAGTAATAAATAAACATTGTATTACTGAAATGTATTAGCTGGTTAAATCACTGCAAAACTTTAAAACACTGCAACCCCCATTACCCCCCCTCCCGCCAAGATAGTCCACATAGCAGTCCTCTGCTGATAGAGCCCAGACTTCTATAGGTCATTCCATCGCTGCAGTGATGCTTTACACCTGGGCTGGAAGACCTGCAGAAATAGTCAAAATAAATAAATAGTCGAGGGTCGGGGTTTAGTAAAAAACACAATTATTTGTTTTAATGTTTTTCAGTCAATGTTTCCTCTTCAGTGAGAGAAATCCAGTCTGTCTTGGGCTTGAATAAGGGCGTTGAAATCTGGTTGAATGTCAGAGGTGGCTATACGAAGAACAGTGAGAGATGGTCATCGGTGATAGAGGATCTGTGTTTTTATTTGTTGAACTTCAGCACAGAGAAGCTGTTGTTTAACTTGTGCAAGACATTTCAGCAGAGAGCTTAATTTCTGGATCAGAGGTCTTAAAAGAGCAGTAAAGTTGAATATCATTAACAAAGCTCTGGGTAATTCTTTCTAATGGAAGGACATAGAGTAAAAACAAAATCGAGCCCAATAGATACTATTGTTTGTGTTCATTCTTCAGAAAAATATTTGTATATATTTTTCGAGTATTTGTTTCTCATCATTTACGACTGAATCATAAATCAGACTTTTACTTAGTTACTCACATTCCTCAGTCTTTACTCAGGTACTTTACTCTTACTTAAGAGATTACTTACCAGCTCCCACAAATGCACACTGTCGTTGTGTCCTTGGGCAAGACACCTCACCCTACTTGCCTCCAGTGTCTGTGTATATTGGTGTATGAATGAGAGAGTGAATGGGTGACTGGTTCCTTACTGTAAAGGTAGAAAAGCGCTATATAAGTTCAGTCCATTTATCATTTACCATTTACTTTGGTCAATACTTTATACTTCTACTTAAGTGAAGTTACTCTTACTTAAGTAGACATATGAACTGCTCTGGGGTTAGTTTTGTTCTGTTCAGCTGTAAACGTCATCAACAGAACAGTTTTCCCAATGTGACATGACGAGTGGTATATAAAATAAATAAAAGCCTGACAACGCCATCCAGTGTAAACTGGAAAAAAATGTGCTTTAAGGCACACAGGTTCGACCCATAAGGACAGAGGCAGCATGTTCCTTGTACATCAGTTTGGTTTATTTCTATGTTTTACTTTTTGTCTTTCTTTGAGATTTCATACTTTCTTTGCACAGGTTATCACAGTTTTCGTTATATTTAGTTGGGCTCAAATGCCGAACAGGTCAACGAAAAGGAAACAAAACAAGGAGAACCAAGACAAGAAGAAACAAGACAAGAAGAAACAAGACAGCAGCGTGGTTGGTCCACCGTCGCACGCCCACATCTAGCCCTTCTCGGCCGGCTCGGTGCTTCGATAGCCCCGAGTTCCGTCACAGGAGGGCCCCAGCAGACCCCGAGTCACCATGCACCGAGAGCGAGCAATGGACGCCATGGAGTGGTGCGCGTTGAGGCTCTCAACCACCCGTGACGCTGGACCCATGAAACAGCACACACAACCCTGGGCGCAGCCCAACCAGGCCGGAAGACGCCAGTGAGGGAGACAGAGGAAGTGCGTGTGAACGAGGGTGGGCTTTTATACTAAACTCTAGAGCGGTGGCGCCATCTGCTGACCGTTTCAATATTTAAAATGCATATATTTAATAAAGTTACTTAAAATACAGTTACTAAAAACTGGTATTGCCACACCAATTTGCTTAAAAGAAATTCAAAACTGAAATAAGCTGGTCACTGACTCTTCACGTTCGTTGAGTCGATCACCCTCAATATTTCTAAACCAGCAGAAGGCGCACTGTCACCGCCTGCAGCTTTCCCCAGGACCTGCAGATGTTTGGGTCGACTCCTAAAAACTAAATCCAAAGTCAAAGAAGGGACTAAAAACATGAGCAAAAAATCTTTTCCACTTTCCATGACAAACTTTATTTATAAATTCAAAACATCTCAAGGTATTTACAGTTTCATAAATTAATCACATTCAGGATCTCACATTCCTCAGTCCGCCCTCTGCTGGCGGCTCAGAGCACGGCGAGGTCGTGGCAGGACTTGGACCGCGCCCTGAGGCTGACCCGGTGGTTGCCGCGGGAGACGATGCGTTCGAGGAGGCGGCGCGCTCGCTCCGTCAGGCTCTGTTTGCGGCGCGGCGTCAGTGTCAGCGGCGCCAGCATCAGAGCGTTCATGTCGGTGTCGCGGTGGAGGCGGAGCTGCCGGACCACGCCCTCGAACAGCTCCAGCACGTTATGGTTCAGCGACGCTGACGTCTCGATGAACTTACAGTCGAAGACCACTGCGCACGCAAGGCCTTCTGTGGAAATACACAAATATGACAAATATTCAAACCAAAACGTATATATAAAATAAATAGAATATAGAAAATAGTATCAATAATTAAGAAAAAAAAATCAAGGCCCTCTCCATTCATGCATCCATTTTCTTTCGCTTTATCCGGGGCCGGGTCGCGGAGCCAGCAGTCTCAGCAGAGATGCCCAGACTTCCCGATCCACGCACACCTCCTCCAGCTGTTCTAGGGGGACCCCGAGGTGACACCAGGCCAGCTCGGAAACATGGGCTGTTTCCCAAAGCCCAGGTACCTCGCCTCACCTTGGTCTGAAATGGGCGTGGTCAGGCATCCACATCATCACTCGCCACCCAAGTGCTGTTCCAATGCTCAAGTCGTCTGGAGGCATGTGTCCTCCCTTTGGTTAGCATGTGGCTAATATACCAAGGATACATCAGTGTAGCCTTCACTGCCTTGCTCAAGCCAAAATTATCCATGATGCACCACTGCTCTCAAGAAAACAAGAAAAAAAGGTGGTGCTGGCTTGTGTGACTTGTTAAAGCACTTAAATTCCACTTTTTAACAACCACCAAAAAAAAAAAAAAAAAAAACATACTTTGACTTGTTTATTGGCTCTGCAGCCCGTGTTCATGTTACTTGTACTGGTAGTATTTTTACAAAAAAGGTAATGTTTTTGTCAAGATTTGGTCTAATAAATAATTCTAGGTTTGTGCCACTTCATTGTTTAGTGTAATTTGTTTTGTTAACAAAAACAAATGTGAAATTTATATAATTTAATTCAGACATTAAAGCAAATGTCACTGCTTCATGGAGCAGAAAAGGACATGATTTGTTTCATTTTAATTAAATTAAATTAAATTGATATAAGGCACTTTCAAATGTTTGTTTCTAAAGTTTTAGTCTCCCTTGCGAGTTTTTCATTTTGTATTTTCCGATTAATTAATTACTTATTTTTAGTTGGTAAAATATAATTACTGTCACCTCCCAGCGCTTCAGAATCCTTCCTCCTCAGCAGACCCTCCCCTTGAAACATATCTTCCTTTTTTGGTTTGTGATGTCGCTTCCTTTACTTCTGAAGTGTGTTCCATTAGCAGCTCTTTTTGGTCCAAGGCAGGACCAAAGCCTTGGACTGGAAGGAAGTGAGTTTGGAGGCACTGCCTTCAACACCAAGGCAAGGCGAGGTACCTAGGCTTTGGGAAACAGCCAAGGGCAAACATCACAAACTAATAATTCATCCAGAGGAAAGGGGAGGGAGGATTCTGAAGCGCTGGGGGGTGAAAGTAATTATATTTTACCAACTAAAAATAAATAATTAAAAAGCAGTCAGAGATGATGAAACCTATCGGAAAATACAAAATAAAAAACTCGCAAGGGAGACTAAAAACTTTAGAAATAAACATTTGAAAGTGCCTTTAATTTAATTAAAATGAAACAATTCATGTCCTTTGTTGCTCCATGAAGCAGTGACATTTGCTTTAATGTTTGAATCAAATTATATAAATTTCACATTTGTTTTTGTTAACAAAACAAATTACACTAAACAATCAAGTGGCACAAACCTAAAATAATTTTTTTGACCAAATCTTGACAAAAACATTGCCTTTTTTGTACAAAGACTACCGGTACAAGTAACATGAACACGGGCTGCAGAGCCAATAAACAAGTCAAAGTATGTTTTTTTTTTGGGGGGGGTTTGTTAAAAAGTGGAATTTAAGTGCTTTAACAAGTCACACAAGCCAGCACCACCTTTTTTCTTGTTTTCTTAAGAGCCGTGGTGCATTATGTGTAATTTTGGCTTGAACAAGGCAGTGAAGGCTACACTGATGTATCCTTGGTATATTAGCCACATGCTAACCAAAGGGAGGACACATGCCTCCAGACGGCTTGAGCATTGGAACAGCACTTGGGTGGCGAGTGATGATGTGGATGCCTGACCACGGCCACTTCAGACCAAGGCAAGGCGAGGTACCTGGGCTTGGGAAACAGCCATAGTCCCTCCAGAGTGGGTCTGGAGGGGGTCTTCCACAAGTCCTGCCAGGAGGCATCCGAAACAGATGCCTGAGCCACCTCAACTGGCTCCTTTCGACGTGAAGGAGCAGCGACTCTAGTCTGAGCTCCTCCCGGGTAACTGAGCTCCTCACCCGATCTCGAAGGGTGCGCCCAGCCACCCTGCGAAGGAAACTCATTTCAGCCGCTTGTATCCGCGATCTTGTCCTTTCGGTCATTACCCAGATCTCATGACCATAGGTGAGGGTGGGAACGTAGATCGATCGGTAAATCGAGAGCTTTGCCCCCGACTCAGCTCCCTCTTCACCACAACAGTCCGATACAGCGACCGCATCACTGCTGACGCTGCACCGATCCGTCTATCATCTCACGCTCCATCCGTCCCTCACTCGTGAACACGACCCCGAGATACTTGAACTCCTCCACTTGAGGCAAGAACTCCCCTCCGACCTGAAGCGGGGAAGCCACCTTTTTCCGGTGGAGAACCATGGCCTCAGATTTGGAGGTGCTGATCCTCATCCCGGCCACTCCACACTCGGCTGCAAACCGCCCCAGTGCAGCTGAAGGTCCTGATTTGATGAAGCCAACAGAACAACATCATCTGCAAACAGCAGAGATGAGATCCTGAGGTTCCTAAACCGGACACCCTCCGGCCCCTGGCTGCGCCTACAAATTCTGTCCATAAAGGTAATGAACAGAACCGGTGACAAAGGGCAGCCCTGGCAGAGACCAACACACACTGGGAACAGGTCTGACTTACTGCCGGCAATGCGAACCAAGCTCCTGCTGCGGTCATACAGGGAACGGACAGCCCTTAGCAGAGGGCCCCGTACCGAGTCTTTGGTTTTCTTTGTTAATCTCATGTTCACATCAAGCAAACACAGAGTCGACATTTTGAACTCGTTCTCACTTTTAAAAATGTGTTTAGTTTTGGCAGATAATCACTTTCTAAAACCACGAGCCACAACGGGCGGAGAGCAGAGGAGTTAGCCTACTGTCAAGCCCTGGTCAATAAAGAAATCAAAGTTCACGTTCCACAGGGCGGTACGGTAGTACAGTGGTACTCGGGTTCGATGCCCACCTGGACAGGGCCTTTCTGTGAGGAGTTTGCATGTTCTCCTCATGTCTGCGTAGGTTTCCTCCGGGTACTCCGGTTTCCCATACCACTAAAACATGTACAATAGGTTCTCCTCTGGGGCCAGGACTCCCCTGAAAGAGATTCTTCATCTCAGTGGACTTTCCTGGTTAAATAAAGGTCAATAACATTCACACGTCCTGCAGCAGTAGTACTTCAGTATTGCAGTAGCATTTCAGTATTGCAGTAGTGTAGCAGTACCTTGTGTAGTGACCTCTCTGGCTCGCACTAAGTCGCTCTTATTGCCCACGATGATGATGGGAAGCCGTTCATTCTGACGTGCTCGCCGCAGAGTAATCCTGAGCTCCGCCGCGGCCTCGAAGCTGGAGCGATCGGCCACTGAGTACACGATAACGTATGCGGTGCCCGCCAAAAGACACGCCTCCTAAAGAGAGAGAGAGAGAGTCAGAAACGCCTCTAAAGAGAGAGAGAGAGAGAGTCAGAGACACGCCTCTAAAGAGAGAGAGGAGAGAGAGTCAGAGAAACGCCTTCTAAAGAGAGAGAGAGAGAGAGAGTCAGAGACACGCCTCCTAAAGAGAGAGAGAGAGAGAGAGTCAGAGAAACGCCTTCTAAAGAGAGAGAGAGGGAGAGAGAGTCAGAGACACGCCTCCTAAAGAGAGAGAGAGAGAGAGAGAGTCAGAGACACGCCTCCTAAAGAGAGAGAGAGAGAGAGAGATCAGAGACACGCCTCCTAAAGAGAGAGAGAGAGAGAGAGAGAGTCAGAGACACGCCTCCTAAAGAGAGAGAGAGAGAGAGAGAGAGTCAGAGACACGCCTCCTAAAGAGAGAGAGAGAGAGAGAGTCAGAGACACGCCTCCTAAAGAAGAGAGAGAGAGAGAGAGAGAGAACCCCCTAAAGAGAAGAAAGAGAAAGAGAAGAGTCAGAGACACGCCTCCTAAAGAGAGAGAGAGGAGAGAGAGTCAGAGACACGCCTCCTAAAGAGAGAGAAGAGAGAGAGAGTCAGAGACACGCTCCTAAAGAGAGAGAGAGAGGAGAGAGAGTCAGAGACACGCCTCCTAAAGAGAGGAGAGAGAGAGAGTCAGAGACACGCCTCCTAAAGGAGAGAGAGAGAGAGCAGAGAACGCCTCCTAAAGAGAGAGGGAGAGAGTCAGAGACACGCCTCCTAAAAGAGAGAGAGAGAGAGAGAGTCAGAGACACGCCTCCTAAAGAGAGAGAGAGAGAGAGTCAGAGACACGCCTCCTAAAGAGAGAGAGAGGAGAGAGTCAGAGACACGCCTCCTAAAGAGAGAGAGAGAGTCAGAGACACGCCTCCTAAAAGAGGAGAGAGAGAGAGAGAGAGTCAGAGACACGCCTCCTAAAGAAGAGAGAGAGAGAAGAGTCAGAGACACGCCTCCTAAAGAAGAGAGAGAGAGAGAGAGTCAGAGAAACGCCTCCTAAAGAGAGAGAGAGGAGAGAGAGAGAGTCAGAGACACGCCTCCTAAAGAGAGAGAGAGAGAGAGAGAGTCAGAGACACGCCTCCTAAAGAGAGAAAGAGAAGAGAAAAAAAAAGAGAGAGAGAGAGAGAGAGTCAGAGAAACGACCTCCTAAAGAGAGAAGAGAGAGAGAGGAGAGAGAGAGTCAGAGACACGCCTCCTAAAGAGAGAGAGAGAGAGAGAGTCAGAGAAACGCCTCCTAAAGAGAGAGAGAGAGAGAGAGGAGAGAGTCAGAGACACGCCTCCTAAAGAGAGAGAGAGAGAGAGAGAGTCAGAGAAACGCCTCCTAAAGAAGAGAGAGAGAGAGTCAGAGAAACGCCTCCTAAAGACACACAGAGAGAGAGAGTCAGAGACACGCCTCCTAAAGAGAGAGAGGAGAGAGAGTCAGAGAAACGCCTCCTAAAGACAGAGAAGAGTCAGAGAAACGCCTCCTAAAGAGACAAAGTGAGAGAGAGTCAGAGAAACGCCTCCTAAAGAGAGAGAAAGAGAGAGAGAGTCAGAGAAACGCCTCCTAAGACAGAGAGTCAGAGAACGCCTCCTAAAGAGAGAGAGAGAGAGAGAGTCAGAGACACGCCTCCTAAAGAGAGAGAGAGAGAGTCAGAGACACCCTCCTAAAGAGAGAGAGAGAGAGAGAGTCAGACACGCCTCCTAAAGAGAGAGAGAGAGAGAGAGAGTCAGAGAAACGCCTCTAAAGACAGAGAGAGTCAGAGAAACGCCTCCTAAAGACACACACCGTGAGAGAGAGTCAGAGAAACGCCTCCTAAAGAGAGAGAGAGAGAGAGAGAGTCAGAGAAACACCTCCTAAAGAGAGAGAGAGAGAGTCAGAGAAACGCCTCCTAAAGAGAGAGAGAGTCAGAGAAACGCCTCCTAAAGAGAGAGAGAGAGAGAGAGAGAAGTCAGAGACACATCTTCTGAGACAGGAGAGAGAGAGTCACAGACACCCTCCTAAAGACAGACAGAGAGAGTCAGAGACACGTCTTCTAAAGACACAGAGAGAGAGAGAGAGAGAGAGAGTCAGAGACACGCCTCCTAAAGACAGAGAGAGTCAGAAGACACGCCTTCTAAAGAGAGAGAGAGAGTCAGAGACATGCCTCTGAAGACAGAGAGAGAGGTCAGAGAAACGCCTCCTAAAGACACACAGAGAGAGAGAGAGTCAGAGACACGCCTCCTAAAGAGAGAGAGAGGAGAGAGAGAGAGTCAGAGGAACACCTCCTAAAGAGAGAGAGAGTCAGAGAAACGCCTCCTAAGAGAGAGAGAGAGAGTCAGAGACACGCCTCCTAAAGAGAGAGAGAGAGTCAGAGACACGCCTCCTAAAGAGAGAGAGAGAGAGAGAGAGTCAGAGACACGCCTCCTAAAGAGAGAGAGAGAGAGAGAGTCAGAGAAACGCCTCCTAAAGACAGAAGAAGTCAGAGAAACGCCTCCTAAAGAGAGAGAGAGAGAGGAGAGAGAGAGAGTCAGAGAAACACCTCCTAAAGAGAGAGAGAGAGTCAGAGAAACGCCTCCTAAAGAGAGAGAGAGGAGAGTCAGAGAACGCCTCCTAAAGAGAGAGAGAGAGAGAGAGAGAGTCAGAGACACGCCTCCTACAGAAAGAGAGAGAGAGAGAGAGAGAGTCAGAGAAACGCCTCCTAAAGAGAGAGAGAGAGAGAGAGAGAGTCAGAGAAACGCCTCCTAAAGAGAGAGAGAGAGAGAGAGAGAGTCAGAGACACGCCTCCTAAAGAGAGAGAGAGAGAGAGAGAGTCAGAGACACCCCTCGTAAAGAGAGAGAGAGAGAGAGTCAGAGACACGCCTCCTAAAGAGAGGAGAGAGAGAGAGTCAGAGACACCCTCCTAAAGACAGAGAGAGAGGAGTCAGAGACACGCCTCCTAAAGAGAGAGAGAGAGAGAGAGAGAGTCAGAGAAACGCCTCCTAAAGACACACAGAGAGAGAGAGAGTCAGAGACACCCCTCCTAAAGAGAGAGAGAGAGAGAGTCAGAGACACGCCTCCTAAAGAGAGAGAGAGAGAGTCAGAGACACCCCTCCTAAAGACAGAGAGAGAGAGTCAGAGACACGCCTCCTAAAGACAGAGAGAGTAAATGTAAAGGAGTATATACTGTATACTCCTGGGTTCAGTGCATGGCTATATCCACCTATAATTGGAGAGAGGTTCTCTGTGGTAAAGCTCATGCTGTGTGTAAATGTAACCGGAGAGCACCTACATTATGGCGACGGTCCCACGTGTCCATCACGGTCAGAGTGCTCTCCTCACCGTCCACCGTCAGCGTGCGCTCGAACGTGTCTGAAACAACATGAAACACGGATATGAAGCCAACGTTTCACCACAGCCACGGGACTTCTTCAGTAACGGCTGGAGGTCAGGACTTTGCCATTTTAATGCTCAAACACTTTGTATTTAACGCTTCAAATGCAAAGAAAATCATTTCAGGGTTTATCCAGGCAGAAGCAAATCAAATGTATTGCCATCTGTAATGCCTAAATACTACATTTAATACCACAAACACAGAAATAGTACGCAAACCTGCAGCTGAACATGTTTTATTCCATCGTTTTGGTATTATCAATGAACTTACCCAGTAAAAATGTTGTGCAAGATCATACGGGTGTAATTGTTCAATAATTGTAGATTTAATGCCAGTTTGAATCAAATTAATGCTTTTCAATGACATTTAAGGCCTTGATTTGGCATTATTCATTTAATGACTTCGCGGAAACCCTGTTTTCATTTAAACATCCGTCAAACAGAGGAACGAGGGAAAATATTCAAAAGTAAATGACACAAACAGCAAAAGGTGCAGCTGAGTTTAACACCAGAATGTCTGTGTTCTTGACAAAGTAATGCCGTAGAAATAGTCACATCATTATTTATTTTCTAAAGATAATCCAATTTAATGCTTTACGACATTAAGGACTGCGATTTATTTAATGCTCTAAAGGAAGACACTGGAGGCAAATCTGGGCCTTTGAATAATGCAATCAATATTTCTATAGATTTATTTTATTGGGGAGTTGCAAATTATTTTTCTCCCACTCTATAATTTCACAATTATTATGCAGAAAACGTATTATTTTTAATGAAAACATTAAATGACAGAACACTTGTAACACATTATCCCTCATATTTATGTCTTTAATCTACAGCAAAGTTTCACTTCACTTCAAAACCTAAACTCTGCTATCAAAACCTAAACTCTGCTATCAAAACCTAAACTCTGCTATCAAAACCTAAACTCTGCTATCAAAACCTAAACTCTACTATCAAAACCTAAACTCTGCTATCAAAAACCTAAACTCTGCTATCAAAACCTAAACTCTGCTATCAAAACCTAACACTCCTCCAAAATGTAACTCTGATGACAAAATGACACATTACATTACGTTATTGGTTTATTTGGTAGGGACAGTGCAAGTTAATGAACAAGCCACACCGGATTGTAGCCTTGGGCACACACTTGCATCATATGCATACACTTTCAGATCAGGGGGAACACACTAGTCTGCTTTATATAAAACACTGCAGTCTTCAGTTTATTCAGAAGGCATATTTTCAGGAGGCACATTTTCAAACAACCAAAGAAGCAAATAGGCCTACTCAATATTGTACATTTCAGCACTGTTCATGTCAGTAACATGAATTCAGATAAAGCAAAAAAAGACAGAAAATCAATTGTGCATACGTGGGCTCATGGATCACGCCGTCTGTTGGAGTCTGGCCACAGGACCCCATCGACATCACAAGCAATGTCTTCTCCCGCTAAGCACAGGGGAAAAAATCCCCTTGCATGTTGAAACCATCCATGCTGCCAAAGTTGTTGAAATGGCTAAAATGAGGGATTTTTGCACCTGGCTATTTGGTGGTCAATTTTACAAGTCAGTGCCTTCAGGTGTGTATTTGAGTGGTTGCAATTCCCCGATGTGTTTTGTATACTGGATACATATGTTTTCCAAATGGCTCCTGAGATTTCATTTTTGAACGAAGTGTCTTCTGTATGAAATAGAGTTTAGTATGGGGAACCAGGTTTTTCAGTAAAACCAATAGAGCCTCATTTAATCCCGACATACTAGTTGCTGGAAAAAAATTACAAATTGTAAATCAATACAAATATCTTGGGTTAGTAATCGATTCACACCTCTCCTTTAAAGCCCATATTGACAAATTATGCAAAAATATTAAATTTAATCTCGCAAATTTCCGCTCAATCCGTAATGAAATATCAACCGAAGCTGCAATAATTTTTCTACATTCCATGATTCTCAGCCACTTTAACTACTGCCTAACAAGTTGGTCTCAGGCAAGTCAGAGCGCCAAAAGACCTTTGGAAACATTATACAAACAAGCCATTAAAGTCATGGACAAAAAACCAAGACACTATCATCACTGTGTAATTCTAAAAAAGTATAGCCTTTTAAACTGGGACAGTCTCCATAGATTTGCAGATCTGAGTCTCATATACAAAGTAACACATGATTTAGCCCCAGCTCCTCTGGCAGAGTTCATCAGCCAAAGAAACAGCTCTGAGCGCGTCACTCGAGGCTCTGTAAGAGGCGACTGTGTCATCCCTCTGTGCAGGAGTGCTTTCAGTCACTCGGCCTGGTCAGTGAGGGGCGCCGCTGAGTGGAACTCAATGCCTGAGGAGGTTAAACAGCTAACCACTTACAAAGCTGAGCATGTTATGCTGTATTGTATATTTGAATAACGTATCCTTTTAAACAAGTGTTTTTGTGTGTTTTTATATTGTAATCAGGTACTGTGTGCCTTTAGCTATTTTACAATGTCATTTATGTTGTTGTTATTGAAGTGTCAAAGACTTGTAAATGTATTATCATGCTTGTATTTTAATGCCTTTTTACATCTTGACCAGGGGACTACAGATGAAAAATAGCCTTCTGGCTAATTCTGGCTTTTTAACCATGTTTGTTCATGTGTTATATGAAATTGCACTGTCCCCTTTCAAATAAACCAATCCAATCCAATCCAAGTGTGTTGCATAAAGGAGTAAGTGTCTTGCAGAATTGCGACTAGAGTGCAAAGCAGCGCTTTTGTTTAGGTATGGGTACATACATCAGTTTCCCATAGACTTTCTATTGGATTTTGGCCAAATACTTTTTTCCCCCACTGTATGTTTGAGGTATGGGTACATATGTTTGAGGTGTGGTAACAAAAGCTTCAAGTTGTGTTACTTTAGTCTGAGCATGGGTCTATAGTGTTCAAGCAAGAACTGTAATCTCTGTAGAGAAATGTTTCACTGCTGCGTCTGGCCTTACTGTGCCATGGACGGCCTCTGCAGGGCCCTGACCACACAGTGAGGCGTCCGACCGAACACTTTCCCTTGTCACAAAGCCCCGCCCCTGACACAGTTATGGCGCTGTCACCGATCGATCTCGCCCCGAGGTCAATCGATCGATTCAGGTCAGACTCTGTACAAAACAACAGCAGCAGCAGCAGCTTCCCACAGACGGACCAAAGTTTCACCGTCACAAATCTAAATAATGTCCAGAGCCAGGTTTAAATGTGTGCTTTGAATTTGTGACATGTTAGTTCCATTTGCTCAGAGGGATTTTTGATCTGCTTTGATCTAGTGAAAAAAATGTCCCATTGTTTTTGGTTAAAAGCTTAATAAATGTGGCGGGAACTAGATCTGTAAAAATCCTGTAAAGTGTGGAGTCTGTAGGAGCGACTAAAGTGTTCCACCACCCCCCCTTTGATTCTGGCCAAGGTTCACCAAGCATCCATCAGGTTGGTTGATATAGTAGCTGAATCCCAGAAAGAAATTCCAACTTCTGGCGAGTGCACTCTTCTTTAGGAAGGTTGAATAGTCCTGTTCCTCTCGTAGCCAAACGCGCATCCGTGACATTATCGTTCAGTAAGAAAAAGAACAGGCGTGTCCAGAGTAGGTTAGAAAGAGCTCAGTCTTCAAAAACAACACTTATGCTCGGATCCATGGCTCCTCCGGCCGTGGGTGCGTTTGTTTAGCATCGCGGGACAGCACAGACGCATCGGAGAGTTGCTGCTTTTTTATTTATTTTTTTATTTTTTATTTCTCTCTTACAACAACAAAAAAAGCTGTTTTATAAATAAAATCAGGCCGTAAGGCATTACATTACAGACGTAGAGCACTTCCGTTCCTTTGTGACGACACAACTGAACAGCTCAGTGGTTTACCAGGAGAGGGCGGAGCAGCTGCTCAGAGAGCAGGATTCAGGAGGATTACTTAGAACTGCGTGAATGAAGCCAAAAACCGCTCTGGGGGTGTTTTTGAGAAGGAAATAGCATAACAACATGGCTAAAAACTCAAAAAAGTCGATTTTGCATGATATAGGACCTTTAAAGGGATATTTCAGGATTTTTGACATAGGGCCTCATTTCCTAGTTATCCAGAGTGTTGTTGATGTCTGGAGATATATATTTCTTAAATTCATGCAGTTCTTACTGTATATTTGAAGAGTCTAGTGGCGCTAGGCTAGGGCAAGGCTAACGCATGTCTATGGTATCAGTTAGCCTGCATTAAAAACAGTCTGACCCACTCCACAGTGCACCTGAGGTAAATCACTTATAACACCAGACTAACCATATAAATGTCTGTGTTAATAGAATCATTTTAACAATTAAAATAACTTATATTGAGCAGCATCAGCTTCGTGGCTGTAAGCTAATGCAGCGGCGGACTGATCTGCGAGAAAATAGTCCCTCAAAATGCGGTAATTCATGTGATACAAGGTCAGTTATTCAAAAATTATTCTAAGTGATTTACTTCAGGTGCACTGTGGAGTGGGTCAGACTGTTTTTTAATGCAGGCTAACTGATACCATAGAAATGCTTTAGCCTTGCTCTAGCCTATCGCCACTAGACTCTTCAAATATAAGAACTGCATGAATTTAAGAAAAAAATATCTCCAGACATCAACAACACTCTGGATAACTAGGAAATGAGGCCCTATGTCAAAAATCCTGAAATATCCCTTTAAGTCCATCAAACACGTTTTTCATCACGTTTTTTGTCATGTTTGGTTGTGTTTTCGCCATGTTTTTGTGGCTTTATTACAGTTACATTACACACAAAAATTAAATGGTGCAGTGAACGTGTTCCTTACGTCACGCGCAACATCGACATGTCTGATTTCAATTGACTTTCGCAAAACCACGCCCCAAAACGGTAATTGTCCACTGAGACATCCTAGCAACCATTACTATGAAGCTAGGTCCGACATGCCGAAGACCTCCAATGCAAAACAATGGGACATACCAGCACTGAGCACTGAGCACTGAGCAGATGCACTTCACTGAGCAGAAGTTATTTCCCTTCCCAAAGCGAAAACACAACCCGAGCACTGCGTACAATGGATCAAACATTGTGGACGGTCTACGCCCAGATAAATGTCTCCAAAATAAACAAGCAAACGTCTGCTCTAAGGTAAGGCTAGGGCCTAGCCGCTAGGCTAACACCTTAGCATGCTAACATCTAGCTACTGACAGTCACATAACGTTACACAAACTGGCACTGGAGCTGTAACATTAACTGCGGCGGTGAACTTTTACAAGCCTACAGTCTGACGTGTTTTTGTCTTTTGTCTGACAAAGTACTGTGTATTTTGTCACTGTCCTGAGAACTGGCTGTAGCTGATAATCATTGTGGCACCTGTAGGTTTAGCTAGCGTTAGCTAACGTTAGCGCACCGGAGAAATGTTCCTATTTTTAGAAATACTAAAAAAGTAAGAGAGTGATTACCGGGCAGTGCAAGAGCACGACTGATCCACAAGGCTGTGCTGTTGCATTTAAGGAAGAGATCATAAGGTTTCTCTGATATTTCTGGAGACCTGTCTGTAGCTTTAGTGCCAATAGTCCTTTATCCTTCGTTGGATAGTTTAATATCTTGAATATATCCCTCCACTGCATACTGTGATCCATTTGCCTCGATCTGGAGGATATCATAGAGGTATTGCTCCAAAAAGGTCACTGACGTCCATGGCAATCTGTTGCGCTGCCCGTGTTTTACCATTTGTTTGTCGGGCGTAGCGACAGTAACTAAGGGGGGCGGGGCTTGGTGAAAGGTCAATCACATCGGCTGTAAACTACAATAACAAGATGTACTATTTTCATTCACGTGCCGTTCCGGTGTAGCTCCTGCCTGTTGTGTGTGCCATGTTGATTTATCTACGTTTTATACATATATATGAGACAGAAGACGCGTTCGCTGTATGTTTGTAATGGTCAGGATGTTTCTGATATGTCGTTTTGTTTGATTTTGGCACTTTGCTCAACTTAGCTGCCAACTACCATTGTGTCTAAAAACAAGACGGCCTACACATTCAGATCGTATAGTTATTTGCACATGTATACCTAAACTAAATGAAAGTAAGTATTATTTTTAGTTATATGTGTTTCATGTTTGAAATTGTTGTGTTTGGCCCACAGGCACATTTTCATTTTGGTTCTCAGAGACAAAAGGTTTGCGCACCGCTGGGTTAAAGAGTGGAATGAAAACGTCCCAAAGTTCAGTCTCTTTGTCTGCACATGCGCCCTGTGTATATTTCTCCCGTCTTTAGCTGCTGCTGTCTCCCAAAAAGGAAATGACCATATTTGGATTACAGCTCATCTCGGTCACAGCCTTTCGTGCTACACGTGGATACCAAACATGTCAGTATTTGGGAATGAATAAGCGTGGGAAAGACCAGGGAGCGACACAGACATGTTGGAGTTACTTCTCAATCTCAAACCGTCAGAGAATAAACATCGTAAAGAGAGAGTTTGGGCTGTTTTTTTTACTCTGACAGAGGTCAAACTAAGGCACTGACCTGGGCTCTCCTCCTGGTCCCGGTCTGAGGTGCCCGCAAATACGGACGCCAGGCTGGACTTGCCCACGGCCTGGTCCCCGATGAGCACCACGCGGAGCCCCTCATCATCCAACGGCTCTGGGTCTGAGTCCTGGAGCTTCCAGCGTGACCGGTACCTGCCACACACACCACACCGCACACACACACACGCACACGCACCCACACACACAGAGGGTCTTACTGTCAGTAAACTTCAACTTCAACTTAAACACAGAACTTCAAATGACATAAACTTGCAACATATTTTGTTTCTAACACATATGTCATTAATCTACAGCGGAGGTTTCACACTGAGTGCGTTTACATGCGCTCCTATATCCAGTTATAAACTATATTTCGGTTCTGGCAGTTTTGGGGATGTGATGTTTACTGGGAAACTCCAATCCCTGTTAATGATCAAATAAAGGATCCGGCTCCTCCATCTGCACAGGAGCATTTGAGTCATATTTTTCATCCTTTACGTCCTGAGCGACGGCAGACGACAGTGGAGGGGGATTGTGCGTAATTCCTTTCCTCGTCCTGGGTCTGTCTTCCCCCAGACTGGAGGCACAGAGTTCATCTGATAGAGTCCACCGAGAGCTGAATGCAGCTGTTGGACAGAGTGGAGGAAAACCAGCCGCCTTTAAACGATTGGCCACAGTTTGACATAAATCATAAACATTATGAGGCTTCTTTAATCTAAAATATTCACTTTTAGTTCTTTCATGGTAAAATGAAAAACAAATGTTCCTCTTGACTCCAGAAACAGGAGCTCATCAGACTCGCTGCTGCCATGTTGTTTATTATAGGAAACTGGTATTTTAGTGTTTATATGATCAACAAAGGAGAGGAGGCCTCGTGGAAGGCCCAGGACACGCTAGTGGGACTATGTCTCCGAGCTGGCCTGGTGTGCCTCGGGGTCCCCCCAGAACAGCTGGAGGAGGTGTGCGTGGATCGGGAAGTCTGGGCATCTCTGCTGAGACTGCTGCCCCCGCGACCTGGCCTCGGATAAAGCGGAAGAAAATGGATGGATGGAGTGAGTAGGACAGGTTTAATTCCAACTAAAGGAGGGGCTTTGTCCGAGGCCCAGTGTGATGTTAATGCGGCCGTGTATCAGAGCGCACGCTCGGCGACAGCAGGAGTCAGGCTGAGTCTGACTCCAGGGTCATTATTACAGTCGTTCACTAATTTTGATCAATGAGCTGAAGTTAGGCTGATGTTATAAAGTCAGACACTGAAATCAGAGGTTATTATTGTGCACTTTTGATACAGCGACGTGAGCGCGGCTGAACCTAAAGCACAATAACAGAGCGAGTCCTCCAGCAGCGAGACAAAGTCTGGACCAGGAAATTACGCACAACCGCAGAAAGTTGACGGTTGCCTTTCTCTCAAGTCGTGGGCATCCGTCTGATAATCAGCTCAACTTTAACATTAACTGTAATAGTGTTCGAGGTAGAAGCGGCTCTAGGATGCAGAGCGTGAGGGGAGATTACAGCGTGAGAGCAGAGCCACACATTCACGAGGACCTGCTCCTCTGGCCTCACGTCCTCCCGGGGTCGACATAAACTGTCAGTGCCGCTGGAGTTAAAGGCAGGTCCAGAGCGTCCTCCTCCTCCACACAGCACCTTAACCACTCACGATGCCTTTGCAGCCCAAACACTGCTGTTCTGTTCCCTCAGACGCAGTTGTGAACAGAAAATTACACATTTGCTGATGCACGCATGTTTATTATGTATGTTATGTTGTCTAATCGCCCCAAAAATGTAAATTTTTGTGAGCACCCCCAAGAAAGACCTCAGCACTCCCTAAGCACCCCCTGGGACAAATGTCTGGGGCCGCCGCTGAGCAAATATTCCCAGAGATTCAAATCTGTCTTATACTTTTCTTTTAGACTTTCAAACAAACTGAAGTAATGTGTAATGTGATGTGTCTTCCTAAGGCTGCACGTTTTCAAGTTTTTCATTAACCGTTAACCGAGGCCCTTAGCGGTTAATACTAAGTTTACCATAGTGTGCGCGCTGCACACTATGGTAAACAACAATGCGTACAACATTTATCTCCACCCCTTTTTAACAGTAACAATGTGTTTTGTGCCTATAGCTTACACTGCAACAAAGGGCAAATTAAAAACAAAATTAATTGAAATAATTAAACACAAGACGCATAGACCCACATTTTTATCTTTAAAAAAAAATAAAAATGCAAAAAATAAAACTGACCAAATTATGCTTGTCTGCATTTTCAGGGAATACATTTCCCAAATTAAGCAAATTAAATCAGGCTGCTCTCCTTGCATTCCTATTGCTTAGTGTTTATTAGGAAATATTAACATGTCAACGTGATCGGGAGTGAGACTGGTGCGCAGTCTATTTACTGTAAGTCCAGCTGCCGAAAACACCCTCTCTGAAGGTACAGTAGTGCCAGGTATGCACAAATGCTGTTTAGCAAGCTTGGCCAATCTGGGATATCGAGTGGTGTTTAGTTTCCACCAGTCCACGGGACTCGTTTCTAGGCCAATGGGACTGTCACTAAGAAAGTTTTTGACTTCTACTGTTGAGGGCTGATGAAAGTAGTTTTTGCCCAGTATGAGTGCCATCACAGTGGCTGCACTGTCTTTGGCACCTTGTGTTGGGGCCGCGGCCGCCTCCTCTTGCCCATGTTCTACACTTTGTGTAACGGCTTCTGTTACATTTGGTACATTGTATGGAACTTTGGCTGCAAGGCTACAGAGTTTTGCATTTGCCAGCGCTCTTTTTTCTGCAGAAGAACCTGAGATGCTTATGGCGGGGGTCCAACATGCACACAGTCATTGCTGGGGATGACAACATCTCTGGCTCATTAATCTGCGCACACGTATTTAGACTTTACTACATGCATACTTTAACTTCGTGAAATTATCAATAATCGTCTGGCACCTACCTTCATTCTTTCAGACAGGGAGTTTCGGACTCTAGTTTTAAACTCCACAACCACCCCGTGCGTGTCGCCTTCGCTTTGTAGGTGTGCATTTATTAGTCCAAAGGTGATGGGATAGGTGTTTGAGATGGACACTTCCTTTTCTGCAGACATAACTGTAATTGCACGCAATTGGCACAACATCTTCAATAAGCTGCCAGTGCGCGTCCTTTAACTCCAAAATCCGTGCATCTTGAACCTTTGTTACAGTGCGATTTGACAGCACCGCAGTAACTGCACCGCTGTTCCAATAGGCGTTCAAACATGTCACAGACGCTGTTCCATCTGGTTTTACAGGACTGTATTAGTTTGTGGGGTGGTAGTTTCATTTGTTGTTGTTTTCTTTCAAGCGCTTTTGTTGCCACTGAGCTGTGGTTGAAATGGCTCACAAGCTTTGCAGCAGCGGAATGACGCGGTTAAAAAAGAGAAAATCCAACATTGATAGCGAGCTGAAACATATTCGCAAAGCATGACGCAGAATGCCAATCAACGCCTCTGTTGGCAGCCACAATGTTTTTTGCGTTGTCGTGCACACAGGCAATCACTCGTCCAGTAAGAGCCCACTTTTCCTCCCTCTCCCTTAACTTCTCAGCTAGGTTATCAGCTGTATGGCGAACGGGCAGGGCTTCAGTTAAAAGGACGAATTATTTTAAAACCCAATCTTCGTCAATGTAATGGCTCGTAATACTTATGTAACTTTCCGTGTTTAGGGCAGCCCAGCAATCCTTGGTGATGGTGACTACATCAGGTGACTGTAGCTCGTCTTTGAGCGAATCTTTTTTTGCCTCATATCATTTCTCAATGCGGCATGTGATTGCCGAACGCGGGGGAAAGCTGTAACGGGGTTGAACAATATTCATCAGTTCTTTAAAGCCTTCCCCCTCCACCATTCTAATTGGCATCATGTCCTTTTCAATCATTCTGCATATCCCCTGTGTTATGGATTCGACTTTAGCACCACTGCACATGTTTCGCACTAGCATCGTGGTGATGGAAGCTGTGCTAAGGGGCTCGCAGGTTCCGCGGCCGCCTCTTTAATGATGCCCGGGTGTTGGCTGTTGAGATGGTACAACAATGAAGTTGTACTTGAGGTATGTCTAAGCTCTGCATTGCAATACTTGAATTTTGCCCTGTCATTCTCGATTTTAAAGTGCTCCCACGCTGTGCTTTTCTTTGCCGTTTCATATTGGAAAACCATGTCTACTTCTTGTGGACATTACAAATGTCTCGGAGCGCTATGGCGGTCTCTGGCGGTGCAAACATGTATTACAACTAAATTCAATGCACGCCACTTAACCGAGCAAAATGTTTTACTCAGTTACGCAATTTTTAATCGTTAACCATGGGCACAAATAGTCTTTACCTGATGGTGTCCCCGGGCTGGTACGAGGCGGACTGGGCCAGTGGTCTGTGGGCTCGGTGGGGTCTTTGGGGTCTCTGGGGTCTGCAGTCCTGGTCCCGGTCTGAGTCCGAGTCCAGGTCTCTGACGGTCTTCTCCTGGTCCTGGTCTGGACTTGGATCTGGGTCTGTGGTTCGCTCCTGCGCCCTCTGAGTCATGTCTGAGAGAAACGGTAAGAGTGACATAATCTGAACAGGGCCGCTTCTAACCATTATGGGGCCCTCAGCAGCTCATGTTTGTGGATCAGTGACATAAACTGGATTTGGTCGGATTTGATTTTGACTTTTTGTTTTGTTTATTTTATATTAATTTATATTGATTTTTGTATTCATTATTCATGTTAATTTTAATAATTTTATTTATGTTATTTTATATATTTTCATTTTATATTGTATATATTTATTTGTATTATTTTTTATTGTTGTTAAATTTATTTATTTTATTGTTTGATGCATTGTATTTATTTTCATTTTAGGAATTCAATTTGATTAATTTTCTTATTTTATTTTTTTTCTTAAATTTATATTAATTGTGCTGATTTATTTTATATTATTTTATACAATTTTATATTCACAATTTTTTTATTTTGTTAATTATAATATTAAAAAAATAAAATCAACAACATAAAAATGTAATAAAAATATATTATATTATATAAAGTTATATAAATATATGATACATTATATATGTATGATATATGTTACTTTATATTTATATAACTTCATTTTATGTTAATTTTATTATATTGATTATTTTATATTTTATTCCAGTAATGTTCATTATTTTATTTTTTTATGATGTTTATTTATTTTATGTTTTGATGTATATTTATTATATATATTTATATTTATATCACTGTTATGATTATTGTTGGCCCCGCCCCCCCTATGACCTCGCTCCAGACGAGCAGACACTTGGTTCTGTCGCCGCAGGTTCAGACTCAGAGCATTTGCAGAATGTAAATATTTAAAGTTTAATGCGAGTTATCGTCGTGTTGACTTTTCACCGTGACACAGAGCAGAAGTTTAGAGGTATTTGTAGTCTAGTAAAAGTACTGCATCATCAAATATGTGAAAGTAACAAAATACTTCAATACTCAAGATGTTACAGCAAGATTACCATAAGAAGACTACTTATACTACTTAAACTTTGTTATTGAAAGAATTGTGCTAAAATCAAGGCCAGGAATTTCATTAAAAACATTATTTTGTTCCGACTTACATTAATGCACACACTTAATTCTTTAAGTGAGTGGCCTGTCATACACATTGTACAATTACTTATTAGTGTACAAATTTGCCTTTATTTTTTGTGTGTGAATTGGTAGTCTTGTCATTTTTATGTCATATTTTTTAAGATTTGTTTGCGCATCAACAAGTTTAAAGTTTCATTATTTTGCCTTTTATTTTGAAAGTTATGAATGGTTCCTTACTGTAAAGCGCTTTGGGCCTGATAAAGGTAGAAAAGCGCTATATAAGTTGAGTCCATTTACCATTAACATTTCTTTGGAAACAGTGAGTTTCACTTCAGAAGTTTGTCAAAAAATACTTGGTCCAAAACTAAATATTATATTATATAAATAAGTTTCTTGAATATTTTGGTAACATTTCTGTCAATTTTGCATAAAAGTTCCTTGTTTCCATCTCTGATTGGCTACTACTACTACTACTCCTACTAATACTAATACTACTACTACTACTACTACTACTACTAGCCTACAGTATTTTCTAAACTACCTATTGATTATTGAAATATCTGATGTTGTTTTTAAATCCTCCTAAACTTCCAGAGGAAACACTTACCTCCTCAGGACCATCTACCGCAGCAGCTGTAGCAGTATTGCCGTAGTGTATGCACTAGTATTTGCAGTAGTCTCGCAGTAGTATCTCAGTAGTATAGCAGTAGTATTTGCAGTAGTCCCGCACTCCTGTCTGTCGCTCCGCTCTGATTCCACTGATGAATTTTTAAAGCCGTTGTTTCCACTGGTTTAAAGTTTCTCCCACTGAGGGTCAGAGCAGGACTGGATCTATGAGAGGGAGGAGCTAAACCAGGACTAAACCAGGACATAACCAGGACTAAACCAGGACTAAACTAGGACTAAACCAGGACTAAACCAGGACTAAACTAGGACTAAACTAGGACTAAACCAGGACTAAACTAGGACTAAACCAGGACATAACCAGGACTAAACCAGACTAAACCAGGACTAAACCAGGACTAACTAGGACTAAACAGGACTAAACCAGGACTAAACCAGGACTAAACTAGGACTAAACCAGAGACTAAACCAGGACTAAACCAGGACTAAACCAGGACTAAACCAGGACTAAAAAAAAACCAGATAAACCAGGACTAAACAGACTAAACCAGGACATAAACCCAGGACTAAACCAGGACTAAACTAGGACTAAACCAGGACTAAACCAGGACTAAACCAGGACTAAACCAGGACTAAACCAGGACTAAACTAGGACTAAACTAGGACTAAACCAGGACTAAACCAGGATCTAAACCAGGACTAAACTAGGACTAAACCAGGACTAAACCAGGACATAACCAGGACTAAACCAGGACTAACCAGACTAAACCAGGACTAAACCAGGACTAAACCAGGACTAAAAGAAAACCAGGACTAAACTAGGACTAAAACCTAGGACTAAACCAGGACTAAACTAGGACTAAACCAGGACTAAACCAGACTAAACCAAGGACTAAACCAGGACTAAACCAGGACTAAACCAGGACTAAACTAGGACTAAACCAGGACTAAACCAGGACTAAACCAGGACTAAACCAGGACTAAACCAGGACTAAACCAGGACATAACCAGGACTAAACAGGACTAAACCAGGACTAAACCAGGACTAAACCAGGACTAAACCAGGACTAAACCAGGACATAACCTAGGACTAAACCAGGACTAAACCAGGAAAAATAACCAGGACAAACCAGACTAAACTAGGACTAAACCAGGACTAAACCAGGACTAAACTAGGACTAAACCAGGACTAAACCAGGACATAACCAGGACTAAACCAGGACTAAACTAGGACTAAACCAGGACTAAACCAGGACTAAACTAGGACTAAACCAGGACTAAACTAGGACTAAACCAGGACAAAACCAGGACTAAACTAGGACTAAACCAGGACTAAACCAGGACTAAACTAGGACTAAACCAGGACTAAACCAGGACATAACCAGGACTAAACCAGGACATAACCAGGACTAAACCAGGACTAAACCATGACTAAACCAGGAAATAAACCAGGACTAAACCAGGACTAAACCAGCACTAAACTAGGACTAAACCAGGACTAAACTAGGACTAAACTAGGACTAAACCAGGACTAAATTAGGACTAAACCAGGACTAAACCAGGACATAACCAGGACTAAACCAGGACTAAACCAGGACATAACCAGGACTAAACCAGGACTAAAACCAGGACATAACCAGGACTAAACCAGGACTAAACCAGGAACATAACCAGGACTAACTAGGACTAAACCAGGACTAACCAGGACTAAACTAGGACTAAACCAGGACTAAACCAGGACTAAACCAGGACATAACCAGGACTAAAACCAGGACTAAACCAGACTAAAACAGGAAAACAGACAAACAGACTAAACCAGGACTAAACTAGGACTAAACAGACTAAACCAGGAACTAAACCAGGACTAAACTAGGACTAAAAGACAAACAGGACTACAACTTAGGACTAAACTAGGACTTAAACCAGGACTAAACCAGGACTAAACCAGGACTAAACTAGGACTAAAACCAGACTAAACCAGGACTAAACCAGACTAACCAGGACTAAACCAGGACTAAACAGACTAACCAGGACTAAACCAGACTAAACAGGACTAAACCAGGACTAAACCAGGACTAAACTAGACTAAACAGGACTAAACCAGGACTAAACTCAGGACTAAACCAGGACTAAACTAGGACTAAACAGGACTAAACCAGGACTAAACCAGGACTAAACCAGGACTAAACCAGGACTAACTAGGACTAAACCAGGACTAAACCAGACTAAAAACTAAATAAACAGGACTAAACCAGGACTAAACCAGGACTAAACCAGGACTAAAACCAGGACTAAAACTAGGACTAAACCAGGACTAAACCAGGACTAACCAGGACTAAACCAGGACTAAACTAGGACTAAACCAGGACTACTAACCAGGACTAAACCAGACTAACAGGACTAACGACTAAACTAGGACTAAACCAGGACTAAACCAGGACTAAACCAGACTAACCAGGACTAAAACTAACCAGGACTAAACCAGGACTAAACTGGACACTGACAAACCAGGAAATAACCAGCACTAAACCAGGACTAAACCAGGACTAAACCAGGACTAAACTAGGACTAAACCAGGACTAAACCAGGACTAAACTAGGACTAAACTAGGACTAAACCAGGACTAAACTAGGACTAACCAGGACTAAACCAGGACTAAACCAGGACTAAACCAGGACTAAACCAGGACTAAACCAGTAAACATAACCAGGACTAAACCAGGACTAAAACTAGGACTAAAACCAGGACTAAACCAGGACTAAACCAGAACATAACCTGGACTAAACCAGGACTAAACCAGGGCTAAACCAGGACTAAACCAGGACTAAACTAGGACTAAACCAGGACTAAACAAGGACATAACCTGGACTAAACCAGGACTAAACCAGGACTAAACTAGGACTAAACCAGGACTAAACCAGGACTAAACCAGGCTGCTAAACTAGGACTAAACCAGGACTAGGACTAAACCCAGGACTAAAACTAGGACTAAACCAGGACTAAACCAGGACTAAACCAGGGCTAAACTAGGACTAAACCAGGACTAAACCAGGACTAAACCAGGGCTAAACTAGGACTAAACCAGGACTAAACCAGACTAAACTAGGACTAACCAGACTAAAACCAGGACTAATTAGGACTAAACCATGACTAAACCAGAACTAAACCAGGACTAAACCAGGACTAAACTAGGACTAAACCAGGACTAAACCAGGACTAAATTAGGACTAAACCAGGACTAAACCAGGACATAACCTGGACTAAACTAGGACTAAACTAGGACTAAACCAGGACTAAACCAGGACTAAACCAGGACTAAATTAGGACTAAACCAGGACTAAACCAGGACTAAACTAGGACTAAACTAGGACTAAAACCAGGACTTAAACCAGGACTAAACCAGGCCCTAAACTAGGACTAAACTAAGGACTAAACCAGGACTAAACCAGGACTAAACCAGGGCTAAACTAGGACTAAACCAGGACTAAACCAGGACTAAACCAGGCCTAAACAGGACTAAACAGGACTTAAACCAGGAACTAAACCAGGAACTAAATTAGGACTAAACCAGGGACTAACCAGGACTAACTAGGACTAAACTAGGACTAAACAGGACTAAACCAGGACTTAAACCAGGGCAAACTAGGACTAAACTAGCGACTAAACTAGGACTAAAACCAGGACTAAATTAGGACCTAAACCAGAACTTTAAACCAGGACTAAACTAGGACTAAACTTAGGACTAAACCAGGACTAAACCAGGACTAAACCAGGGCTAAACTTAGGACTAAACTAGGACTAAACCAGGACTAAACCAGGACTAAACCAGGGCTAAACTAGACTAAACCAACGGGACTAAACCAGGACTAAACCAATCTTTCTCTCTGGACTAAACCAGGGACTAAACTAGGGAACTAAACTAGGACTAAAACCAGGACTAAACAGGACAAACCAGGGCTTAACTAGTACAAACTAGAAAACTAGGACTAAACCAGGACTAAACCAGACTAAACTAGACGTTAAACGGGACAAACCTGGACCAAACCTGGACCAAACGTGGATTAAACCACTCTAAACGAGGACTAAACTGACATAAACCAGGACCAAAACCTGGACTAAACTGGGACTAAACTAGGACTAAACCAGACTAAACAGGACTAAACCGGACCAACTAGACAAACCAGACAAACCAGGACTTAAACAGGGGGACCTAAACCATGACTAAATTAGGACTTAAACCAGGACTAAACCTAGGACATAACCTGGGAACTTAAACTAGGACTAAATTAGGACTAAAACCGGTACAAACCATGACAAACGGACCTGAACTAGGACTAAACCAGAACTTAAACCAGGACTAAACCAGGGCTAAACTAGGGACTAAACCAGGACATAAAACCAGGACTAACCTAGGACTAAAAACCAGGACTTAAACTTAGAACTAAACCAGGACTAAAAACCAGGACATAAACTAGGACTAAACTAGGACTAAACCAGGACTAATCTGGAATAAACGGGACTAAACTAGGGACTAAACCAGGACTAAACCAGGGCTAAACCAGGACTAAACTAGGACTAAATAGGACTAAACCAGGACTAAACTTAGAACTAAACCAGGACTTAAACCAGGAACATAACTAGGACTAAAACTAGGTACTAAACCAGGACCTTAAACTAGAACTAAACCAGACTAAACAGGACTAAAACCAGTGCTAAAACTAGGACTAAACAGGACTAAACCAGGGACTAAACTAGGACTTAACCAGGAACTAAACCAGGACTAAATTAGGACTAAAACATGGACTAAACCAGAAGTAAACCAGGACTAAACCCAGGACTAAACTAGGACTAAAAACCAGGACTAAACCAGGACTAAAATTAGTACTAAACCAGGGACTTAAACCAGGACATAAACCTGACTAAACTAGGATAAACTTAGGACTAAACCAGGGACTAAACCAGACTAAAGACCAGGACTAAATTAGGACCTAAACCAGGACTAAACCAGGGACAAACTAGGACTAACTAGGACTAACCAGGACTAAACAACAGGGACTAAACCAGGCTAAAAACTAGTACTAAACTAGACTAAACCATTGACTAAACCAGGGACTAAACCAGCGGCTAAACTAGGACTAAACCAGGACTAAACCAGGACTAAACCAGGCCCTAAACTAGGACATAAAACCAGGACTAAACCAGGCACTAAATTAGGACTAAACCAGGGACTTTAAACCAGGACTAAATAGACTAAACTAGGACTTAACCAGGACTAAACCAGAGGACTAAACCAGGTGCTAAAACTAGGACTAAAACTAGGACTAAACTAGGACTAATACCAGGACTAAACCAGGACTAAACTAGGGACTAAACCAGGACTAAACCAGGACTAAACTCCAGACTAAACTAGGCACTAAACCAGGACATAACCAGGACTTAAACCATGACTAAATTAGGACTAAACCAGGCAAACCAGGACATAACCTGACTAACTAGGACTAAACTAGGACTAAACCAGGACTAAACAGGACCTAAACCAGGACTAAACTAGGACTAAACCAGGACATCACCAGGACTAAACCAGGAACTAAACCATGACTAATTAAGGACTAAAACCAGATAAAACCAGGACATAACCTGGACTGAACTTAGGACTAAAACCAGAACTAACCAGGACTAAACCAGGGCTAAACTAGGACTTAAACCAGGACATAACCAGAGACTAAACTAGGACTAACCAGAACTAAACTAGAACTAAACCAGGACTAAACCAGGACTAACTAGGACTAAACTAGCGACTAAACCAGGACTAATTGTGAAAAACGGACTAAACTAGATAACCAGGACTTAAACCAGGGCTAAACCAGACTAAAACTAGGACTAAAACTAGGACTAAACCAGGACTAAACTAGAACTAAACCAGACTAAACCAGGACATAACTAGGACTAAACTAGGACTAACCAGGACTAAAAACTTAGAAACTAAACCAGGACTAAACCAGGGCCCTAAACTTAGGACTAACTAGGACTAAACTAGCCGACTAAACCAGGATAAAACCAGGACTAAACCAGGGCTAAACGTAGGACTAAACTAGGACTAAACCATGGACTTAAACCAGGACTAAAACTTTAGGACTAAACCAGGACTAAACCAGGACCTAAACCAGGGGCTAAACTAGGACTAACCAGACCTAAACCAGGGCTTAAAACCAGGACTTAAACTAGGACTAACCAGGACTAAAACTAGAACTAAACCAGGATAAACCAGGGACTAAACTAGGACTAAACCAGGATTAAACCAGGTGCCTAAACCAGGACTAAACTAGGACTAAACTAGACCTAAACCAGGACTAAACTAGAACTAAACAGGACTAAACTAGGATAAACTAGGACTAAACCAGGAACTAAACTTATGACTAAAACTTAGGACTAAACCAGGACTAATCTGTGGAATAAACGGGACTAAACTAGGACTAAACCAGGACAAAACAGGACTAACTAGGACTAAAACCAGGGACTTTAAACAAGGACTAAACTTAGGACCTAAACCAGGAAGGAACTTAAACTTAGAACTAAACCAGGACTTACTAAACCAGGGCTAAACTAGGACTAAACTAGGACTTAAACCAGGACTAAACCAGGACTAAAACCAGGGCAACTAAACTAGGACTTAAACTAGGACTAAACCAGGACTAAACCCAGGGACTAAACTAGGACTAAACCAGGATTAAAACCAGGAACTAAACCAGGGCTAAACCAGGGACTAAACCAGGATAAAACCAGGGCTAAAACCAGGACTAAAACTAGGACTAAACTAGGACTAAACCAGGGATACTAGAAAACTAAACCAGGACTTAACCAGGACATAACTAGGACTTAAACTAGGACTACCAGGACTAATTGTGAATAAACCGGGAACTAAACTAGGACTAAACCAGGACATAAACCAGGACATAAATAGGACTAAACCAGGACTAAAACCAGGGGACTAAACTAGACCATACCATGATAAACCAGGAATAACCAGGACTAAACTAGGAACTAAACCAGGACTTAACTAGGGGGACTAAACCAGGACTAAAACCAGACATAACCAGAGGACTAAACTATAGACTAAACCAGGACATAGGAGGGACTAAACAAGGGCCTCTAAACCAGGATTTGACAACACCTGCCATGGGGACTAACGGGATGAAAATGAGCTTTATATGGCTAAACTCTGACACATTTACATGTTGAAAAAACACATGTGATTTAATAGTGCATGTCCCAATTCATAAGGGAATTTAGGATTAACCTTGGACTAAAAACCAGGACTTAAACAAGAGCTAAAAACCAGGAATAAACCAGGGCGTTAGACTATGGGTTAATTAAGGTATTTACAGGAATCTTTTTTTATCAAAAAATTAAACAAAGATGAAAATCCTCTGACCAAATCTTGGAACTTAAAAAGTCAACACATTTAAACCTGCCTCTAACCGTTATTTTACATTTTGTCGCTGAAAATTTCGGGCCATTTTGGCCATGTTGTACACATTGATATGAACACTACAAGACAGGGCTAAACCAGACTAAACTAAGGACTAAACTTAGGACTAAACCAGCGACTTAAACTAGAACTAAACCAGGACTAAACCAGGACATAACTAGGACTAAACTAGGACTAAACCAGGACTAAACTAGAACTAAACCAGGACTAAACCAGGGCTAAACTAGGACTAAACTAGGACTAAACCAGGACTAAACCAGGACTAAACCAGAACATAACCAGGACTAAACAGGACTAAACTAGGACTAAACCAGGACTAAACCAGGACTAAATCAGGACTAAACCAGGACTAACCAGGGCTAAACCAGGACTAAACCAGGACTAAACTAGGACTAAACCAGGACTAAACAAGGAACATAACCTGGACTAAACCAGGACTAAACCAGGACTAAACTTAGGACTAAACCAGGACTAAACCAGGACTAAACCAGGCGCTAAAACTAGGACTAAACCAGGGACTAGGACTAAACCAGGACTAAACTAGACTAACCAGGACTAAACCAGGACTAAACAGGACTAAACTAGGACTAAACCAGGACTAAACCAGGACTAAACCAGGGCTAAACTAGGACTAAACCAGGAACTAAAACCAGGACTACCAGACTAAATAGGACTAAACCAGGACTAAACCAGACTAACAGGACTAAACCAGGACTAAACTAGGACTAAACCAGGACTAAACCAGGACTAAATAGACTAACCAGGACTAAACCAGGACTAACCGGACTAAATTAGGACTAAACCAGGACTAAACCAGGACTAAACCAGGACTAAACCAGGACTAAACTAGGACTAAACCAGGACTAAACCAGGACTAAACTAGGACTAAACTAGACTAAACCAGGACTAAACCAGACTAAACCAGGGCTAAACTAGGAACTAAACCAGGACTAAACCAGGCTAAACTAGGACTAAACCAGGACTAAACCAGGACTAAACCAGGCCTAACTAGGACTAAACCAGACTAAACCAGGACTAAATTAGGACTAAACCAGGACTAAACCAGGACTAAAACTAGGACTAAACTAGGACTAAACCAGGACTAAACCAGGGACTAAACCAGGGCTAAACTAGGACTAAACTAGGACTAAACCAGGACTAATTAGGACTAAACCAGGACTAAACAGGACTAAACTAGGACTAAACTAGGACTAAACCAGGACTAAACCAGGACTAAACCAGGGCTAAACTAGGACTAAACTAGGACTAAACCAGGACTAAACCAGGACTAAACCAGGGCTAAACTAGGACTAAACCAGGACTAAACCAGGACTAAACCAGGCCTAAACTAGGACTAAACCAGGACTAAACCAGGACTAAATTAGGACTAAACCAGGACTAAACCAGGACTAAACTAGGACTAAACTAGGACTAACCAGGACTAAACCAGGACTAAACCAGGGCTAAACTAGACTAAACTAGGACTAACTAGGACTAAACCAGGACTAAACCAGGACTAAACTAGGACTAAACCAGGACTAACCAGGACTAAACCAGGACTAAACTAGGACTAAACCAGGACATAACCAGGACTAAACCATGACTAAATTAGGACTAAACCAGGACTAAACCAGGACATAACCTGGACTAAACTAGGACTAAAACTAGGACTAAACCAGGACTAAACCAGGACTAAACCAGGACTAAACTAGGACTAAACCAGGACATAACCAGGACTAAACCAGGACTAAACCATGACTAAATTAGGACTAAACCAGGACTAAACCAGGACATAACCTGGACTAAACTAGGACTAAATTAGGACTAAACCAGGACTAAACCAGGACATAACCTGACTGAACTAGGACTAAACCAGAACTAAACCAGGACTAAACCAGGCTAACTAGGACTAAACCAGGACATAACCAGGACTAAACTAGGACTAAACCAGGACTAAACTAGAACTAAACCAGGACTAAACCAGGACATAACTAGGACTAAACTAGGACTAAACCAGGACTAATCTGTGAATAAACCGGGACTAAAACTAGGACTAAACCAGGACTAAACCAGGGCTAAACCAGGACTAAACTAGGACTAAACTAGGACTAAACCAGGACTAAACTAGAACTAAACCAGGACTAAACCAGGACATAACTAGGACTAAACTAGGACTAAACCAGGACTAAACTAGAACTAAACCAGGACTAAACCAGGACTAAACCAGGGCTAAACTAGGACTAAACCAGGACTAAACCAGGACTAAACTAGGACTTAACCAGGACTAAACCAGGACTAAATTAGGACTAAACCATGACTAAACCAGAAGTAAACCAGGACTAAACCAGGACTAAACTAGGACTAAACCAGGACTAAACCAGGACTAAATTAGGACTAAACCAGGACTAAACCAGGACATAACCTGGACTAAACTAGGACTAAACTAGGACTAAACCAGGACTAAACCAGGACTAAACCAGGACTAAATTAGGACTAAACCAGGACTAAACCAGGACTAAACTAGGACTAAACTAGGACTAAACCAGGACTAAACCAGGACTAAACCAGGGCTAAACTAGGACTAAACCAGGACTAAACCAGGACTAAACCAGGACTAACCAGGCTAAATAGGACTAAACCAGGACTAAACCAGGATAAACCAGGCCTAAACTAGGACTAAACCAGGACTAAACCAGGACTAAATTAGGACTAAACCAGGACTAAACCAGGACTAAACTAGACTAACTAGGACTAAACCAGGACTAAACCAGGACTAAACCAGGCTAAACTAGGACTAAACTAGGACTAAACTAGGACTAAACCAGGACTAAACTAGGACTAACCAGGACTAACAGGACTAAACCAGACTAAACTAGGACTAAACCACAGGACATAACCAGGACTAAACCATGACTAAATTTAGGACTAAACCAGGACTAAACCAGGACATAACCTGGACTAAACTAGGACTAAACTAGGACTAAACCAGGACTAAACCAGGACCTAAACCAGGACTAAACTAGGACTAAACCAGGACATAACCAGGACTAAACCAGGACTAAACCATGACTAAATTAGGACTAAACCAGGACTAAACCAGGACATAACCTGGACTGAACTAGGACTAAACCAGAACTAAACCAGGACTAAACCAGGCTAAACTAGGACTAAACCAGGACATAACCAGGACTAAACTAGGACTAAACCAGGACTAAACTAGAACTAAACCAGGACTAAACCAGGACATAACTAGACTAAACTAGGACTAAACCAGGACTAATCTGTGAATAAACCGGACTAAACTGACTAACCAGGACTAAACCAGCTAAACCAGACTAAGGACTAAACTAGGACTAAACCAGGACTAAACTAGACTAAACCAGGACTAAACCAGGACATAACTAGGACTAAACTAGGACTAAACCAGGACTAAACTAGAACTAAACCAGGACTAAACCAGGGCTAAACTAGGACTAAACTAGGACTAAACTAGGACTAAACCAGGACTAAACCAGGACTAAACCAGGGCTAAACTAGGACTAAACTAGGACTAAACCAGGACTAAACCAGGACTAAACTAGGACTAAACCAGGACTAAACCAGGACTAAACCAGGGCTAAACTAGGACTAAACCAGGACTAAACCAGGGCTAAACCAGGACTAAACTAGGACTAAACTAGGACTAAACCAGGACTAAACTAGAACTAAACCAGGACTAAACCAGGACATAACTAGGACTAAACTAGGACTAAACCAGGACTAATCTGTGAATAAACCGGGACTAAACTAGGACTAAACCAGGACATAACCAGGACTAAACTAGGACTAAACCAGGACTAAACCAGGACTAAACTAGGACTAAACCAGGACTAAACCAGGACTAAACCAGGACTAAACTAGGACTAAACCAGGACTAAACTAGGACTAAACCAGGACTAAACCAGGACATAACCAGGACTAAACTAGGACTAAACCAGGACATAAGGAGGACTAAACAAGGGCTAAACCAGGATTGACAACAACCTGCCATGGGACTACGGATGAAAATGAGCTTATATGGCTAACTCTGACACATTTACATGTTGAAAAACACATGTTGATTAATGTGCACTGTCCCAATTCAAATAAAGGAATTTAGGATTAAACCTGGACTAAACCAGGACTAAACAAGAGCTAAACCAGGAATAAACCGGGGTTAGACTATGGCTAATTGAAGGTATTTCACAGGAATCTTTTTTTATCAAAAATTAAACAAGATTGAAAATCCCTCTGACCAATCTTTGGAACTAAAATGTCACACATTTAAACCTGCCTCTAACCGTTATTTACATTTTGTCGCTGAAAATTTCGGCCATTTTGGCCATGTGTACACATTGAATATGAACACTACAGACAGGGCTAAACCAGGACTAAACTAGGACTAAACTAGGACTAAACCAGGACTAAACTAGAACTAAACCAGGACTAAACCAGGACATAACTAGGACTAAACTAGGACTAAACCAGGACTAAACTAGAACTAAACCAGGACTAAACCAGGGCTAAACTAGGACTAAACTAGGACTAAACCAGGACTAAACTAGAACTAAACTAGGACTAAACCAGGGCTAAACTAGGACTAAACTAGGACTAAACCAGGACTAAACCAGGACATAACTAGGACTAAACTAGGACTAAACCAGGACTAAACTAGAACTAAACTAGGACTAAACCAGGGCTAAACTAGGACTAAACAGGACTAAACCAGGACTAAACAGGACTAAACCAGGCTAAACTAGGACTAAACTAGGACTAAACCAGGACTAAACCAGGACTAAACAGACTAAACAGGACTAAACAGGACTAAACCAGGCTAAACTAGAACTAAACCAGGACTAAACCAGGCAACAATAACTAGGACTAAACTAGGACTAAACCAGGCTAAACTAGAACTAAACCAGGACTAAACCAGGACATAACTAGGACTAAACTAGGACTAAACCAGGACACAATAACCAGGACTAAACTAGGACTAAACCAGGACAAACCAGGACTAAACTAGGACTAAACCAGGACTAAACCTAGGACTAAACCAGGACTAAACCAGGACTAAACCAGGACTAAACTAGGACTAAACCAGGACTAAACTAGGACTAAACCAGGACTAAACCAGGACATAACCAGGACTAAACTAGGACTAAACCAGGACATAAGGAGGACTAAACAAGGGCTAAACCAGGATTGACAACAACCTGCCATGGGACTACGGATGAAAATGAGCCTATATGGCTAACTCTGACACATTTACATGTTGAAAAAACACATGTTGATTAATGTGCACTGTCCCAATTCAAATAAAGGAATTTAGGATTAAACCTGGACTAAACCAGGACTAAACAAGAGCTAAACCAGGAATAAACCGGGGTTAGACTATGGCTAATTGAAGGTATTTCACAGGAATCTTTTTTATCAAAAATTAAACAAGATTGAAAATCCCTCTGACCAAATCTTTGGAACTAAAATGTCACACATTTAAACCTGCCTCTAACCGTTATTTACATTTTGTCGCTGAAAATTTCGGCCATTTTGGCCATGTGTACACATTGAATATGAACACTACAGACAGCTTGCTAAAGTGTCACATTGATATCTCTAAATATATTAATAGTTTTCCCCTTTTACCTGCAGCGTTTTTCCTTAAAACATAACATGTCTGCTTTATTTGCTAAGTCAAAGTAAACCAGCAGATGGTTTTAGACTCACACAGTTGGGTTCAGACGACAGACAGCGGTGACCATGTCCATGAGCTAATCACAGCAGCTACAGCAGGTTTCACAGGAGCAGCTGCAGGATCCAAAGACAGTGTGCATTAAACAGTCTCTCTTTAGTCTCAAATATTTAAACCTCGTATTCTACATACAGGATTTAAAAGATAAGGCTAGCATTAGTGTTAGCAAGCTAAGTCGCCAGGCACGAATTAACATTACACATTTTGGTAGGGCTGTGCAATTAATAGAAATTTGATTACGATTTTGATTATTACACTACACAATTACAAAAATAGAATAATCGAAATAAAATGTTTTTTCTTTTAATTATTCAAAAAGACAAACAAAGACAAACAAACAATATGTAACGATTTCAACAGAACAGTTACAATACATTTGACAAACTAACACCAAGATAGGATTACTAAACAACACAAAATACAGTAGACAATAGTCTTGACTAGACAACATAGCACTTGATTCCAAAAAGAAAAATAAAGGAGAAAAAAAAATAGTAGTAGCTTTAGTAAATGTTTGGTTGATGACGAGAATGTTCATCTTTTTAACTTAATATTGAAAAAACGATTGTTAAGGATGCCCTCCCGCTTGTCCATCTGAGCAAAGCAAACTTGCATTATTTCAGGCCGATGGGATTATTTTCCCTTCTTATTTCACGTGCCATGGTCATGCTTTTGCCTGACATAAAAACAAACAGCGCTGTGTGATGATGTCATCAGGCCGCGCTGCTCAGTTTACTTGCGCAGGTGTGAGAGCTGGCCAGCAGGGGGCAGGCGTGAAACAGAGACCTCTCCTCAATCGAGGTATACTTGAAATCATTTGTACTTTTATGACTGTTCAGAAAACCGAAAATATTCAGCCTCGACTTTTTTTTAAAGGCAACAAATAATCGTTTGAATAATCGTGATTTCAATTATGACTAAAATAATTGTGATGATTTTTCAATAACCGAGCAGCCCTACAAAACACACAAAGATAGACACATACTTACATAAACCAGGCCTGAACAATCCAAAATGATCGGGGAGACTGCTTCCACATGTTAGAGATGTATTTTAACTGGGCTGGCTTTATGTCTGCTTCTTTCTCTGCAAGAACCAAGTGCACAGGACTTGTGCGGACAGTTAGCAAGTCAGCTTGTCTGTTAGCCTGATGTATTTTTCCTATAGCTGTTAGCATTAGCCTCAAACATCGATTCTGATCGACCCAGATGTTTTCAGCTTTTGTCCACGTTTATGTTTCTGTTCTAAATCCTTAATGCATGTCCAGAGCTTTGGAGATGTGACTTTAGATCAGAATGAGTCTGATATAAAAGTGTTTCAGAGCTAAAGGCTAAATCAGATACAGTTCCGTTTCTGCTTTTTGTGTCTCAGATTCACATCAGGACCATTAAACCTTCTCTGATAAAATGTTAATTATAATGAAACTACAGAAATGACATAAGGATATAAGATAGCAGATGTATTTATGGTGTTTTCAATCACATGTATCGAAATGAACGACATTTATTTCCAAAACAATATAATTTTCCGAACACATTTACATGTTGAGTAGGATTTACAGAAATAATAGGCTCATTTCACAACTTTAGCGTCACTTTCCACTGCCACAGAATTGCTACAAAACTCGCCTGTAAGTTCAGATGCTTTATATTTAGATATATCATGTTGTTCCCACAAATGTCTGAGTTTACAATTAATAAAGAAAGACTAAACTAATTTTGTGTCACTACCTGAAAAAAAAACAGGTACCTTTAAATACTGAACATATAAAAACAAATTCATATTTCCAACTTGTTTTTATTCGTGGACATCTTTTGGAAGCCCCAGTTGAGGAACCACTGACATGTCCAGATGACTTTGACATTGTAAGAAATGAGTGGAATGTATGCAAAAAACACTTTAAAAATATTAAAATATTGCTGTTTTTCGTCCAAAATGATGATCAGATTAAAAAATAAAAGTCCAGTGAAGTGAACAAAAACGGGAGGGTTAAAGTAAAGCTTTGTCCCAGAGGAGTCCCCTGCTGTACATGTTTTAGGTAGATGTGTGGAGTTTCCTGGATCAGCTGCAGACGGAGGGAACAGGGAGAGAGGTTGTTTTGATGAAGCGAGTGGAAAGAATCCGCTCTGAGCTCATATAAACATCCTCTGGTCCAACGCTCCACACGGCACTCGAACGCACCACGGCCTCCACTGCCACTCTCTCTAACTTTCTACATGCCACAAAGCACATGTGAGAGGGAAACGTGTCAAAGAACAAGGAGAAAGAAATGAGACAGATTCGGGGTTGCAGTGTGGAGGTAAACATCTTTCGACCGTGTATATGTGGAGCCCTAAATCTGTGGATAAGATAAGATAAGCCTTTATTGATGGAGAAATTCACATGTTCCATCAGCTCTCAAGAAACACTCAGGGAGTGCAAAATAGACAGGAAAAATCTATTAAATAGTAAATAGGGATATCTTATGTACAATGAATAAAAAAGCTTTAAGGGGCAAAAAGTCTAAATGATAAAAAATAAAATGATAACAGACTATAAAATGTATACCAAAATGTCAGCATTGGCAGTGCAAAGTTTACAGTTTAAAGTTTCCTAGTGCAGGTGGTTGATAAAGTGACGCTGATACAGAGATTACTGCACGTAGTTTTGCATAGAAGTTATTGCACATGAGTTATTTGTGGATGGCTATGAGGATTAAATCTTTGGAACACAGTAGTTTTCCGACTCTTTAGGAAAAGAGAAAGTGCGCTCAGGAACAGCTCTGGCTCCCTCTGCTGGACACTCGCAGTTACTGCAGCTGCTGACTTTGTGAGTGATGTTACTTTTTCATGTCAAGTATAAACAAACTGCTCATTTTACACCATGTTGGGATTACATTTTCTCTTTATTCATTCCTCCTTTAAAGTGCATATGACACATTAGACTTTTTTTTGCTAAAACTTAGTTAAATATAGTATGTTACCCAGCTTTCTTTAGTTTGGCCATTTTTGTGATTTTTTTTTGTTTCGCTTCCTTATTGGACACTGACAGAAAGTGAGGCAGACAATTTTAGGGTGGAAATTAGCAATTGAGCTATAACCTGGTACTAAGCTTTTCTCTAAATAAATAAACTAAACTAAAACTAAACTTTCATTAACATTGCTTCTTCACTGAAATAAAATTAAAATTATGCAACTGATTAACTTGCAACTGATTTTAACTGATGTTGTCATATGTACTTTAAAGCTCGGTTTGTTTCAGAGGAAGAGCCTCAGGCTGAACCCGAAACCAGTAAATTGGTAAGAGGTCTAACACCAAACCGGATGTGCGTCTGTGTCCGCCATGGGCGTCGGAACCATTCATTGTGAGGGGGACGTGTCCCCCCCACTTTTGAAAAGTGGTTGTTTGGTCCCCTCCACTTTCACAAAGTGAATTTTCATTGACTTTACATTTACTAGTTTAGACTGGACCTTTTCAATAGGCTCCCCGAGGGCAAACAAATATGACCCGCGCCTTATTTTCCATAAAAAAACAATATTTTTTGGCATTATCCGCGCCAGTATTGCGTCGCTCCGCGGCGCAGACGCTCCGCTTTGCGTAGCTGTGTTTATGCGGCTTCACTACCATCACCTCAGAGCGGCTGAAATGTAAACATGGCTCTGTAAACCGCTGAAAAACGGCTAAAGTGAGAATACTGGAGGCTTATCGTTGGACGGACTGACAGATTTGACCAAACCGAAGCACAAGGACACTCGTGCATCTTGTCTTCTGAGTTTTTCACGGATTATCACATGGAGGAGCAGGACTTTTCGCGGTCCTCGGCAGGTGGACAGCGTGTTTCCCTGTCTTCATCGGTACAAAGGGCCTGACCAGTAACTTTAAGGTAAGGAACATCAGTTTTGGATGTGTTTGTAAAGCGAGTGATGAAACTGATGTAGCGTGAGTTTGGGGAAACTGCACCGGGCTAGCACGAGTGTTCAACCGGTCATTACGCCTGTAAAACCTCGCTGTCTGGAGTCTAACTTAACCAAATAATATCTGAATTATTCATTTGACGGATATCTTTGCTTCCTTTACCCCTTGACTCAGTTTTATCTGCGTTTGTGGGAAATGTGAAGATACAAGCATTGAGATGTTTCTTTGCGATGGCAGAGTTAACAGGTGTGGCTGAAGCTGAATAAATGAGATGCAAACACGAGCGCGCCATCTCATAAGAACGCTTAATTCACTGAGTTTTTCACAAAGCGTCATAAAGCCAGGGCTGGACAGGAGAACAGCGGCTCCTCAGGTGTTGGGTTATCCGCCCTATATGTCCACCCAGCTGCGAGGAGGAGCTGCTGGGTGGAAGGTGGGGGGGACACATTTTTGAAATGTGTCCCCCCACTTTCCAAACACTTCCGACGCCGCTGGCGTCCGCCATGACAAGGAGCGTCCGAATAGGGCTGTCAGTTAGGGAGTTAGGGAAAGGGGCTCAATGCTAACTATCATAGCATAGGGACCTCTGGTGGTTCCTCACTGGGAGCTACGTATGTGCCATCCTATAAAAAATCATATATATTTTGTCTTAGTCAATAATAGAAAAAAACAATTAGATTTTTTATTATTAATATTTCCATCCATCCATCCATCCATCCATTTTCTTCCGCTTTATCCGGGGCCGGGTCGTGGGGGCAGCAGAGATGCCCAGACTTCCCGATCCACGCACACCTCCTCCAGCTGTTCTGGGGGACCCCGAGGCGACACCAGGCCAGCTCGGAGACATAGTCCCACCAGCGTGTCCTGGGCCTTCCACGAGGCCTCCTCCCAATAGGACATGCCTGGAACACCTCCCGAGGGAGGCGACCAGGAGGCATCCGGAACAGATGCCCTAGCCACCTCAGCTGGCTCCTTTTGATGTGAAGGAGCAGCGACTCTACACCGAGCTCCTCCCGGGTAACTGAGCTCCTCACCCGATCTCGAAGGGTGCGCCCAGCCACCCTGCGAAGGAAACTCTTTTCGGCCGCTTGTATCCGCGATCTTGTCCTTTCGGTCATTACCCAGATCTCATGACCATAGGTGAGGGTGGGAACGTAGATCGATCGGTAAATCGAGAGCTTTGCCCCCGACTCAGCTCCCTCTTCACCACAACAGTCCGATACAGCGACCGAATCACTGCTGACGCTGCACCGATCCGTCTATCGATCTCATGCTCCATCCGTCCCTCACTCATGAACCCGACCCTGAGATAGTATTAATATTTCATTCATATATTCAAGCAAATGTCTGCTTCATGGAGCAGACATTGAGTTTTATTTGTTTTTCAGATAGGTTTCTCTGAGTGCTTTTTATTTATCTTTAGTTTGTAAAAGGCACTTCCTTCGACACCAAGGCATGGTAAGGTACCCAGGCTTTGGGAAACAGCCAGGGTCTGGCTTCTCCGTTCGTTTGTCTGGAGAGAGAACGCCCGATTGAAATGGGTTTGGGACTCGAAAGAGCACAGCGCAAAGTCATATCTGTGATTGAGTAGAATCACAGAAATGCTTTAAGCTTGAAGCTTGGATCCCACACCAGTTTATGGGAACTATTGGGCTGCAGTTAGCTCCAGTAACTGCTTCATTTCGGTCGAGGATCCTCCGGTCAATCGTATCCTCCGGCTCAATGCTGGGAATTTTATTGGGTTTTCGTTCCATAACCCTCAGGATCTGACTGTTACTGCGTCCCGCCTCAGCAGCGATGGCGCACTGCGAGAGGCTCTGCTTGGGCAGCTCAACAACCCGCGATCAAACAAGAATTTTTTGTGTCTTTGCCATCAGGACGTGATGACAGAGTGAAAATCTGACAGGAACTGGCACTGAATCCACATTTTTGCACATATTTGACCTGGTAAAGACAGATCAGCTGCAAAAACTATTTCTGTTTATTTGTTGTTTTCAATAAAAACATTACTCAAATTGGTTTGTCTTCTAGTTGAAGATTGAAGTTCTACTTGGAGACCATAAGAAATGTTCCCATTTTTCAACTGGTCTTAAACTTTTGATCAGGACTGTATCCAAGACAAAAGTCTCAAACCTTTATCATGAAATAAAAAGGTACACAAACGCTGGTTTAGGCTCAGATCTTTTCTTCTGGCCTAAATCTAAAGTATAAAAAGAGCTCAATTCACAGAAATCTTTAATTACACATGTCATCACAGAGCCATATTACGCATAAAAATCACAGTCTGTATTGTCCAATCACGGATCAGTATTTGAACTGTCCAGTCATTATCCAGAGTCCGTTTCCATGTCGTCATCGGGCTCCGAGCGGCAGATTTCCTCCAACGCCAGCTCTGGAACAAAAACAGCATTTTTATTTATTTTGTTTCCCACTAGAGGTTAGATCAGGCCCAAAATCCGACCCGGCGGGCATAAAGCCCGACCCGAGCAATTAACTTGAATTGTCGGCCCGAGCCCGAAACAAACCAGACGTAAATTATTATTTAAGGCTCAGATAGGAGCATCTGCGCAGTGCATTCAGCAGCATTATTATTTATATGAGAGAGTGTAGAGCAAAGGGTAGGGGGTGTAGGTGTATGTGTGTATTGTGATGACTGTATACAGTGAGGAAAATAAGTATTTGAACACCCTGCTATTTGCAAGTTCTCCCACTTAGAAATCATGGAGGGGTCTGAAATTGTCATCGTAGGTGCATGTCCACTGTGAGAGACATAATCTAAAAAAAAAAATCCAGAAATCACAACGTATGATTTTTTAACTATTTATTTGTATGATACAACTGCAAATAAGTATTTGAACACCTGTCTATCAGCTAGAATTCTGACCCTCAAAGACCTGTTAGTCTGCCTTTAAAATGTCCACCTCCACTCCATTTATTATCCTAAATTTAGATGCACCTGTTTGAGGTCTTTAGCTGCATAAGACACCTGTCCACCCCATACAATAAGTAAGAATCCAACTACTAACATGGCCAAGACCAAAGAGCTGTCCAAAGACACTAGAGACAAAATTGTACACCTCCACAAGGTGGGAAAGGGCTACGGGGAAATTGCCAAGCAGCTTGGTGAAAAAAGGTCCACTGTTGGAGCAATCATTAGAAAATGGAAGAAGCTAAACATGACTGTCAATCTCCCTCGGACTGGGGCTCCATGCAAGATCTCACCTCGTGGGGTCTCAATGACCTAAGAAAGGTGAGAAATCAGCCCAGAACTACACGGGGGAGCTGGTCAATGACCTGAAAAGAGCTGGGACCACCGTTTCCAAGGTTACTGTTGGTAATACACTAAGACGTCATGGTTTGAAATCATGCATGGCACGGAAGGTTCCCTGCTTAAACCAGCACATGTCAAGGCCCGTCTTAAGTTTGCCAATGACCATTTGGATGATCCAGAGGAGTCATGGGAGAAAGTCATGTGGTCAGATGAGACCAAAATGGAACGTTTTGGTCATAATTCCACTAAACGTGTTTGGAGGAAGAAGAATGATGAGTACCATCCCAAGAACACCATCCCTACTGTGAAGCATGGGGGTGGTAGCATCATGCTTTGGGGGTGTTTTCTGCACATGGACAGGGCGACTGCACTGTATTAAGGAGAGGATGACCGGGGCCATGTATTGCGAGATTTTGGGGAACAACCTCCTTCCCTCAGTTAGAGCATTGAAGATGGGTCGAGGCTGGGTCTTCCAACATGACAATGACCCGAAGCACACAGCCAGGATAACCAAGGAGTGGCTCTGTAAGAAGCATATCAATGTTCTGGCGTGGCCTAGCCAGTCTCCAGACCTAAACCCAATAGAGAATCTTTGGAGGGAGCTCAAACTCCGTGTTTCTCAGCGACAGCCCAGAAACCTGACTGATCTAGAGAAGATCTGTGTGGAGGAGTGGGCCAAAATCCCTCCTGCAGTGTGTGCAGACCTGGTGAAAAACTACAGGAAACGTTTGACCTCTGTAATTGCAAACAAAGGCTACTGTACCAATATTAACATTGATTTTCTCAGGTGTTCAAATACTTATTTGCAGCTGTATCATACAAATAAATAGTTAAAAAATCATACATTGTGATTTCTGGATTTTTTTTTAGATTATGTCTCTCACAGTGGACATGCACCTACGATGACAATTTCAGACCCCTCCATGATTTCTAAGTGGGAGAACTTGCAAAATAGCAGGGTGTTCAAATACTTATTTTCCTCACTGTATATTGGGAGGGTTTGACGGGCGAGACCGTTTTTAATGTGTTTTTAAATGTCAAGCACTTCGCGATGCACCTGTGTATGAAAAGCGCTCTATAAATAAAGATTGACGTGTTTGCATGTCTGTGTTTAGCGTTTGTTTTGCGGTTGTTTCGTCTATAGGGTGTTAGTGGTGGTTCGTCGTGTCAGTGGTCGGTCGTCCCGTGTTCAGTGGTCGGTTCGTCCGTGTTCAGTGGTCGGTTCGTCCGTGTTTCAGTGGTCGGTTCGTCCGTGTTCAGTGGTCGGTTCGTCCGTGTTCAGTGGTCGGTTCGTCCGTGTTCAGTGGTCGGTTCGTTCCGTGTTTAGTGGTCGGGGTTTCGGAGGGTCCGTCCGTTTTAGTGGTCGGTTCGTCCGTGTTTAGTGGTCGTTTCGTCCGTGTTCAGTGGTCGTTTCGTCCGTGTTCAGTGGTCCGGTTCCGTCCGTGTTTAGTGGTCGGTTCGTCCGTGTTAGTGGTCGGTTCGTCTTGTTTAGTGCTTGTTTCGTCCTTGTTTAGTGGTCGTTTCGTCCATGTTTAGTGGTTGTTTCTTGTTTGTTTCGCGGTTGTTCGGTCGATGTTTAGTGGTTGTTTCACGGCTACCCTTTCGTGTTGGTTTGGTGGAATTTTAGTGCTTTTTCGTCCCTGTTTAGTGCTTGTTTCGTCCCTGTTAGTGTCGTTCCGATCCGTGTTTAGTGTTGTTTCGTCCAGTTTAGTGTCATTTACGTGGTTTCTGTTTGTTTCGTCCGGTTTAGTGGTCGTTTCGTCCGTGTTAGTGGTTCGTTTCGTCCCGTGTTTAGTGGTCGTTTCGTCCGTGTTTAGTGGTCGTTTCGTCCGTGTTAGTGGTCGTTCGTCCGTGTTTGTTTCGCGTTGTCTCGTGTTTATGGCTCTTCGTCCGTGTTTATGGTCTTTCGTCCATGTTTACGTGTCGTGTCCAATGTTTAGTGTCGTTCGTCCATGTTTAGTGGTCGTTCGTCATTTTAGTGCGTTTCGTCCATGTTTAGTGGTCGTTTCGTGTTTGTTTGGTGGAAAGTTTTATGGCGTTTCGTCACAGTTAGTGGGTTGTCGTCCATGTTTAGGTTGGTCGTTTCATCCATGTTTAGGGTCGGTTTCGTTTCTTGTTTAGTGTCGTTCTTCCGTGTTTAAGTGGGTCGGTTCGTCCGTGTTTGTGTCGTTTCGTCCATGTAGTGGTAGTTTCGTCATGTTAGTGGTCTTTCGTGTTTGTTGGGTAGATGTTTTAGTGGGTTTCATCCGTGTTAGTGGTCGTTTCGTCGTGTTTAGGGTCCGTTTCGTCGTGTTCAGTGCGGTTCGTCCGTGTTAGTGGTCGGTTCGCCGTGTTTAGTGGTCGGTTCGTCCTTGTTTAGTGCTTGTTTTCCCTTTTAGTGGGTCGTTTCGCATGTTTAGTGGGGTTGTTTCTGTTTGGTTTCGCGTTGTGGTCGATGTTTAGTGTGTTCACGGTCCTTTCGTTTTGTTTGGTGGAATGTTTTAGTGCTTGTTCCGTCCCTGTTTAGTGCTTGTTTCGTCCTGTTTAGTGGTCGTTCCGTCGTGTTTAGTGCTTGTTCGTCCATGTTATGGTCATTTCCGTGGTTTTTTCCGTGGTTGTTTCGCATGTTTAGTGGTCGTTAGTGGTTTTTTCGTGGTTGGTTTCGTCATGGTTAGTGGTTGTTCGTCCCATGTTAGTGGGTGTTTCGTGGTTTTTTTTTAGTGGTTGTTTCTTGTTTGTTTCGCGTTGTTGGTTCATTTGTCCGTTCGTCCGTTTAGTGTCGTTTCGTCTGTTAGTGGTCGTTTCGTTCCATGTTTATGGTCGTTTCGTCCATTTTTAAGTGGTCGTTTCGTCCATAGTTAGTGGTCGTTTCGTCCATGTTTAGTGTCGTTTCGTTTTGTTTGTGGATGTTTAGTGGTCGTTTCGTCATGTTTAGTGTTCATTCGTGTTTTTTTTCGTGTCGTTTCGTCAATTTTGGTGTCGTTTCGGTCGTGTTTGGTGGATGTTTAGTGGGTTGTTTTGTCATGTTTAGTGTTGTTCGTCCATGTTTATGTCGTTTTCGTCCCATGTTATGGTCGTTTCGTCCATGTTTAGTGGTCGTTTCGTCATTGTTTAGTGGTCGTTTCGTGTTTGTTTGTAGATGTGTGGTCGTTCATCCTGGTTTAGTGGTCGTTTCGTGGTTGTTTCTGTTTTTTTTCGCGGTTGGTTCGATCGATTTTAGTGGTGTTTCGCGGTCCGTTTCGTGTTTGTTGGTAGATGTTTAGTGGTCGTTTCATCCGTGTTTAGTGGTCGTTCGTGGTTTTTCTTGTTTTTCGCGGTTTGTTTCGATCGATGTTTAGTGTTTTTCGTTATGTTGGTTGTTTCGTCCGTGTTAGTGGTCGCTTCGTCGTGTTTAGTGGTCGTTCGGTCGTGTTTATGGCGTTCGTCCGTGTTTAGTGGTCGCTTTCGCCGGTTTAGTGCTCTGTTTCGTCCGTGTTTAGTGCTCGTTTCGTCCGTGTTAGTGCTCGTTGTCGTTCCGTGTTTAGTGCTCGTTCGTCCCGTGGGTTTAGTCTCGTTTCGTCGTGTTTTAGTGTCTCGTTTCGTCCGTGTTTAGTGCCGTTTCGTCGTGTTTAGTGCTTCGTTTCGTCCGTGTTAGTGCTTCGTTTCGTCCGGTTTATGCTCGTTTCGTCCGTGTTTATCTCGTTCGTCCGTGTTTAGTGCTGTTTCGTCCGTGTTTATGGCTCTTTCGTCCGTGTTATGCTCGTTTCGTCCGGTTTAGTGCTCGTTTCCGTCGTGTTAGTGCTCGTTTCGTCGTGTTTTAGTGCTCGTTTCGTCCGTTGTTTAAGTGCTCGTTTCGTCCGTGTTTAATGCTCGTCGTCCATGTTTAGTGGTCGTTCGTCCATGTTTTAGTGGTCCCGTTTCGTCCATGTTAGTGGTCGTTTCGTGTTTTTTGTAGATGTTAGTGGTCGTTCGTCCGGTTAGTGGCGTTTCTGGTTGTTTCTGTTTTTTCGCGATTGTTCGATCGATGTTTAGTGGTTGTTTCGCGGTCGTTTCGTGTTGTTTGGTATGTTTTATGGTTGTTCGTTGATGTTTGGTTTTTCGTCCAGTTAGTGGTCGTATTCTGTCCATGTTTAGGGTCCGTTTCGTTCTTTGTTTAGTGGTTCGTTTCGTTCTGTTTAAAAAGTGGTCGTTTCGTCCGGTTTAAGTGGTCGATTGTCCGGTAGGTGTCGTCGTCCGTGTTTAGTGGTCCGTTTCGTCCGTGTTTAGTGTCGTTTCGTCCGTGTTTATGGGTCCGTTTCGTCCGGTTTTATGGTCGTTTCGTCCGTGTTTAGTGGTCGTTTCGTCCGTGTTTAGTGGTCGCGTTTCTCCGTGTTTAGTGGTCCGTTTCGTCCGTTTTAGTGGTCGTTCGTCCGTTGTTAGTGGTCGTTTGTCCGTGTTAGTGGTCCGTTTCGTCCGGGTTTAGTGGGTCGTTTCGCGTGTTTTAGTGGTCGTTTCTCCGTGTTTTATGCTCGTTCGTCCGTGTTTTAGTGCTGTTCGTTTCGCCGTGTTTAGTGCTTGTTTCGTCCGTGTAGTGCTCGTTTTCGTCCGTGTTAGTGCTCGTTTCGTCCGTGTTGTGGCCTCGTTCGTCCGTGTTTAGTGCTCGTTTCGTCCGTGTTTAGTGCTCGTTTCGTCGTGTTTTAGTGTTGTTTTCGTCGGTTTATGCTTGTTTTCGTCCGTGTTTATGTGCTTGTTCGTCCGTGTTATGCTTGTTGTCCGTGTTTAGTGCTTGTTTTCGGTCGGTTTAGTGCTGTTTTCAGTCCATGGTTTCTAGTGGTCGTTTCGTCCATGGGTTAAGTGGTTTGTTTCCAGGTGTTTTTCGTCACGAAGACGATAGATATCATTTCGTTGACGCCCTTTTTTAAAAAATGACGATAACGAACGTGACGAGCTAAAATAGCTCTTTGGGACTAAAACTGACGAACGTTAGAGTTACGTCCACGAACGGAGACGAGACAAAATGGGAAAAGTGGTTCGTCAGATCGTTCACGGAAACAGAGTTTATACGCGGAGCGGGAGAACACACCGTAACGTGACACAAGCGGCGCCGTCTAGCTCTCATGATGCGGCCAGGCAGCGCGCCTCTTCTCTCTCTTTTCTCTCTCTCTCTCCCGTGGCGTGCAGTGCACCTGCTAGCGTACATTCTCCATGCCGGAGCGCGTCGACATCGATGTCAGTTAGAATACGTAGCGTAATGAAACGGAAGCAGTTGAGGTAAGCTACTATGTGCAGAACAGCTGCTGTTTGATACAAAAAAATCTGGAAGCGTGATCAGAGGACGAGGAGAGCGGCCCCGGGGCGCTTTTGGGGAGTCCTGTTCAACAAACACTTTCTACTACGCCTTTGTGGTGTAACTGTTTGTCAAGAAGCTATAAAGCATAATAACTATATTTCATCCAAATTTCGGTCCACTTTGTTTGTATAGGCGCTTTTAAGAAATAAAACCTTGATTGATTTCCAATACTATCAGAAATTAATTATCAACTTTTTATAAGAAACTGACGAAACTTGACTAAAACCTTTGAAATTTTTTCGTCTGATAAAAACGTGACTAAACTATCACATTTAGAAATGCAAAATGGTGACTAAACTATAAGCATTTTTCGTCAAGCTAATAAAACTAAAACTAAAAGGCTGCCAAACAAACCTCGGTTGTTTTCGTGTTTTTTTTAGTGCTTGTTTTGTGTTTTTTGTGGTTGTTTCTTGTTTGTTTCGCAGGTGTTTCGGTCGAATTGGTTAGTGGTTGTTTCGTTGGTGTAGTGGTTGTTGTTTCGCGGTCGTTTCGTGTTTTATTGTGATGTTGAGTGGTCTTTCGTCCAGGTTTAGTGGTCGTTTCGGTACCTGTTTAGTGGGTCGTTTCGTGTTTGTTTGGTGGATGTTTTAGTGGCCTTTCGTCATGTTAGTGGTCTTTCGTCCGTGTTTAGTGTTTTTCGTTTTAGTGCTTGTTTCGTCCGTTGATTTAGTGCTTGTTTCGTACGTGTTTAGTGCTTGTTTCGTCCAGTCGTTTAGTGCTTGTTTCGTCCGGTGTTGAGTGTGTTTCGTCCGGTTTAGTGCTTGTTTCGATCCGTGTTTAGTGCTTGTTTCGTCCCGTGTTTAGTGCGTGTTTCGTCCGTGTTTAGCTTGTTTCGTGACCGTGTTTAAGTGCTTGTTTCCCGTGTTTGTGCTTGTTTCGTCCGTGTTTGTGCTGTTTTCGTCCGTGTTTAAGTGCTTGTTCGTCCGTGTTTAGTGCTCGTTTCGTCGTTTTTAGTGCTCGTTTGTCGTGTTTTAGTGCTCGTTTCGTCCGTGTTTAGTGCTCGTTTCGTCCGTGTTTAGTGCTCGTGTCGTACCGTGTTTGAAGTGCTGTTTCGTCGTGTTAGTGCTCTGTGTTCGTCCGTGTTATGCTTGTTTCGTCGTGTTTAGTGCTGGTTTCGTCGCACGTCGTTTAGTGCTTGGGTTTTCGTCCGGTTTAGTGCTTGTTTTCGTCCGTGTTTAGTGCTTGTTTCGTCCGTGTTTATGCTTGTTCGTCCAATGTAGTGGTCGTTTCGTCCATGTTTAGTGGTTGTTTCCCAGTGTTTGTTTCCGTCAACGTAAGACGATAACGATATCAAATTTCGTTGACGCCCCTTTTTTTAAATGACGATAACGTAACGAGACTAGCTAAAAATAGCTCTTTTGGGGACTAAAACCTGACGAGACGTTTCATGAATTTACGTCAACCGAGACGAAGACGAGACAAAAAATGGGAGAAATGGTTCGTCAGATCGTTCACAAACAGAGTTTATACTCGGAAGCGGGAGAACACACGCGGTTAAACGTGGACAACGAGCGGCGCCGTCAAGCGTTTCATTTTGGATGCGGGCCAGGCAGCGGCGCTTCTTCCTCTCTCTTTCTCTCTCTCTTCCCGTGGCGTGCAGTGCACTGCTAGCGTACATTCTTCACGCGGAGCGCGCTACATCGAGTGTCAGTTTAAATACCGTAGCGTAATGAAACGGAAAAGGCATGTTGAGGTAAGCTATCGTATGTGGCAGACAGCCTGTGATACATTCTGGAAGCTCGGTGATTCAAGGACGAGGAGAGCGGGCGCTTTGGGGAAAGTCCTGTCACAATGACACTTCTACTACCCTATTGTGGTGTAATCTGTTGTCAAAAGCTATAAAAGCCAATAGAATAACTATATTTAAATCCAATTTCGGTCCAGTCTTTGGTTTGTAAGGCGCTTTAGAAATAAAACTTGATTATTCCAAATACTTACGAAATTAATCTTTTTTTATAGTGAAACTGACGAAACTTGACCTAAACTACTTGAAATTTTCGTCTGACTAAAACGTGATAAAAACTATCAATTTAGAAATGACAATATGTGACTAAAACTATAAGCAGTTTTCGTCCAAAAGACTAAACTAAAATTAAGAACTAAAAGGGCTTCCAAAAAACACACTGGTTGTTCGTGTTTTTTAGTGCTTGTTTCCGTGTTTTTTTAAGTGTTGTTTCTTGTTTGTTTCGCGGTTGTTCGGTCGATGTTCGTGGTTGTTTCGTTGATGTTAGTGGTTGTTTCGCGGCGTTTCGTGTTTGTTTGGTGGATTGGTTTAGGTGTCGTTTCGTCCATGGTTTAGTGGTCGTTTCGTCCATGTTTTAATGGCGTTTCGTGTTTGTTGTGGATGTTTAGTGGTCGTTTCGTCCTGTTTATGGTCGTTTCGTCCGTGATGCTTGTTTCGTCCGTGTTAGTGCTTGTTCGTCCGTGGTTTAGTGCTTTGTTTCGTCGTGTTAGTGCTTGTTTCGTCCGTGTTAGTGCTGTTTCGTCCTGTTTGTGGCTTGTTTCGTCCGTGTTAGTGCTTGTTTGTCCTGTGTATGCTTGTTCGTCCGTGTTTAGTGCTTGTTCGTCCGTGTTTAGTGCTTGTTTCGTCCGTTTATGCTTGTTTCGTGCCGTGTTTAGTGCTTGTTTCGTCGTGTTTGTGCTTGTTCGTCGTGTTTATGGCGTTTCGTCCATGTTAGTGGGTCGTTTCGTCCATGTTAGGTGGTACGTTTCGTCCATGTTAGTGGTCGTTCGTCAATGTTAGTGTTTGTTTCGTCCATGTTTATGTCATTTCGTCCTTGTTAGTGGTCGTCGTGGTTTTTCGTGGTTGTTTCGTCCATTGTTTAGTGCTTGGTTCGTCATGTCTTAGTGTCTTCGTCCATGTTTATGGCGTTTCGTCCATGTTTAGTGGTCGTTTTCGTCATGTTAGTGTCGTTTCGTCCATCGTTAAGTGGTCGTTTCGCCATGTTTAGTGGTCGTTCCGTCCATGTTTAGGGTCGTTTTCGTCCATGTTTAGTGGTCTTCGTCCATGTTTATGCCGTTTCTTGTTTTTAGCGTTGTTCGGTCGATGTTCAGTGGTTTTCGTTGATGTTTATGGTTGTTTCGCGATTCTTTCGTGTTTGGTTGGTGGATGTTTGCTTGTTCCGTACATGGTTATGTGGTCCGTTTCGTGTTTTTTTTCGTGTCGTCGTCCTGTTAGTGTCGTTTCGGTCCATGTTTAGTGTTCGTTTCGTCCATGTTTAGTGGTCATTCGTCCTTGGTTTAGTTGGTCGTTTCGTGTTTTTTTCGTGGTTGTTCGTCCAAGTTAAGTGCTTGTTTTCGTCAGTTTTAGGTGTCTGTTCGTCCATGTTTATGGCGTTTCGTCCATGTTTGTGGCCGTTTCTTGTTGTTTTCGCGTGTTCGGTCGATTTTCAGTGGTTGTTATTCGTTGAAATCGTTTAGTGTTGTTTCGCGGATGTTTCGTGTTTTGTTTGTGGGCATGTTTAGTGCTTGTTCGTCCCTGGTTAGTGGGTTTGTTTCTGTTTTTTATGGTGTTCGTGATTGTTTATGCTTGTTTTGCGGTCGTTCCGTGTTGTTTGGTGGATTTAGTGGTTTTTCGAGTCCATGTTAAGTGCTTGTTTTCGCCTGATTTAGTGGTCGGTTTCCTTCCATTGTTTCTGGTGCGTTCGTCCATGTTTAGTGGTCGTTTCGTCAGTTCAGTGGTCGTTTTCCGTCATAGGTTTTAGGTGCTGTTTTCGTCCGTGTTTTAGTGCTCGTTTCGTCCGTGTTTAGTGCTCGTTTCGTCCGTGCTTTAGTTGCTCGTTTCGTCCGTGTTAGTGGTTGTTTCGTTGATGTTTAGGTTGTTTCGCGGTACTTTCGTGTTGTTTGGTGGATGTTTATTGCTTGTATTGTAATTTAGTGTCGTTTCGTCTTGTTTTAGGTTGGTCGTTTCATCCATGTTTAGGGTCGGTTTCGTTTCTTGTTTAGTGTCGTTCTTCCGTGTTTAAGTGGGTCGGTTCGTCCGTGTTTAAGTGGTCGTTTCGTCTGTTTTGTTTTGGTGATGTTTAGTGGTTGTTTCGTCATGTTTAGTGGTCCGTTTCGTCCATGTTAGTGTTGTTTCCTTGTTTTTTAGTGGTTGTTTCTTGTGTTTAGTGGTCGTTTCGTCTTGTTTAGTGGTCGTTTCGTCCTTGTTTAGTGGTCGTTTCGTCATTGTTTAGTGGTCGTTTCGTCCTTGTTTAGTGCTGTTTCGTCCATTTTAGTGGTCGTTCGTCCTTGTTTAGTGTGCGTTTCGTCCTTGTTTTAGTGGTCGTTTCGTCCCTGTTTATGGTCGTTCGGTCTTTTAGTGGTCGTTTAGTCTTGTTTAGTGGTCGTTTCTCCTTGTTTAGTGGCGTGTATCGTCCTTCGTTTAGTGTCGTTTCGTCCTTGTTTAGCTGGTCTTTTCGTGCCGTTTTATGTCGTTTCATCAGTGTTATTGGTCGATTTCTGGTTTTTGCCGTGGTCGTTTCGCCATGTTTAGTGGTCGTTTCGTCCCTTGTTATGGCGTTTCGTCCTTGTTAGGTTGTCGTTTCGTCCTTCGTTTAGTGGTCGTTTCGGTCCTAGTTTAGTGGTCGGTTTCGTCCTTGGTTTAATGGTGTTTTCGTCCATGTTTAGTGGTCGTTTGTCCATGTTTAGTGGTCGTTTCGTCCATGTTTAGCTGGTCGTTTTCGTCCATGTTTTAGTTGTCGTTTTCGTGTTTGTTCGTGGTTTTTCGTGGTGTTTCGTCCATGTTTAGTGGGTCTTTCGTGGTTTTTTTCGTGGGTTGTTTCGTCCATGTTAGTGGTTGTTTCGTCCATGTTTAGTGTTTCGTGTTTTTTTAGTGGTTGTTTCTTGTTGTTTCGCGGTTGTTCGCGATGTTAGATGGTCGTATTCGTCCATGGTTTAGTGGCCTTTTCGTCCATGTTTATGTCTTTCGTCATGTAGTGGTCGGTTTCGGTGCCATGTTTAGTGGTCGTGTTCGTCCATGTTTAGGTCGTTCGTGTTTGTTTGGTGATGTTTAGGTGGTCGTGTTCGTCCTGTTTTAGTGGTCATTTCTGTTTTTTTCGTGGTCCGTTCGTCCTGTTTGGTGGTGCGTTTCGTGTTCGTTGGTGATGGTTTAGTGGTTGTTTCGTCCAGTTTAAGTGTGTGTTTCGTCCATGTTTATGGTCGTTTCGTGCCATGTTTAGTGTGGTCGTTTCGTCATGTTAGTGGCTTTCGTGTCTCGTGTTTATCTTTAGTGGTCCGTTTCGTCCGTGTTTAGTGGTCGTTTCGTCCGTGTTTAGTGGGTCGTTTCGTCATGTTTAGTGTCGTTCGCGGCGTTTCGTGTTTGTTTTGATTTAGTGGTTGTTGTTGATTGTTTGGTTGTTCGTCCATGTTAGTGGTACGTTTCGTCCGTGTTTAGGCCGTTCGTCCGTGTTTAGTGCTCGTTCGTCCGTTAGTCTCGTTTCGTCCTGTTTACGTGCTCGTTTCGTCCGTGTTTAAGTGCTCGTTTCGTCCGTGTTAAGTGCTCGTTTGTCCGTTGTTTAGTGGCTCGTTTCGTCCGGTTTATGTCGTTTCGTCGTGTTTAGTGGGCTCGTGTTCTCCGTGTTTAGTGCTCGTTTCGTCCGTGTTTTAGTGCTCGTTCGTCCGTGTTTAGTGCTCGTTTTCGTCCGTGTTTAGTGCTCGTTCGTCCTGTGTTTATTGGTTTGTTTCGTCCATGTTAAGTGCTCGTTTCGTCCGTGTTTAGTGCTCGTTTCGTCCATTTTAGTGGTCGTTCGTGTTGTTTGGTAGATGTTATATGGTCGTTTCATCCGTTTTAAGTCTTTCGTGGTCGTTTCGTTCCATGTTTAGTGTCGTTTCGTCCATGTTTAGTGGTCGTTTCGTCCATGTTTAGTGGTCGTTTCGTGTTTGTTTTGGTGGATGTTTAGTGGTCCGTTTCGTCCATGGTAGTGTCCGTTTCGTCCGTCGTTTTAGTGGGTCGTTTCGTCCGTGTTTAGTGTCGTTCGTCGTTTTAGTGGTCGTTTCTCCGTGTTTTAAGTGGTCGTTTCGTCCGTATTTTAGTGTGTTCGTCCGTATTGTAGTGGTCGTTTCGTCGGTTAAGTGTCGTTTCGTCCGGTTAGGAGTGTCGTTTCGTCCGTGTTTTAGTGGTGCTTCGCCGTTTTAGTGGGTCGTTTCGTCCCGTGTTTAGTGGTCGTTTCTCAGTGTTAGTGTCGTTTCGTCCGTGTTTAGTGCTTGTGTCGTGTTTAGTGCTTGTTTCGTCCGTTTTATGCTTGTTTCGTCGTGTTTATGTTGTTTCGTCCGTGTTTTAGTCTTGTTTCGTCCGGTTTTAGTGCTTGTTTCTTGTTTTTTTTCGCGGTTGTTCGAGTCGATGTTTAGTGGTTGTTTCGCGTCGTTTCGTGTTTGTTTGGTTAGATGTTTAGTGGCTCGTTTCCATCCCGTGGTATTAGTGGTGTTTCTTGTTTGTTTCGCGTTGTTCGGTCCGATGTTTAGTGGTGTCGTTGATGTTTATGGTTTGTTCGCGGTCGTTTCCGTGTTTGTTGGTGGATTTTAGTGGTCGTTCGTCCTTTTAGTGGTCCGTTCTCTGTTTAGTGTCGTTTTCGTGTTTGTTTGGTGATGTTAGAGTGGTTCGTGTTCCGTCATGTTTAGTGTCGTTCGTCCATGTTAGTCTTGTTTGCGGTCGTTAGGCTTGTTTGTCCGTGTTTACGTGCTTGGTTTCGTCCGTGTTTAGTGCTTTTTCCGTCGTGGTTTAGTGCTTGTTTCGTACGTTTTAGTCTTTTTCGTCCGGTTATGCTGTTTGCGTCGTGTTTAAGTTCTTGTTTCGTCCGTGTTTAGTGCCGTTCGTCCGGTTTAGTGCTTCGTTTCGTCCGTGTTTTAGTGCTCGTCGTCCGGTTTAGTGCTCGTTCGTCCGTGTTTAGTGCTCGTTTCGTCGTTGTTAGGGCTTGTTCCGTCCGTGTTTAGTGCTTTGTTTCGCCGTTTTAACGTGCTTGTTTCGTCCGTGTTTAGTGCTTGTTTCGTCCGTTGTTTAGGCTTGTATTTCGTCCGTGTTAGTGCTGTTTCGTCCGTGTTTAAGTGGTTGTTTCGTCCATGTTATGTGTTTCGTCCATGTTATGGTCGTTTCGTCCCAGTTTAGTGTCGTTTCGTCCATGTTAGTGGTTGTATTCGTCCATGTTTAGTGGTCATTTCGTCCTTGTTTAGTGTCGTTTTCGTGGTTTTCGTGGTTGTTTCCGTCCATGTTAGTGCTTGTTTCGTCCATGTTTAAGTGGTCGTTTCGTCATGTTAGTGGTCGTTTCGTCCATGTTAGTGGTCGTTTCCGTCCATGTTAGTGGTCGTTTCGTCCATGTTAGTGGTCGTTTCGTCCATGTTTAGTGCCGGTTTCTTTGTTTGTTTCGGCGTTGTTCGGTCGTGTTCAGTGTTGTTCGTTGATGTTTAGTGTTGTTCGCGGTCGTTCGTGTTTGTTTGTGGAGTTTAGTGCTTGTTTCGTCCATGTTAGTGGTTTCGTGTTTTTTTTAGTGTTGTTTTTCGTGATGTTTATGCTTGTTTCGGCGGTCGTCCGTGTTTGATTTGTGAGTGTTTAGTGGTTGTTTCGTCCATGTTAGTGCTTGTTTCGTCCGTGTTTTATGGTCATTTCGTCCATGTTTGAGTGTCTGTTTCGTCCGTGTTTTAGTGCTTTTTCGTCCGTGTTTAGTGGTCGTTTCGTCCGTGTTTAGTGGTCGTTTCGTCCGTGTTTAGTGGTCGTTTCATCCATGTTTAGTGGTCGTTTCGTCCAATGTTTAGGTTGTTTTCGTGTTTTTTTAGTGGTTGTTTTCTTTTGTTTCGTCGTTGTTCGGTGGATTTCAGTGTTGTTTCGTTGATGTTTTAGTGGTCGTTTCATCCATGTTTTAGTGGTTGTATTCGTCCATGTTTAGTGGTCGTTTCGTCCCATGTTTAGTGGTCTTTCCGTGGTGTTTTTCGTGGTTGTTTCGTCATGTTTAGTGGTCGTTTCGTCCTTGTTAGTGTCGTTTTCGTCCCCTGTTTAGTGGTCGTTTCGGTCATTGTTTTAGTGGTCGTGTTCGTCCTTGTTAGGTGGTCGTTTCGTCCTTGTTTAGTGTCGTTTCGTCCTGTTTAGTGGTCGTTCGTCTTGTTAGTGGTCGTTTCCGTCCTTGTTTAGTGTCGTTTCGTCCGTGTTTAGTGGTCGTTTCGTCGTGTTTAGTGGTCGTTTCGTGTTTTTTCGTGGTCGTTTCGTCCGTGTTTAGTGGTCGTTCGTCCTTGTTAGTGGTCGTTTCGTCTTGTTAGTGGTCTTTCGTCTTGTTTAGTGGTCGTTTCCGTCCTTGTTTAGGGTCGTTTCGTCCTTGTTAGGTGCGTTTCGTCCTTGTTAGTGGTCCGTTTCGTCTGTTTAGTGGGTCGTTTTCGTCCTTGTTAGTGGTCGTTTCTCCTTGGTTTAGTGGTCTTCGTCCTTGTTTTATGCGTTTCGTCCTTGTTAGTGGCTTTTCGTCCTTGTTTTGTGGTCTTTCGTCTTGTTTGTGTCGTCCCGTCCTGTTTAGTGTCGTTTCGTACTTGTTGTATGGTCGTTTCGTCCATCTTTAGTGGTCGTGTTCGTCCATGTTAGGGTCGTCGTCCATGTCTTAGTGGTCGTTGCGTCGCATGTTTAGTGGTCGTTTCGTCCATTTAGTGTCGTTTCGTCCATGTTTAGTGGTCGTTTCGTCATGTTTGTCCATGTTTAGTGTGTTTCGTCATGTTGTGGTCGTCCATGTTTATGTGTGGTGTTTCGTCCATGTTTGTGGTCGTTTGTGTTGTTGGGATGTTTAGTGTCGTTTCTCCATGTTTAGTGGTCGTTTCGTGGTTTTTTCGTGGTTGTTTCGTCCATGTTTAGTGGTTGTTTCGTGTTTTTTTAGTGGTGTTTCTTGTTGTTTCGCGGTTGTTCGGTCGATGTTCAGTGGTTGTTCGATCGATGTTTAGTGGTTGTTTCGCGGTCGTTTCATGTTTGTTTGGTGGATGTTTAGTGGTTGTTTCGTTGATGTTTGGTTGTTTCGTCCATGTTTAGTGGTTGTTTCCATTTTTAGAGGTTGTTTCGTCCATGCTTACTGTTTCGCGGTTGTTAGTGTTTGTTCGGTCGATGTTTAGTGGTTGTTTGGTGGTTGTTTACCGAGGCTGTATCCGCCCGCGCTCAGACTGTCCCTGAGGGCGGGGCTGAGGGCGGGGCTTAGCGCGGGAATCACCTGGTCGTACAGGTGTAACACTCCTCGACAGCTCTCTGTGAAGCCGCTGTGGTTCTGCAGCAGCCAATGGAACAGCAGCACCGTCTCCCGAAGCGATGCCAGGACACGCCCCCTCCGCCACACCTGCGAGGGGGCGGGGCTTCTGCAGGCGAGAGGGGGGCCTGGGAGCGCAGGTGCAGCCAGAGGCGGTGGAGGGTCAGCACCACGCAGTGCACAAGCTCACTGTGACAGGGGCAGGAGGCGCTGGCCGACCTGACGGAGCTCTGAGTGACGAGGCGGCTCAGGAACCGGATAACCTGCACAAATATACAAATATCATTATACTTATAACAGCAACATAACTACCTGCACAAATATATAAATATAACTATGCTTAGATCAGTAACATTGTTAAAGGGAGTTACCTTCAGGTCCAGCTGGAGCCAGTCGCTGTGAGTGGCCTCTGGGTCAGACCTGCTGCGGACGAACTGCAGTAACTTCAGCACCACACAGGCGTCTGGAATAAATAAATAATATTACTGCTACTGCAGCACACAGGGGTCTGGAATACACAAATACTATTACTGCTACTACAGATTTTCTCTAGAGGTTTTCCCATCACTTCTCCATGACCCTTAACAAAATTTCCATGACCCCAATATCACCGTTTTATTTTCCACAATAATTATTAAGCTTACGGGCGGCACGGTAGTACAGCGGTTAGAGCTCGTGCTTCACAGCTAGAAGGTCCCTGGTTCGATTCCCACCTGGACGGGGCCTTTCTGTGTAGAGTTTGCATGTTCTCCCCGTGTCTGCGTAGGTTTCCTCCGGGTACTCCGGTTTCCCCTACCACTAAAAACATGTACAATAGGCCAGGATGAATGAGAGTGTGTTTGAGAGTGCAAATGGGGGACGACGGACGCAAATTAGCCCAAGGCTACAATCCGGTGTGGCATGTTTACATGCATGAGACCCATGTATGTTCATTAACATGCACTGTCCCGACCAAATAAACCAAAAAAAAATAAATACGTATTTATCAGCGCTACATTTTCAGTTTGGGATTTTTTGGAGAACAGAATACTCGAGAAAGACCAATGTTACTGAGAAGCAGGGCGTCTCGTGACAAATACAGCTACACATTTATATCAACAGACTTTTTATTCTAATTACTATTTATCTCTGTCCTCCTCTGTGGGTTTAGTTTAGCTCCCTTTATGTTTGAGTTTCGCTGTGAGTTCATTTTGCTCGTCAAATCCGTGCGTCATCTGAAGTGGCCAGAAGCGCTGCTCTGGTTGTGGTGGGTTGTGGTGGCGGCATGAACAGACAGGTAGAAGCTTATGTTTCAAATCGGGCTCATGGCATGCTCTGAGAGAACCTCCATATTGAAAGCACCGTACAGCTCGCGAACTATACCAGTAGGCTACCCGTATTGTCGCATTGTTACTTTATTGCCAAAGAACATGCGAGTATAAAACCTCTTCGTACTCTAATATAGCCAATTTAAACTCTTACATGCAAGAGCGTAGAAAAAGGATGTGTACCACATTCATAAAGTCCTTAATTCTTTTCTCCTCTGAGGAAAGGTCCATCAATCACAATCACCATCCCCTGTAATAAACTTTCGCGGTTCCACTTTGAATCCTCGGTCTTGTGTTTGTGTAGTAATGAAGCCAATATTATCTCATAAAATTATTATCATCATTTTATCTTGCATTAGCTGTGCAGGGAGCCCACGGGCGCAGGATGTGTCGCAGCTACAGGCCTGGATAAAAAAGTGCGCCGTAATTCCTGATTTACTTCTGATACCCTTCATTTTTCTTGACTTTAATTTGATTTTAAAATTGCATGACTTTTCCAGGATTTCCATGACTGTACGAACCCTGATAACTACTACTTCACGATGGCCCACAACACTGATAACCACCCAATTAGAGGTCCACTAATATGGGTTTTTCTGAGGCCGATATTTTTGGCAAAATTTTTCGGCTTTACCCAAAACTAAAAGCTTCTCGACTGGAGCGAAAGTGTAACGCCTCATTAGAAAGCTAAGACCTACAAAAGTGATCATAACTTTTTTTGTCTCGTCATCACCGCGTTGTCGTCACATTTTTTAAGCGTTTTTGTCATGTTTTCATCACTTTTTGCCGTAATTGTGTTGCTTTTCCGGCACGTTTTTTGTCATGTTTTTTCATTGCTTTTTTGCCCTGTTTCCATCATGTTTTTGTCACTTTTTTGTAGGGATGGTCCGATATGAACATTTTCTGCCGATATCAATATCCGATATTTGCCTCGCTGCTGTGGCCGATATCCGATATTTTCAGATATTTATTTCGACATTAAAATCAATAGAAAGGCTCACTCAAATGTTGTAAAGTCTGCAAATTGTCGTTCCATTATTGGAATGTCTTATGCTTATGCCTGGGACTCACTGTCTCACACACTATGATGAAACAAACAATCCTTTTTATTAGAAAAATATTAAAAAGATCAATGCAATGTTGGAGTGAAATTTAATTTTGTTTTAGGCAAAATATTTACTCAGACCTACTTATTATTATACTTTTTACCCATGTCCTCTATTAATGGGAACCAGTGACACTGGGAATATGCTAGGCTATTATTACAAATCTGATGGACTTCTCTGAGGACAGCTCTGTATGAAGCTTTGGAATGAAAAATAGCATCATGTCACTTTAACAGCATCTTATACTGAATTTATGAGGCCAGAATGTGAAGATTTACAGTTGGTTTAGAGCAGGCAAAAGGCAAACAGTAGATTTACAAGATTAGCATGAGCTTTGAACTGCATTGTTTTCAATGTAAAATGCGCGAATAATTAAATATGCGCGAAAATGCGGACATAACGCCTTGTTTTCACGGGTCATTAACATGACAAAAGTGGGCACAGTAAACGTGAATACAGCCATTATCGTCACTGTGGTAAACCTACATGATGACAGAAAGCCAATGTTACGTGTTGTAGCCTTTAGCCTGATAGAAGCTATGCTACGCTAACAAACAAAGTTATAAATCTGGCGTCAGGACGGAGAAACGTTTGCAACACTCACCACTCAGATGTAGCGACAATCCATCAGAAAAAGATTCCTGTTAATCCTGACTCAAATAATGTCCATGGAGGCAGTTTGAGTCCAGTTTGTAACAGCAGCATGCAAGTGTCCACTCCACTTTGTTAAAACTTAGTAAAAACATACTTTCTTTTGGAGACGTGTGAATTTATGCTGGAGTTTCTTTATTTTTAGGAGCCACCGTTTATTTCAGATAATTTGAATAAACTGTTGCCCCAGTCAGGTCAGTGCAGCCCGTCTACACTGCTGCTGCATTCAAGTGCGCTACAACATTACGGCGCAGTAAATAATTCAAAGAAAAAATAAATATCGGCCGATATTTTCCCATATCGGACCGATACCGAATGGAAAAAATTACAAATATCGGCCGATAATATCGGCGGTGCCGATATATCGGCCATCCCTACTTTTTTGTTGCTTTTTCATCCTCGATTTCGTCGCTATTTTGACACTTTTATTAAGAAGCTTTTAGATTTAGGTAAAGCCAAACTGGAGAAAATGTGCTCGGTTCAGGTTAAGAGGTTAAAAATGTCTGGTCCATAATCCTGTGTATAAAGCTCCTGAACTGTAAAATGTGTCAGGCAGGGACAATAACAGCACGGGGTGCTTTAATAGGCTTAAATTGCAATAAACGATATTATTGAAGACCGTTAATACCACGAAAAGTCTAAAAGGTTAAATGTGACAATCGAGTTTTGTTTAGAATGGAATAAATTCACTAAAAGTCATTGGTTACCGTGACAACAGAGTAGCGGCATCAGGTCCCTGTGGTCTGTGATGGAGGTCAGCACCGACACACACGAGGTCAGCACCTTCACCCTCCGTTCGGCCGCTACACAGGCACTCACCTCCGCCAGGATAGGCGCAGCCTGCAGGAGAGAGAGGGAACAGCAGGTCACAAAGAGACTGTGGTTTAGCCAGGTTAACCCTAAGGTTTAGCCCAGGTTTAGCCCAGATTTAACCCTAAGGTTCAGCACAGGTTTAACCCTAATATAAGGTTTTGCCCAGGTTTAACCCTACGTACGGTTTAGTCCTGGTCCATACCTGTCCTGGCGGCTCTCCGGGCTCCTCTGGACCAGGACTCGCAGAGTGGTTAGCGCTGCACATGTGATGTCCGCCTGTGGAGCCGTGCACAGCAGCAGCACGTTGGGCAGCAAGGCACTCTGGGAAACGGAGTCCACAGCCTGAAACATAGCGACAGCAGACGTTTACAGACGAGCACGCAGACTAACCACTCTGCCACCATCACTAACCTTTGAGTCTGAGCTCCGGGTCTGAGTCTGCTCTGACAGAACGGCTTCCACCACCTGCAGCAGAGAATAGTTTTACTTTCTACCAGTGGTGGGCCTGCTCTGCTAGCCCTGGCCAAATGATGAAAAAAAAAGTGTAAATGTCTTAATAGTATCTAATTTATTTGGCGCCCCTTCCTCATGGACAGGAGAAGGGTTTGGACAGGACAGGAGAAGGGTTTGGACAGGACACGAGAGAGTTTGGACAGGACACGAGAAGAGTTTGGACAGGACACGAGAAGAGTTTGGACAGGACACGAGAAGAGTTTGGACAGGACACGAGAAGAGTTTGGACAGGACACGAGAAGAGTTTGGACAGGACACGAGAAGAGTTTGGACAGGACACGAGAAGAGTTTGGACAGGACACGAGAAGAGTTTGGACAGGACACGAGAAGAGTTTGGACAGGACACGAGAAGGGTTTGGACAGGACACGAGAAGGGTTGGAAGGACACGAGAAGGGTTTGGACAGGACACGAGAAGGGTTTGGACAGGACACGAGAAGGTTTGGACAGGACACGAGAAGGGTTGGACAGGAGAAGGGTTTGGACAGGAGAAGGGTTTGGACAGGAGGAGGGGGTTGGACAGGAGGAGAAGGGTTTGGACAGGAGAAGGGTTTGGACAGGAGAAGGGTTTGGACAGGAGAAGAGTTTGGACAGGAGAAGGTTTGGACAGGAGAAGAGTTTGGACAGGAGAAGGTTTGGACAGGAGAAGGGTTTGGACAGGAGAAGGGTTTGGACAGGAGAAGGTTTGGACAGGAGAAGGGTTTGGACAGGAGAAGGGTTTGGACAGGAGAAGGGTTTGGACAGGAGAAGGGTTTGGACAGGAGAAGGGTTTGGACAGGAGAAGAGTTTGGACAGGAGAAGAGTTTGGACAGGAGAAGGGTTTGGACAGGAGAAGGTTTGGACAGGAGAAGGGTTTGGACAGGAGAAGGGTTTGGACAGGAGAAGGGTTTGGACAGGAGAAGGGTTTGGACAGGAGAAGGGTTTGGACAGGAGAAGGGTTTGGACAGGAGAAGGGTTTGGACAGGAGAAGGGTTTGGACAGGAGAAGAGGTTTGGACAGGAAAGGTTTGGACAGGAGAAGGGTTTGGACAGGAGAAGGGTTTGGACAGGAGAAGGGTTTGGACAGGAGAAGAGTTTGGACAGGAGAAGAGTTTGGACAGGAGAAGAGTTTGGACAGGAGAAGAGTTTGGACAGGAGAAGAGTTACCAAACTGTAAGTTTAGTATCTCTTTATCACGTTGGAGTTTGCGTTTGTGTTGATCTCTGAGCTCTCTCTCTGTCAACAGAACACGAGCCTGTTTCCATGTTATAATGTGCTCGTCTCCACTCATGTGTCGTGTGTTTCCGTATATTACGAGTGTTCCTGAAGGATTAGTTTGGGGGCGGAGCCACCGCTGCTCTGGTTTGTGTTTTCGATTATCCTTTGGCGAACAAATGCCACATAAAAAAGCAGTTTCATCCTTAAGTCCTTCTATTGTCAATCAGTTTATATGCATTTGAGTGAGTGAACCCAGGCTGCTACTGAAGGCCCTGACTGAAACCCCACGACACGCTACTGTTTTCTACATTCACTGTGCTAACTTTACTTCCTTTGAGCACTTTCACCCACCACTGATGAAGTAATAAAGTAAAGTTGAGATGCTGCATCTTTTAACATAAGAGTAACAACAGACCAAACTCTCTCTTTACAATGTTTATTTTAGAGGTCAACCAATATATCGGGCCGATATTTGTATTGTATTTTACAATATTGGCTGATAAAAGCCGATATCCGGAACCGAAAGTGACAGAGGCTTTCCGTTTTGCTTTGGAAAGAGCTCAGTCAGGGCGTTGAAAATCAGTCTTAAATTTATACACCTGTTTTAATGTTTCATAGTGCCGGGACTTTTTTAGATTAATTACAATAAATTAATGACGTATGATTTAATGTCATTAAAAATATTAATGAAAATTAGACCCACTTTCCTTTAGCTGAAGAGTTTGGAAATTTTGGAAAAAGTTTAGGAAAATTTAAAAAATGTTTTACTCCAACATGGCGGCACCGCATTTAGCACGAAAGGCTGTGAGCGAGATGAAGATGAATAATAATAATTTGAATTCAAATTTTGTTACAGATTTTTTTACAAATATGACACAAATGTCAAAATAGTGTTGTTGTCTGAAACCCTTAGTGGAAAGTCTGACGTACCTCAGGGCTGTGCTGTAGCAGAGTGGTTAGCGTCCTCAGAGCCGCCAGCCTGCACTCCTCGGGGTGGAGCCATCCCGCGCATGCTCCTCCCCCTTCGCCCCGGTGCATCGTGGGGTGGAGGAGGCGCATGATGGGAGGAGCTTGGAGTCCGAGGGGGAGGAGCAAAGAGGAGCGAGGTGAGAGCGGAGCAGCGGCAGCAGCAGGACGGCGCCGGGACATGAGCTGAGGAGGACAGAGGGTTACAAACATGGCCCCTCTCCCAAATGCACTTACTATTAATGATTATTATATAAAGAGACGGTCCAGAGGACACTTACCTTTGGTCTGGGCTCAGGCTCATCCTGTTGAGTCCAGTCAGAGCCAGACTCTGCACCGCACTGACCGCAGCACTTCCTGTTACACCAATGACATCACCACCACTGCCGCCCAATGAGCTGCAGGGTAGAGGATGACACGGGAGTGATTTCTCACTCCTGTCCCGTCCCACTCCCACAAAAACAATCCTGTCCCATCCCAATCCCGGTGTGATGTGCAAAAAAAATCTTGTCCCGTCCTGTTCCCGACAGAATCAATCCCACTCCCGTCCCAATCCGCATGTTTTACAAAGTTTTTTTAGATGCACATCAGGCCGATAAAAGCCACATGTTGTGACTGAAATAACCAGGGTCACAACCTGGGCTACATTATTAGTCTAACCACCAGCACTATTTAAATAAAGTCGTTTAGGAAGTTTCAGTTTTATTTCACAGGGGCAGTGGAAAATGACACCCCCCTTTAAGATCACTGTCCCTTTAAGATCCCCAGCCAAAGACCCTGTCCTCGTATCGCACACAGCTTTTATCACACACGAAAACTAGTGGCTGTGAAGTTCACTTTTTTACTTTAGCGTTCGCCTAATGCCACTGTGTTCAGCACCAACACATCTTCCTCTGTCCGCTCTGACAGCGGCTCCAGCCACACACACCAGCCGCGCGCGAGGTAGAGAGAGGGGAGAGAGAGCGCCGTGTTTGGGCCGACAAGGGGAGGGTACACTGCTGCGGCGCATGGACAGAAGGCAGGAGAAGAGAAGAAAGTTAGCGCTTATTTGTATATTTAATCATTTCTTTCCGTGTTTTGTGCCTCATGAAATAACAGCAGCATGTCACTGCATTATCTGCCACTTTCTGCCGCTTTGATGCGATATACTCCCGCCCACTCCCGGTGTTTTTTCCCCGGTCCCGTCCCAATCACGGGATCAATAGTGAATTTCACTCCCATCCCGTGGGAATCCCGGGATCCCGTGACCCGGAATCCCGACAAATTGTCATCCTCTACTGCAGGGTCAGAGCAGTCAGGACAGACACAGACACAGTCAGAGCCCATAGGAGTCACAGAAAGTGTTCTTTCCCCAGACAAATGAAGAGGGAAAATAGTGCAATACTAACTTTATTTGTATAGCACATTTACAAAATGCTAGGTTGCTAATGTCAGCGTTCTGGACTTGTTGTAGGCGTGAGTGAGATTTGTCCAGCCCACAATAGAGCTAAAGTATGGCAATGGGTGTCAAGTCTATTTAATGGCATTTCTCTAATCTCTGTGTTTCTTTATCATTAACATATGGTCAGAGGAGGTTTAGTTTCCGCTGGATGTGAATCTGAACTACAGAAAGCACAAACTGAATCTGATTCAGCCTTTAGCTCAGAGACACTTTTATATCAGCCTCATTCTGCTCTAAAGTCACATCTCCAAAGGTCTGGACATTCAATGAGGATTTAGGACCAGAAACCTAAATGTGGACAACAGCTGGAACATCTGAAATGATTTGCCAACTGTCAGCATACGTTTAGGGTCAAACGCCGCCTTTCCTTATTTCTTTGGTGAAAATCAGAAAAGAATATAAAACTTTGGAACAGTTTGGTAAAGTGTGGATAATATTAAACTGTGTGTAAAGGCAGTGTCAGTACCTGTGTGCACTCAGCAGCTGACACAGACCGACTCCGGGAGACACAGGCTGCAGCAGGAGCCCCAGAAGGACGCCCCCTACTGGACACACAGAGTTCTTACTGGTTATTAAAGAGCAACTAAACACCAAATCAATTTTTTTTTACTGATAAACTGTCTCAATGGGTGTCTCATAGTGTTGTCCACTGGTCCCTGACATTATTCTGACATTATAGCGCAAACATGTGTTAAATCCTAACTTTGACCTGAAAACGAATGGGTTGCGCCCCCTTCAGGGTAAACTCTGCTACTAAATTAGAATTTCCTGATTGGCTGGAGACGTGTCCACGGCCTCCACAGAACGTCATAAGCCGCACCAGCTCCACACATCGTCATCAGGTGCTGCCCATTGTCCTGCCCCTGCACCTGTGGTTTATAACCAAGTCCCTCCCACGTAATCTGTCTGCTGTGATTGTGCCAATGCAAAGGCCCACACACTCACCCCCCGCATGTCACCCCCAAACCTCAGAGACCGCCTCTTTCGGTAATTTTTGACTTTTGTTTGTGGGTGGGGAAAGGCTTTGGCACGCCCGTTTAGTTACTCTTTAAGGCCAGAGGCTGCAGGTGAACGGGGTTAACATGATTATAAATACACATTTTAAACGTCTGCTGCAGATTACGATCATGAACAGTTTTCTGTCATTTACGTTTTCAGAAAAATGGCCAAAATTGCAGATATTTTGGCCAAAACGATCAAAGGCCACTTCTCCTTGTTATTTCTATAGTAAGAGCCACAGAGAAAGTCGATTTAGAACAGTATATCAAACCAAAGCCATGTATCTTTTTTTTCGTGTGTGGACAAAATGGACTGTAACTGACACAATACTAAATAAAAAATAAAAAATAAAAAAATAAAATTGTCAAAGTGGTATTTGATCCAGCGACCTCTTGCACTCGAGGCAAGCGCACTATTACAGAGCTATAATTCCGGGCCGGTCTCCTCCAAATTCCCGGGCCGAAATTAGGTCCCAGCACATCCCTGTTTTACGTTTTTGCCTGATGAATGAACAGAGAGACTTTTGGACGACGTGCGTGAAGTCACCCCTGATCGCTGCCCGTGTGGCCCACGTTTCCTTTACTCCTGTTCCTCCTCGTTCTCATTGAATACGGGCCGTCATTTTGTCAACTGCATGAATAGAACAGCAGCGCAAATACTGTCCAACGCTGCTCAATCACAGCGGTCTCGGTCGGAGCGTTTGAGCCGAAGAACATGCGTAATGAGCGTAATGGAGTCTGTAGGAGCTACTAAAGTGGAGACATCAGTGTGAAAATGGGCTCCAGGAGCTTTAGTTGCTGCTGAGGACAGAGATCTGACCTGGGCGCGTGTTCCTGCGCGCTCTGATGGACAGGAAGGGGTCTGCGCGTGTCACTTCCTGTCTGCGGCCCTTCGACGGCGTGCGATTGGCCGTAGAGGGGACGGGCGTGGTCTTCACCTGAGCGCCGAACGACTCTTTGGTGATGAAGCCTCCAGAGGGCGACGTCGAGCTCTGAGGTTTCGGGCTGAGAGAAAATACGGACACATTTGGAGAAAGAACTGGTGGTGCAGAGGAGGGTCATAGTAAAAATGCGGGGGGGGAAAGTTAAAAAATAAAATAGGGGGAGAATAAGGAAAACAATTGGGAAAGAATTGAGAAAATATATGAAAAAATGGGGGAGGCATAAAAATGTGAGGAAAAGTTGTGAACAAAGGGACAAAAGTGAAGAAAAAAGTAAATTAAAGGAACAAATGGGGGAAATGTTTGGGGAAAACGGGAAGAATTTTGAGAATGGTTTGGGAACATGTAGGGAAAAAATTGGAACAAATGGGGAAAGAAATGATGGGGAGGAGGGTCGTGTGGAGCAGGGGAGGGACCTGTTACGGCAGAGTGGGGAGCTCCTGCGGTCGCTGAGCAGCCTACTCCTCATGTCGTTGATCTCCGCCCCCTTAAACTGCAGCTCCGACTCCAGACTCTGCAACTGCGCAGACACAAACACAAACTCAGGGACAAGTTTGTGGCGACATAAATCTGCAGACAGTTTGGTCGGCTCCATAGTCAGGTTTACTCAGTCATTTCGACGGATTTTTGTGGAGAGTATCAAAACTATACATTTTTGGAAACTTTATTAATTAAAGGGGCTCTGTGGAGTTTGACAGTTTTGTGCTCGCAATTGCCCCTCAGGCCAAACGCGTAACTGCAGCCTCCATGATAAGCTCGTGCATGAGGCGCTCAGGCTTTACGAGCACCAGAAATAACAGTCCCGTCCTGGTCAATTTACAGATTTGTAGGCATGACTTAAACTGAGGTAAGAAACGTTACTGTTTTGTAAGATGTTTAGACCAAATCAGTTTGAGTGAATGTTTTCCAAGATAAAATACTTGAGCAAATGCAGCAAAGTGAATCAAGTGAAGAGCCAAGTAATACATATAAACGAATAATTGACGTTTGAAGGAGGAAAAAATAAATACTCGTATACTTTGTATGCATAAACGTAAGCCTAGTTGAAATAATACAATAATTCCACCGGTAGAAATGCTACTAGGAAAAGCCAAAATCGTCTCTTCAATTTCCTGGGCCCAAAGTTAGCGTAGCTAACTCGTAAACTATATTGTAAACGGCACATGTCCACTTTTTGTAGTCGTTTCACTACTCATAAATCCGTGAACAGTCATGCTTATTTTGCGGCCAAGAAAAGCTAACATTAGCGACATTATGTTTGTCATTGTAAATACAGCACCATTACCACTGTTACTACTCAAATGTTTTGTAGGTACAGCACAATTACTGTTATTACTGACACTACTAGTCTGCTACTAATACTACACAACTTCTCTGTAGGTATAAAACTATTAGATCAACTATTTTGGTAACTTCCAAATATGATTATTTTATGGCTTGTTTCAGTGAAGTTTGTACAACATGCACGGACAGTCGGACACCGTTGTTTTGAAGCATCAACAACACTTTCCCCCACGTATTTAGTAATAATTTCTTACCTTTCAAGCAAAAATAAGCTGCGGGTCTTTTGAGAGATTCTCTCAACATTTTCCGATGTTGAGGCTACTCTGGTTCTTTGCCTACGCTGATCAGACTCGACTTTCGCCTTTTTTGTCACACTCGAATAAACTCTTCGTTTCTTTTTGTTATTTGGGGTCTGGGCTGGAGTTTCGATGGTGCTTGAAGCCGGTCTCCTCTTATTCTCCGCTAAATCCATCCCTCCGACGTTACCACTCGCGCTGCAGCGTCAGTATAGAGGAGATACAGCTAACGCTACAGCTGAGCGTGAACGCGCATCACGCTCACGCTCATGCGCGTGAACACTGTTTGCTTGTTCGACCCGAGCATAAACTATTTAAGTGACTTTACAGGCATATAGAGGCAATCGCGGTGAAAAGGCCAGGCTCATTCTACTCACCAGGGCATTGCTGGAGCATGTATGAGGAAGAAATTTTAAATTTGTATACATTTATTTGTGGTTAAACTTATGTATAGTCCTTTAAGTTATGTTTCCATTTGCCTTGAAATGTAAAAATTAATTATTTGGTTGTTCCGATCAAAAAAAGTAAATGGCACCCATGTAACATTTTTCATGGTTGTTAGCATAGTTTCCAACAATGTATAGTTTTGACACTTTAGAAAAATAAACTATTTCAACTGGACTTTTAGTTTTGATTTGATGTATCAATTAAGACGTTTCAACTGTCATCCAACCGTCCTCACCTAAAGCGGTGTAATTAAAGCAGTACTAAGTAACTTGTTTACCTTAATAAATCCTCTGGGGGTAATACAAGTGTTAATGGGATGATTGGAGGGTCTTTCATCTCCCCCTGGTGTCTCTGGCCAGAAAACCATGCTTGCAACTTGACTGCCACCGGGTCGGAGCCGCAATACACACTAATGGAATCACAAAGAAGAAGCTAACAGGCTAAGGGGCAAACTAACTGCGGGCTAGCACCACTTAAACAGTATTTACAGCCAAGTTTGAGTGAAAAAAAGATTTACATTGTGTAATTGGATGTACAATATCCCTCTCTCCATTTGTCTTTTCTGTCAGCGTAGTATTTACTCTCACGGGCAATTAATAAGTTTAAAAAAAAACGTAACATGCTCTGACACCTGCAGTGGCGCTTATGTTCTCTAGGGGCATGAGTTACTTAGTTCCGCTTTAAGACCAAACTGATGATGACAGTTGGATGACTGTTGAAATGTCTCAATTGATACAACATCAAATCAAAATTAATTTTTCTAAAGCATTTATGTTACCTGGATGAAAAAAAAGAGCTCACACAGACTAATTATAGTTTGGATACTCTCCACAAACATCCTACGAACACTGAACCTGACGACTAGGGCAGCAACTAACCATTCTGTTTGTAATGGATGAATCTGCAGATTATTTTGAGATGAACCGATGAATGTCTTGACTAGGGATGCAACGATTCTCGATATTATATTGAATCGTTCGATACGTCCATATGTTTGATATGAATCTAAGAAATATTGTACATGTGCCACGGCCGTTTCCTTGTGCTCTCACTGAGAAAGACAGCCCTCCATTAGCTGCTAGCAGACGCCGGGACACGGCCAATTCAGCAACAACAAGAGAACACGCCCCCTTCACACATATCAGCTGTGGACGGATATCGATTATAATGACCAGGGGAAGATAATGGAGTCCGGAAACAACCAACATGAGCTCCATCTACAGCGTCAGGGACAGCTGTCAGCGAGCAGCACAGACAAAGTCAAAAGCTCAGCGCTTTGCCTCCAATAAACAAATAAGAAAATCACTGGTGCTGTGTGAACATTTGTGCTTTTGTGACTTAAAAGTAGATCACATTAAAATATTGTTTTGAACACTGTATCTGGTAAACTCAGGAGGGAATAAGCTGTATCAAATGTCTGAGTAATGTTATTTTATGTGAGACGTTATTATTAGCAGGTGGAGTCGCTCTATTGACTATGGAGTCGGCGTACATAAGCTTCCTCGCTACAGGTGACTCCTTTTGAGCTTCTATTACTGTGTAATGATGTCAGTTCTAAAAGAAAATAAGAATGTAAGCAGCTCAAACAAAGTAAACTTAAATACAGCATTTTCAAATGTCTGAAGAGCTTAGCATTTGAATATCTTGCACTAGAACCTATTTTAATATAATACAGCAGATAGTGTCATTCAGCTTTGAGGAATTTTTTGCTCGTCAGCAAAATCATTTTTGAAAAAAAAAAAAAAGTATTTGAATTTTTTTCAGTGCATTAAATGTATTTAATTGAATCGGAATCGTAACTTTCATATCAAAATACGTGACAAAAGTGAATGGTCGCATCCCTAGTCTCAGCTGTGAAAGGTCATGAAGCTAAAGTAGCGGCGCTCGAGGAAGGAAACTTAAAGAGAATGTTTGTCAGAGGCTCTTAGTGCTTTTAAAAAGTCAATACAGTTTGAGCTGGGAGAGATTGACAAAAGTAAATAACTAAAAAATGTTTAGTTTTTGGGACTTTCTCGATAACGATGATGAAGCAATATTTTTAACATCAGTAAAAATGTGCTAAATATTTACATTTACGTAGATATTTGCATGTAAACATCTACATTTTTTGGGAGCTGGAAAATATTTGAAGAAATGGGGGGAAAAAATTAGGAATTAAAAAATAGAGAAAACTTTGAGGAAAAAATATGGCTTCATTATAGTTATCGAGAAAGTCCCACAAATATAGGGATATTAATTTATATAAATTTGGCCCAGGCCGAGCTACAAGACATTGAAGAAAGTAGATTCTCAATGGTGTGTCCGTTAGGGATGGGACGATACACTTAAACTCACGATACGATGCACCTCGATATGTCAGAGTCACGAAACGATACGTCACGACACGATATCAAAAAGAAAAAAATATTACTGCAAATGGTCCCATTCTCTCACCTTTGGTCCCTGACCCCCAGTTTGGGAACCGCTGATTTAAAACTAACTAAAACCTGCACCTGACGGTCTTACTACTGAGAATTAGCCTGTGAGTAGCCCAATTAGTTTTAGACTGTGCACATTAAGCGAACCAGAGTTACTGTAAGTAAACTGTGCTCATGAGAACCGTGTGGATTCAACTCCTCTTTGACCAGGCCACGTAGAACGACTTTACTCTCGTCTATTTGCCAAACTACTGTCCTGATACTCCGCTAGAGACAATAAGAAGAGAGTTTAAATGAGTGTGTGCGATGCAGCCCCGAGTCCGAGCAGAGAAAACATGAGAGCAGCGCCCGGGACACGGGTGACATGCAGGCGCACAGGAGGCGAAGTGAGTACCGGGAGACAGACAGACAGCTAAGCGGGACGCAAAGGGGAGAAGCACTCGCGCCTCGGGAGTGACGGGGGGAAGGCGGTAGGTCTCTCCTGCTCACCCACTTCAGCAGACTGCTGCGTTTTGGTGTTTTATGTGCCAAAGTAGGAGGAGTGTGAGTGAGCCTGTCAGAGAGCCTGTCAATAAATGAAACAACACCGTAGTTTGACTGAGATGCGGGGCCCTTACGGCTGCGGGGGCCCTACGCACCTTGCGTAGTTTGCGTATAGGAAAAAACGGCTCTGGTTTGGGGACAAGGCAGTTGGTGCTAATGCTAATATTTGTTCGCTCGCTGTAGTCTGCAGTGTTATTGTTGCAACACGCGCTGTGACCTGTGACTTGACGACGCACTGCAGCATTCCCCGGATATATATATATATATTTTTCATTTAATAATAATAATAATAATAATAATAATAAAAAATCGAACTTGTATAGCGCTTTTTTGGACGCTCAAAGACGCTTTACATGAAAAAAAATTAACAAAATTTTAAAAATTTGAGATCCATTTTTTTCGACCTCGATGCGTTTCGTCACGTTTTGTATCGCGATATTTCGCCAAACGATATTTCGTCCCATCCCTAGTGTCCATACCTTCTTGAGCAGCTCTTTCTCTCGGCTGCTCTGCTGCTGTTGCTGCTGCGTTAGGACCTGGACCTGTTTCAGCCTCTGCGCCTCCACCTCCTGCTGAGCCGCTCTCAGAGAGTCCCTCAGAACACGGATCTCCCCAGACTTCAGCAGCACATCCTCCTCCACCTGCACCAGCTGCAGACACAAAACACACAGCAGGACTTCACATTTCATGCGCTTTGTTAATCAAGTCGTCATCTAGAAGCAACTCCAACATGGCTGTGTCGCTCCCTGGTCTTTCCCACGCTTATTCATTCACAAATACTGACATGTTTGGTATCCACGTGTAGCACGAAAGGCTGTGACCGAGATGACACTGTAATCCAAATATGGTCATTTCCTTTGTGGGAGACAGCAGCGGCTAAAGACGGGAGAAATATACACAGGGCGCATGTGCAGACAAAGAGACTGAACTTTGGTGGTTCACAGTCCTATCTTACGAACGTGCTGGATATTTCTGTTTCCTCATTTTGAATAATTACAGTAAAACAGTCAAGTCTCACCTTCCTCTTGAGCTGAGCGTGTTCAGTCTCTGAGAGTCTGTCGGAGCCCGGCACCGCTCTGTGACCTGCACAAACACAAACACATCAGATAAACAAAATAAACAAGGGAGAGTTTTGGGCTGTTTTACTCTGACATTAAACGAAATGTTAATGACATTTAAGCAGGTGAAACCCATGAATAAACTCACCCGTGTTGCTGTTGTGTAGCGCCAGCCCTGACGCTGCGGTCGACACGGAGACCTCCCTGAGCCCCGCCTCTCCGCCAGTTGCCGTGGTGATGGCCTGCGACGCGATGATGTCGATCTCGTTCAGGTCGTCCTGAGTGAACTCCTCGTCAAACGGGTCCAGGTCCAGGACAGGAACTCGCGGGCGCTTCGACGGAGGACAGTTCATCCTGGAATTAAGGCGGCAGCATTAACCACAATAACCATAAAGAGGTCAAGGTCAGCTTTATTTATAAAACACATTTACAAACAGACAAAACTGCTAAAACAATCAACCTACTACTACGATAATATTATTGTTATTGTTCATCATAACTTGGACATTTACATCAGTTTTGTTTTCTTTAAGTTCAGAGAATCCTGTATGTTTGTGGCAGCGCACAGTAAACAAACTACACATCTCGCCTTGTGTAAAATAAACTACCGGTATTCTCAGACTTGTTGCAGAAGTGGAACAAGGAGTTATATTTTACATTACACGTTGCCCGTTTTTGTTTTTGTCAATAAAGATGGCTTTCAACACTTAAAATATTACAAAACATGAATTATTGCAGGGAAGAAAACAGTTTGGAGCAAAGAATAACGTCACTAGCCTACATTATTTACATACATGCGTGTTTTTCTTGATACAATTACAGTACTTTTTATCAAACTCTTCGTAATTTCCCGTGTCTCCAGCCTGACGTCTGTCCCGTCACTAACCTGTCTCCGTCTCAGCTCCTGGTGAGCCTCACTTTCTGCGGAGATCCAAACCTGTGTGGGTGTTTTGGAGGAATGTATGGGGTTAGCATTAGCCGCTTTAGCCGCTAACTCCACGTTTCCGCTTCAAAAGTGTCCTCACGGCGCGGACCGCTCCACCTACGGCCAGTGCGCTGTCACGGGGGAGTTTCTCTGTCCGCCCGAAGGGAACAAACGAACTTCAATGTGATAAAAACAGGAAAAGGAAACGGGACAAATGTCAAAAAACACGATCTGCGCCGCTCCGCCTCATGGACCAATCAGGAGCGAGAACAGAGGCGGAAGTACGGGAGGCTTTTGGGACAAACGAGACAAAGTGCGCTTAAGATAAGTAAGCCTTTATTGATCTCACAATAGAGAAATCCACTTGTTACATTCAGCTCTCAGAAACACTCAGGGTGTGCAGGATAGACAGGAAATGTGCAAACAATTAAATAGTAAATAGAGGTATCTTATATACAATGACTACAAAAACTTTAGGGGTAAAAAGAATAAACATTAAGAATAAAATAAACAGATTGTAAAAAAAAATCAGTAGCGCTTCTTCTTGCACTAAGGGTGTCTCAGTCTGTCACTGAAAGAGCTGCTCAGCTCCTCTACAGTCCTGCGCAGTGGGTGGGAGGTGTTGTCCATGATGGAGGTGAGCTTGGCTAATACCAATGGCCGCTGGCTGCTTTGTGACCGCGACACTAGGGCCCACCATTGGTCCGCCATTGCTGTAATGGCACGGGCGCGGCAACGACCGAACTCCACACCCTGTGACGGCCGAGTCTACAGTGAAGATCCCGCCCTTATGCCCTTTTTAGGAACATGCTTCGTCAGAGCTGGGAAGGAGGAGTCTGTAAATCCGCCATGATTCCACCCTCGAACGTAGTTATTATGGCAAACGGGCGGGAGTGAGGAGGAGTCGTCTATTATTTTTATGGTCTATGGCTAATACCCTCCTGTCCCTCACCTTCTCCACAGAGTCCAGAGCTGGCCCTCCTGACCAGCGTGTTCAGTCTGTTCTTGTCCCGCTCTGTGCTGCCCGGGGCCCAGCACACGGCAGTGTAGTAGATAGCGGGGGCTACCACAGAGTCATAAAAAGTCCTGAGCAGAGCCCTGCTCACTCCGAAGGACCTCAGTCTCCTCAGAAGGTGGAGGCGACTTTGGCCCTTATTGTACAGGGCGTTGGTCCACTTATTGTTGAGGTGAACACCCAGGTACTTGAAACTGTCCTCCCCCTGGATGTTCAGCGGTGTGTGTGGTAGTGACTTCCTCCTGAAGTCGATCACCATCTCCTTCGTCTTACTGGTGTTCAAGCACAGGTGTTGCGCTCACACCAGTCCACAAAGTCCATGATCACCGACCGGCACTCCAGGTCGTTCCCCTCAGACACACAGCCCACAATGGCAAAGTCGTCAGAGAACTTCTGCAGATGACAGCTGTCCGTGTTGTGTGTGAAGTCTGATGTGTAGATGGTGAAGAGAAACAGTGATTATTAAATCCTACATTGAGAAAAGTCCTGTTTTATAAAAATATATATCATTGTTTAAGTGTTTATTTGATCAGAGCAGCGCACACACTAAAATGAGCCAGAGTTACAGAAAAGCTGCTCATTTCCATCTTTGTAGATCTTTGGAGAGAGGAGAAAGAGAGGAAGGGAGAGGGGGAGAGAGGAAAGTGGAGCGAGGGGAGAGGGGGAGAGACAGGAGATAGAGGAGAGAGATAAGAGAGGTGAGGTGAGAGAGGGAGGGAAAAGAGGAGACGGGGAGAGAGAGAAGAGAGGATATATACAGTGCCCTCGAAAGTACTAATAGACCTTGAACTTTTGCACATTTTGTCATGTTTACCCTAAACATAAAGATTTTACTTTAAATTTTTACTGAAAGTTCACACACAAGTAACAGACAACTGTGATGTGAAAGCAAAATGATACATGATTCTGTTATTTAAAAAAAAAATAGAAAAGTGAAAAGTGGGGTGTGCATAAGTATTCATACAGCATGACTTAATACTTTGTAGAACCCCCTTTTGCTGCAATAACAGCAGCAAGTCTTCTGGGGTATGACTACAAGGTTTGCACATGTAGAGACTGACATTTTAGCCCATTCCTCTTTACAAAACAACTCAAGCTCTGTCAAATTAGAAGGAGAGCGTTTGTGAACAGCAGTTTTCAGGTCTTTCCACAGATTTTCAATAGGATTTAGGTCAGGACTTTGACTGGGCCATTCTAACACATTAATATGTTTGTTTTTAAACCATTCCATTGTAGATTTAGCTTTGTGTTTAGGGTCATTGTCCTGCTGGAAGGTGAATCTCCGCCCCAGCCTCAATTCTCTTGCTGACTCCAGCAGGTTTTCCTCCAAAATGTCTCTGTATTTGGCTCCATCCATCTTCCCAACTATTCTTACAATCTTCCCAGTCCCCGCTGAGGAAAAGCAGCTCCATAGCATGATGCTCCCCCACCATATTTGACACTGGGGATGGTGCACTCAGGACGATGAGCAGTGTTAGGTTTGCTCCATACATAACGTTTTGCATTTGGGCCAAAAAGTTCAATTTTTGTCTCATCTGACCAAAGCACCTTCTTCCACATGGTAGCTGTGTCCTCCATATGACTTCTAGCAAACTTCAAACAGGATTTCTTATGGCCTCCTTTCAATAATGGCTTTCTTCTTGCCACTCGTCCATGAAGGCCAGATTTGTGTAGAGTACGACTTATAGTTGTCCCATGTACAGATTCCCCCAGCTCAGCGGCAGTACGTCGCAGCTCCTCCAGAGTTATCTTAGGGCACTTGGTTGCATTTCTGACCAGTGCTCTCCTTGTTCGGTCTGTTAGTTTAGGTGGACGCCCGTGTCTTGGTAAGTTCACAGTGGTGCTATACTCTTTCCATTTCTGAATGATGGATTGAACAGTGCTCGTGAGATGTTCAAATCTTGGGAAATCTTTGTATAACTTAACGCTGCTTTAAACTTCTCCACAGCTTTATCCCTGACCTCTCTGGTGTGCTCCTTGGCCTTCATGATGTTGTTTAGTGACCAATACACTCTGACCATAGCTCTGAGGCCCTCACAGAACAGCTGGAATTATACTGAGAGTAGATTACACACAGGTGGCCTCTATTTAATGGTTAGGGCAAGGTGTGAACATTCTGCAGTCATTAGGAATGTTATAAAGGCAATTTAATGCACTCAGAAAATGCTGTATGAATACTTATGCACGCCCCACTTTACACTTTTCTATTTTTTGAAAAATAACAGAATCATGTATCATTTTGCTTTCACTTCACAGTTGTCTGTTACTGGTGTGTGAACTTTCAGTAAAACATTCAAAATAAAATCTTTATGTTTATGGTTGTAAACATGACAAAATGTGCAAAAGTTCAAGGTGTATTAGTACTTTCGAGAGGCACTGTAAATGTAATTATTTTTTGTATTGTAACATTTTTATATTTAATTAATTTATTGCATGTTAATTAAAGCTGACCTAACACATGAATATAAACCTGCTGTTATTATAGTGTTATGTATACAATATTTCACATTTGGATGGATTTGCGACGGTGCGTGCGATTAAACGCTCGAACGCTTCGGGTCCGTGTCTCCGTCTCGCGGCGCCGCTCTCAGCAACAGAGCGACCTCCGTGTTCCATTTTTAGCCGCGGCTGCGTGCGTAACGAGGCGCGTGCGCGCGGAGCGTGAAGCGCGTGAGGGCCTGAGCCGTGAACGTGCGGAGGCTGAGAGCGCCGCGTTATTTTGGATGTTAGAGGAAGCAGTTGCCATGGAAACAGCTACCGAGGGAGAGAGGACTACGGCTCCCAGGATGCACCGCTCCGAGGCTGCGGGTCTACATGTATGACACACGCGTGAGCGGCTCCTAAACCTTGGAATGACCTTTGTCTGAAGAAACAATAAAACTAGCATTGGGTCAGATTTTATTCAATGTATTGAATCGATTAACAGGTCGCTTTTTATAACAATTATTACAACATATTACAACAACTTCATTTAATTTGTTCCACAGTAGAATTATGAAGAGCTATATTTAAAAGACACGTTATAGAATTGTTATATTGTATTTTATTTGGGAGAGAGTAGAGACGAGGGAGAGAGAGGAGGGACAGAGAGAGGGAGAGAGAGAGGGGGGAGAGAGGAGAGAGAGGGGAGAGAGAGGGGAGAGAGAGGAGAGAGAGAGGAGAGAGAGGAGAGAGGAGAGGGGGAGAGAGGGAGAGAGAGGGGGAGGGGAGAGAGAGGGGAGAGAGAGGAGGGGGAGAGAGGGGAGAGAGAGGGGGAGAGAGAGGAGAGAGAGGAGAGAGAGGGGAGAAGAGGGGAGAGAGAGGGGAGAGAGAGGAGGAGAGGAGGAGAGAGAGGGAGAGAGAGGGGAGAGAGAGGGAGAAGAGAGAGGGAGAGAGGGAGAGAGAGGGGGAGAGAGGGGAGAGAGGGGAGAGAGAGGAGAGAGAGGGGAGAGAGAGGGGAGGGGGGGGGAGGAGAGGGGGGGGGGAGAGGAGAGGAGGGGGAGAGGGAGAGGGGAGAGAGGGGAGAGAGGGGAGAGAGAGGGGAGAGAGGGGGAGAGGAGAGAGGGAGAGAGGGAGAGAGGGGAGAGAGAGGGAGAGAGAGGGAGAGAGAGAGGGGGAGAGAGGGGGAGAGGAGGGAGAGAGGGGGGAGAGAGAGGAGGGGGGAGAGAGAGGAGAGAGGGGAGAGAGAGGAGAGAGAGGGAGAGAGAGGAGAGAGAGGAGAGAGAGGGAGAGAGAGAGGGAGAGAAGGAGGAGAGAGAGAGAGGGAGAGAGAGGAGAGAGGGGAGAGAGGGGGAGAGAGGAGAGAGGAGAGAGGGGAGAGAGAGGGAGAGAGAGGGGAGAGAGGGGAGAGGGGGAGAGAGAGGGGGGAGAGAGAGGGAGAGAGAGGAGAGAGAGAGGGGGAGAGGAGGGAGAGAGAGGAGAGAGAGGAGAGAGAGGAGGAGAGAGGGGGAGGAGAGGAGAGAGAGAGGAGAGAGAGAGGAGAGAGAGGAGGGAGAGAGAGGGAGAGAGAGGGGAGAGAGAGGAGAGAGAAGAGAGAGGAGAGAGAGGGGAGAGAGGGGAGAGAGAGGGGAGAGAGAGGAGAGAGAGAGGAGAGAGGAGAGAGAGAGGAGGAGAGAGAGGAGAGAGAGGGGAGAGAGGAGAGAGGGGGGAGGAGAGAGGGGAGAGAGAGGAGGAGAGAGGAGAGGAGAGAGAGAGGAGAGAGAGGGGAGACGAGAGAGAGAGAGATGAGGAGAGAGAGGAGGAGAGAGGAGGGAGAGAGGAGGAGAGGAGGAAGAGGAGGGAGAGAGAGGGAGAGAGGAGAGGAGAGAGAGAGGGGGGAGGAGAGGAGGAGAGGAGAGGGAGAGAGAGGAGTAGAGAGGGGAGAGAGAGGGAGAGGGGAGAGAGAGGGGAGAGGAGAGAGGAGGAGAGAGAGAGAGAGAGAGAAGAGGAGAGAGAGAGTAGAGAGAAGGAGAGAAGAGGGAGAGAGAGGCGAGAAGAGGAGAGAGGAGGAGCGAGAAGCGAGAGATGAGGGCCGAGGAAGAGGAGAGAGGGGAGCAGGTGTCGGGAGAGAGAGGAGGAGAAGCTAGAGAGCAGGTGAATCGAGGGGGTAGAATGAGAAGAGGAGAGAGTAGTGAGCATGACGAAGAGAGAGAGAGAAAGAGGGGGAGGAGAGAGGGGAGAGAGAGGGAGGAGAGAGGGAGAGAGAGAGAGAGAGGGATTAGAGAGGGGATAGAGAGGGATAGAGAGAGAGAGAGAGGAGGAGAGGAGAGCGAGGAGAGAGTTAGAGAGAGAGAAGAGACGGGGAGAAGAGAGAGAGAGAGATGAGAGATCGAAGGATGAGAGCAGAGGAGAGGAGGGGGAGAGAGAGGAGAGAGGGAGAGGGGGGAGAGAGAGGAGAGAGAAGAGAGGAGGCGAGAGAGAGGAGAGAGAGAGGAGAGAGAGAGGGAGAGAGAGGGAGAGGGAAGAGAGAGAGAGGAGAGAGAGGAGAGGAGAGAGAGAGAGAGAGAGAGAGAGGAGGAGAGGGGAGAGAGAGGGGAGAGAGAGGAGAGAGAGGGAGAGAGAAGAGAGGAGGAGAGAGAGGGGAGAGAGAGGAGAAGAGGAGAGAGAGGGAGAGAGAGGGAGAGAGGGGGGGAGAGGAGGAGGGGGAGAGAGAGGGGAGAGAGAGGGGAGAGGGGGAGGGGGGGAGAGAGAGGGGAGAGAGAGGAGAGAGAGGAGAGAGAGGGGAGAGAGAGGAGGAGAGAAGAGAGAGAGGAGGAGAGAGAGGAGAGAGAGGGGAGAGAGAGGAGAGAGAGGAGAGAGAGGGGAGAGAGGGGAGAGAGAGGGGGAGAGAGGGGAGAGGGGGGAGAGAGGGGAGAGGGGGGAGAGAGAGGGGAGAGGGGGGAGAGAGAGGAGAGAGAGAGAGGAGAGAGAGGAGAGGGGAGAGAGAGGAGAGAGAGGGGAGAGAGAGGGGAGAGAGGGGAGAGAGAGGGGGAGAGAGGGGAGAGGGGGGAGAGAGGGGGAGAGGGGGAGAGAGAGGGAGAGGGGGGAGAGAGAAGAGAGAGAGGAGAGAGAGGGAGAGGAGAGGAGAGAGGGGGAGAGAGAGGGAGAGAGAAGAGAGGAGAGGGGGAGAGAGAGGAGAGAGAGGGGAGGGAGGAGAGAGGGGAGAGAGAGAGAGAGAGGGGGAGAGAGAGGGGAGAGAAGAGAGAGAGAGGAGAGAGAGGAGAGAGGGGGAGAGGAGGGGAGGGGGAGAGAGAGGGGAGAGGGGGAGAGAGAGGGAGAGAGAGAGAGAGAGAAGAGAGAGAGGAGAGAGAGGGAGAGAGGGGAGAGAGAGGAGAGAGAGGGAGAGAGAGGGAGATAGAGGAGAGGGGGAGAGAGAAGAGAGAGGGGAGAGGGAGAGAGAGGGGGAGAGAGGAGAGAGAGGGGGAGAGAGAGAGAGAGAGATCGAGCTGAGACTGGTGGAGGATGTGTGAGCAGGAGGAGGAGGAGGAGACGCAGTGACGGAGCGATCAGTCGTAGCTTTGCTTGTTTTTCCCTCCTCTGTTTTTATTTTCTTTTGCGTTTTCTGAGGGTTATTTTCTCTCTTTTTTTTCCATCTTCGGGGGTCCGTTGCCGTGACAATGGGCTGCTGGCTCTCGGGACCGTGGAACGAGCAGACGGTTCGTAGCACGTTTCTCCCCCCCATCATCCTCCTCCATCATCACATCATCTCTCTCTCCTCCTGCATCTGCTGCCGCTGCTGCGCTGGAATCCATTTTGTCCCTCTCCTCCGTCATGTCCTCCGTCCCTCGCTCCTCTCGCAGTTTGCGGGCTCTCCTGCTGCACATCTTGTTCTGGAGTCCAACATGGCTGCCCGCTCCGTGTGGGCGTCTCTGTTGCTTCCAACGCACCGCCACCTCCATCAGCCAAATCCACACATACATTTCAAACGAGCCTAAGGTCCGAAGTGTCGCCGCTCTCGGGTCCAGGTCCAGGTCCGGGTCCACGTCTCCAAACAAACCGGAAATAAAGGCCTTGAATTTCATTAAATAACAAAAACTACAGCGTAGAACATTCAGCAGCAAACGCTCAATGTCGTCCTCTGGCTGATGGAATGTTTGCAAATCTTAAAACGGCAGATTTATTGTGTTTGTGGCACTAGAGACAACATTTGTGAATTAAAAAGGCATAAAAGCGACAGGACACTGCAGATTAACAGGAAAACGTTCAGATTCAGGGATAATAATTTGAACTATTTGCTGTAGATTACTCACATATGAGGAAAAATGTGTTGTTTTCTGTCATTTTAATGTATTATACTTTGCCATACTTCTTTGTCGTGATACGTGCATCGTATTGGAAACCACGTATCGCAAAACTTTTGATGCTCAGTTGCAGGGGTCCCCAACCTTTCAGGCCACGACCCCAAATAATACAACCATCAAGTCTTCTGTAAACGTAATTAGCATTTATATAGATGTTTGGTTTAATTTCACTAAATAAGTTGTTTTCAGTCAAAAATACATCAAATTCAATGTCAGAAATGTAAAAAAAATGTCTCAAAATCATATTGCGACCCCCACTTTGGGAACCACTGCCTTAGAGCACCTAAGCCCGTATAGGACCCACTGGGGCTCGGTCCAGGCATTTGGATGCGATGTGACACAAAGGGGTGCTATGGTGACCTTCTCATTGTAAATGTCAATCGACTTTCTTCAGTAATGTACTTACTTTCTTCAGTCATGGTTTCAGGACAGAAACCATGACTGAAAGTAACATTAGGCCTCATTGCACTTCAATCTGTCACAGAGCGACAGTGAAGAAGGAAGTCATGGAGATTCTGCTTTAGACAGAACTTTATACAGGTACATTCTGCAACTAAATGATGAAAATTAAATGAAATTATAATTGAATATTTTAAAAAAAACAGGATCAATGCAAATTAAGATTGAAAAAATATGTATATATTGGTCATGTGTGTCCCGTTCCTCTGAGTCATGGGTGTGGTAGATCTACTTGTACTTTGGAGAAATAGTTACTATTGTAACTGTGTTAAAGAAATTAACCTCATGAACTTTTTCTGTAACATCTGTCCACATCAGTCCTGCTGCACCACGACAAATATGACTCTACTTCATTTACAATTTACAAGATTTTTTTTTAGAGTCATTATGTATAAATGCATTTTCACACTTGCTCGTTAGTAAGAAAAACTTGAATTCCTTTTATTCTTCCATCCAGCAGAAGTATAAAGTTCTGTCTAAAGCAGAATCTCCATGACTTCCTTCTTCACCTGTCAGTCTGTGACTGAAGAGCACTGAGGCCTCAGCCTTTTTACTGGAAAGAAAGAGCACACTGTATTTAGCCTCATGTTACTGTCACTCATGGTGTCTGACCTAAAGTCTAAATCTGAAGAAAGTCAATTCACATTTACACTGAGAAGGTTGGAAGGGCGCCCCCTTGTGTTAGCTTGCTGATTGGTTTAAACAAAGAGCCAGACTTTTAAAACGCTTCTGCTGTTCGCCTTTTTCGGACTGATATTCAATGTTGGAAATTCAACTTGTGCATTCTTGATCAATTAATTTGGGATAAAATATCACAGTTTGGTAAAATACAAAATACAAAAATGAATATAGGCTATGTGCACGGGAGCGTCACGTGACTTCTGAGTGGATTCTCAGCCGTCGCTTGCTCTTCCTGTCTCCATTATTTCCCTATGAGGTCTTGTCTAAAAGATTCCATGGCAGACAGTGAGTTACTGTCCACCAGCATCATGTTAAAAACACTGTGTCAGGATTAAAGAATACACTGGAGGAAACTTCCGTGTTCTTCACAGTAAATGTTTTTGTCTTGAAGCTAACAGCTAACACTAATAAAAATTTAAATGGCAACAATATTTGAACGAGCCTGCACAAAAACAATCAGCCTGTCTTTAGTATAAATACGCCATTAGCTCTGAGATAAAAAGTCCTACCTCAAAATACACAGATGTTTCCTGCAGTCAAGAATTTACATCCAACGTAAGGTTTTACCACGTAGCGAGTGACTTCGTGTCAGTATCTCACTGTCAGTGAGGTCTTCTTCTCCTTGTTTTTTTGGTTCAAAGCCCAATAAATGTAGCCCAATAAATCCTTGCGTGAAATAATCTTCCAAATGTCATTGAGTCGGAGCCTGTAGGAGCGACTAAAGTGGAGATGTTGTTGCCGGGAGTGCTTTATTTGTCATTGTACAGTTATCCGTGTAAATGTGGTTCAAGGGTTGGGTTAGTTCTGAGCAGCATGTTTTTGGAGGTCGGGGGAAACTCCTCTGAAACAGTGCTGCGCCTCCTGGGTTTGTCCCTGTTTCAGAGCGTGGTGTCCTGCACTGGTCAGCTCCTCCTCCTCCTCCTCCTCCTCCTGCGCTACTCCCTCCGCTTCCCCCGCTCCACCACAGTCTTTCACCATCTTCTCCTTTGTCCCTTTTTAGTTTCCTGTAGCGCCTCTTGTGATGCCTCCACTGTGCTGCAGGTGTGGGGGGGCTCTTGGTGCCTCTTCAGGGTTTCAGAAGAAGACATTAGGTCTCAAATGTCTTTAGCTCATAAGCTGCTGTTTGTTTACTTCACTGGCAACTATGGACTCTCTGCAGTAAAAAAAATCAGCTGAACATCTACAAATCAAAGTAAACGATTCAGTAAAACAATGTGTAACACAGAAACTATAAATGCAGTAGAGGATGACAATTATATCAGTCGCAACATGTGGCTTTTATCGGCCTATGAGCCTGAATGTGCATCTTCAAAACTACATTAAAAGCATGTGGGAGTGGGACAGGGCAAGATTTATTTTCGCACATCACACCGGGATTGGGATGGGACAAGAATGTGTTTTGCAGTTCACAGAAAAAGGCACACAAAAAAGAAAAACGCAGCTGCTTGTTTACTTGTCGCCATGATGCTTTAGCCAAATGACCCAAATAAATCTATGAATGAATAAATACACTGAACGAATCGGTGATAATTAAACATGTTTTGTGAAGATTGGGTATTGTTTGTTTCCAGGTCAAAGTTTAAAGGCCAGATCTTGACAAGCTTCAATCGATATGGTTATCTTCCATTAGCGCAGCTGTAGCGCTGTGTCAAGCAGCACTGAGAGCAGGGCTCTGATGGCCTCACATTCATTTCTTCATTTACATCGCTCTGCCTTGTGTTCTTCCCTAAAGTGCATATGACAGATTTCAATGCTTTTGAAAATATGACTTATTTAGAAGGATAACATCATTGCAGAATTATAAGAAATGTTGGGCAGAAATGTTATTTGAATGTTTAAGCTGCTGACAGGAAGTGACATACCTGTAGATAAAGGTAAAGTTCAGTTTGACTCATTTCCCATTGACGTAACATGGTCGGCACGGCAACAGTTTAAAATGGTTGTCCGTCATCTGTGTCACTTCCTGTTGGTGTCCAATAAGGAAGTGAAACAAAGGGCAAGGCTAAAGCATTTCTATGGTATCAGCTAGCCTGCATTAAAAACAGTCTGACCCACTCCACAGTGCACCTGAGGTAAATCACTTATAACACCAGACTAACCATATAAATGTCTGTGTTAATAGAATCATTTAAAATAACTTATATTTGAGCAGCATCAGCTTCGTGGCTGTAAGCTAACGCAGCGGCGGAGTGATCTGCGAGAAAATAGTCCCTCAAAATGCGGTAATTCATGTGATACAAGGTCAGTTATATTTCAAACATTATTCTATGAACACAGACATTTATATGGTTAGTCTGGTGTTATAAGTGATTTACCTCAGGTGCACTGTGGAGTGGGTCACACTGTTTTAATGCAGGCTAGCTGTTACCATAGAAATGCTTTAGCCTTGCCCTAGCCTAGCGCCACTAGACTCTTCAAATATAAGAACTGCATGAATTTAAGAAAAAATATCTCCAGACATCAACGACACTCTGGATAACTAGGAAATGAGGCCCAATGTCAAAATATCCCTTTAAGACCTGTGTGGGTAAAACACAACTTACAGGCAGTGGATGACAGGGAACTGGGAAATCTCAATGGGACATCCCTGAATGAATAATCTATAGAAATGGAGCGTCTAGTATTTGTAACGTAGAGAGACTCTCCTGAGGACACACAAGTTGGAAACTTGTGGATTGTATCGGTGCAGGAGCCTGGATAAGCTTCAGGGTCACTCTTAACATTCCCGAGTTCATGATAAATATTCCCACATTTGAAGTACAGTCCCTCCTACCCGCTATAAGATAGTAACATGTTCTCTTCTTAGACACACTTCCCTCTTGTGCCGTGGAATACATTAAATACATTAATTGCACCAAAACTTGTCTCACTGCTAAACTGCTCAAATAAACTAAACCAAACTGCGTGTCCTTTGGGGTATTCCATGGTAAGAGTGGAGCGGAACATCAGATACTATCAGATTCAGTTAACCTCTTACCCCCTGCTTTAAAGGAACAGGCCAGCGTTTTTCCATACTGAGATATGTTCTTACCTGAGCTTAGACGAGTTGATGTAGCAAAAAATTTAGCATTTAGCTTCTCCTCCTCTCCTCGGGGCCAAACGGGGTGAAGTTAGAAGCGACCAAGCAGTAATATCTTCACTTTACTGCACGGACGTCGAACTGCTCCTAAGGTGTTATTACGCCTTAAAATATAGTGCCCCTTTTTATCCGCTCAGAAAATCAATGTTTCATTTTGTGTGACTAGACTATGATCGTGTAAAGGCCATATTTAAATCAGGAAAACCTAGAAGAGCTTGGTCACTTCTAACTTCACCCCCGTTTGGCCCCATAGAGGAGAGGAGGAGAGGCTATATGTTAACAACATCTTTGGTCTTTTTGTGTGACTGAGCGCACGCGTAAAGACCAGACAGGTACGCATCAACTCGTCTAAGCTCAGGTAAGAACATATCTCAGTATTTAAAAATGGTGGCCTGTTCCTTTAAAGTAGTTTTTGACTCTAAAAGTGTCTCAACTGGAGCTTTCAGCCAATAGGCCAGTGTGACTCCTCATTTGAAAGCTAAGACCTACAAAACCATCGTAACTTTGTTGACGTGTTGTCGCTCTTTTCGTGGCTTTCTTGTTGATTTTTTTGTTGATTTTTCATCCCTCTTTAGACGTGTGTTTTTGTCGCTTTTTTTATTGTGTTATTGTTGCTTTTCCAGCACATTGTTGTTGCTCTATTGCCACTTTTTTGGTTTTAGATTTGGGTAAAGCCAAACTGGAGAAAATGTACTCGGTTCATGTGGGGGTTCTGTAAATCTGTAAATCGATCTACGGGTGTGAGGCTGGCCTGCTTTCATACCCCACGTAGGATTTTCTGACGATGAAACAAAATCTCCAGAGCAAACGACAATGGCTGATTAAAAGATCACATGTAGTACAGCGCGTTAACATGTAGAGGGCGCCACACAGACGTTTTAGGCACAACGTTGAGATTTCAACCATTATGCACTTGCATGTAGAAATAATGACCTACACATGTAGATGACATTACGAGACACCCATTTATTTAGTTTATTAGTAAAAAATAAAATAAATAAAACCTGGGGGATAGTTACTCTTTAAGGTGACCTTTTTTAGGAAAGTCAAAACTAAATAAATCAGGTTAGGAACTAGATAATAAAAAACCCTTCGGCAAAAACCTTCCAAATATTGTTCAGTCCGAGGTTGGAAAGTGAGAAGCGGTGGCGCAAAAAGGGCATAGGGCGCCAATACGATAGAGAGAAAAACATATTTAAATATAGTCGGCGCGCAAGGGACAGCGCCCCATACCATCTAGGGCATTTCCTCATAGCACTTGACAGCGTCAACAGCGTCAACAGCGCCCCAGCGCTTTGACAGCGCGCCATCGCACCAACAACAGCAACATCGTTATTCACTCATGGTGCCATCTGTAGTGATGTAGTGACTTATGGCTGAGAAAAAAACGCAAGTGAAAGAGGTGTTTTGCTTCAACGCGATCTCCTCTGTAACCGTGTTTATTATTTCATTAGGTCTTTTATTTCTCAAACGTGTTGCCTTATGCTCACTTTGAGCTCCTCGTGGGGGGTGGAGATGACCGGGCGGACTGAGGAGGAGACAGTGTGCGGTGATGTCTCTGCAGAGCTGAGTGGAGCTGAGTGAACAGGTGGAAGATGTGAGTGACGGTCTCCTGTAGCCGCCTCGTCACTCACGGACCCGCGCACCTTTTTCTCTCCTATGGCCCAGGACAGTGCTGGCGCTGGGAGCGTTCGGGCCGTTTCCCCGCAGGGCTCGCTCACATCCCGCGGTCGTGCGTTCACAAACTGTCCCTCTGCCAATCCTACACTCCTCTCTCTGCCCCACTCCAGCAGTGACTTTTGTTTCACAAATAAGCACAACTAAAGTGACGCCCCTCCCCCAAAGAGGAATAAAACAAATACTTCACCTCAAGTGGTTTTACCATTCTTCAGGAGGACGTAAGGCGGGTCCTGTCCAGGACTAAGGTCAGGAAAGCGCCTGGACTGGACGGCATTCCTTCACGGGTTCTAAAGCTTTGCTCAGAACAACTTGCTTTTGTTTTAACTGACCTTTTCAACATGTCTCTCAGGTACTGCACTGTTCCACATAACTTTAAAAAATCAAATATCATCCCAGTGCCTAAGAAGACACCTATTACATGTTTAAATGACTATCGGCCTGTGGCCCTCACTTCAGTTCTTATGAAAACTTTTGAGCGCCTTGTGCTGGACTATATTAAGGCCCAGATCCCTGTGTCTGTGGATCCGCTTCAGTTTGCATATAGACAGAACAGGAGCGTGGAAGACGCCATTTCTTTTACTTTGAACTCTGTGTATGAACATTTGGATAAGCACAAATCCCAAGCCAGGATGCTCTTTATTGACTATAGCTCTGCTTTTAACTCTCTTGTTCCTTCAAGGCTCATTCAGAAGCTGAAGTCTCTGGGACTGTGTGATGCCATTTGCAAATGGATTTTTAGTTTTTTAACCTGTAGGCCACAAAGGTTAAGGTTAATGACTGTGTCTCTGATGAACTCACTGTGAGTATTGGCTCTCCACAGGGTTGTATTTTAAGCCCTTTGTCGTATACTTTGTACACCCATGATTGTGTTGCATCGAGTCCTAAAAATGTAATAATTAAGTATGCAGATGACACAACTATTGTTGGCCTGATTTCCTCAAATGATGACTCTTTTTACAGAACCGAGGTGCAAAATGTAGTGTCCTGGAGTGAGCAAAACAATTTGAGTCTGAACACCTCAAAAACCTTTGAGTTGGTCTTTGACTTTAGTAAAAGTAAACCTGTACCTGTTTTTGTAAATGGTGCGGAGGTCAAAATTGTTGAAGATTGTACATTTCTTGGTGTGACCTTGTCAAACGATCTAAGTTGGAGTTCAAATATCAGTGCTGTTGTGAAAAAGTCTCGCCAGCGGCTTTTCTTCCTGCGTAAATTGAAAGAATTTACTCTTAATAAGCAGATTCTTTTAAATTTCTACCGCTGTGGTTTAGAAAGTCTTCTTACTTCTGCGACCACGGTGTGGTTTGGAAACGCTACTGTGAAAGAAAAGAAAGCTTTAAATGTTTGACAGTGCACTTTGAGCTACTTGCACCTTTTTTTCCAATGTGGTTTTATACTGCAGAAGGCAAATAAACTGAATCTGAATCTGAACCCGTTCATATGGTTCACTGTAAAGACTCGTTCAAAAGAGCCGGATCGTTCACGACCGACACATCACTAGCTATCTGCTGACAAGGACCTAGAGATGGAGAGGCAGAAAAAAGCCCTGTTAAGTGTTGGCCATCACAAAGAGCCAGCTTGTTAATATTCTGTGTAGTAGACTATACCTACTTTGTTTTTATACTCTGAAGCAGTGGGAATATAATAGGCCTACGTATTTGAATTGCTATTGCTATTGCTGTTGTGTTGTTATCATCACTATTTTAACTTTAAACTTTAAATGTAACAGTCTAGGATTAATACCTAACAATCTGTGGATTATTCTTAGAATCAAACTTAATCGATTCAGACAGCAGTACTGCTATTGATGCTGATGGTAATATAAAGGAATTAAATTCTTAGAAGTAAATCATGCACATATCTATGTACTCCGCATTCAACATAACCCGTAGTACAGGGCAGACATGTGGGGGCCGGCAGCTCGAGGAAACCCTCTTCTGGCAGCAGACTCCTAAAATGTGTCTCTTTTAATGCATAGTATAGGACACTTAACAAAGGATGGTCCGGTTGCTCGGGGGCTGCTCCCCTCTGGCAGCTGGTCCAGTCACAGAAAAGAGAAAAAAAGAAAAGCGCCGAATCCCTTTTAACACACATCATTAAGACTATTCTTATCATGAGCATCAATCAGTCTGCGATTACTGTACCTTTCATGAATAAATGTGGAGTATTTTATGTATCATTCAAACACTTTGATACAGAGTATGTATGTTATATGGGTTGTAGTGGTGATGATGAATAACGGTAATGCCAACATGGTAATGATTCTGTATGGGAGACAGAAATAATACACTGGTTGTAGCGTGTGAGATACTGTGAATGTTGACCTGGTATAATGCAGTGTTGCATTTGTTAATATGTAACCAACTCGGTTGATAGTTGTTTTGTAAGATGGTAAGAAATATGCAGTGTTGTTATTTATTGTTATTTAAGTTTATGAACAGGGGTGGGGGTCAATAAGCTTGTCTTCTTCCCACTCCCTTTCGAGCTTGAGTGTAATTATTTATTTATTTTCTTTTTCTTTTATTATGTGTATATATTTTTCTGTTTTTCTTTTCTTGGCTTTTGTGCCTTGTTGTAGCTCGAAATAAAAGCTCAAACAAACAACAGAATTATTTCGCCAGTTTGACCCCCAGACAAGGATTTTTCGTAGGCCATATGCTTCAGGCATTTGCTAGTCCATTTACCCGTGCTTTAGGCGGTGTTAGGGTTTGGGTAAGGGGGTAGGCAGTGCTTAATTTGATCCCTTAATTTGAACGCATTCCCCCAATTTCAGGGTAAAGGATCCGGGAAATATTTAGGAGGATCCGGCAAAGATCTGATGTAATGGTATTTAATGAGAGTGTTCCGGCAAATGTTTTAGCCTGTTCCCCGAATCCATAACATCAGACCAAAAGTGTTCCTGAAACTGGGGTAGGGTTGTGCTAACGGAATGATGAGATGTCCGGTAGGCTACCTGTGCTTCAGGCGGGTAACACTGTAACAAACTGTAACACATTTATGTTATTATTTATAGTAGGCCTACATTTTGAATATATTATTTTTTATATATATGTTCTACATTGTTTAGCTGATAGCTGATCACTGGCTGTAAATAAATGGAGTTCTCCAATAAAAGTCTTGAATTTGTGGAGGGGGGGGGGCGCCACTACCCCAGCAAGTGGGTAGTGGCGCCCCTGGTGAGAAGTCTGTAGGAAAAATGGAAATATTGTCGCACCAATGTGAGGAAATGCATTTGAAGAAAATGGCCTTGAAATGACAATGTCCCGAATAAATTATGAAATATGTCATTGAGAATATTAGGTTTCTTTGTTTTGTTTCCAAGTGAAAGTTTATTTGTTAGAAACCAAACTAGACCAAAATCTGAAGAGGAAGAAAAAAATAATCGCCTTAATTTTTGCACATTTCATTCATCAACTTGAAACAGGAGAGTACAGGTTGTCAGTGTGCACGTGAAGCTGGTGCACGTCAGGCTGGTGCACGTCAGGCTGGTGCACGTCAGGCTGGTGCACGTGGGAGTGTGTTATGTAACGGTGGGGGACTCACAGTTTCTCGGCGTAAGTGAGAAAGCACAAGATGGCTGACGCCTGCAGACGCTAAAAACAGCTCTGTGCCGTCACTTCCTCCTCACACTGTACTCGAGTACTATCACTTACACATCTGTGACTGTACTCGAGTACTATCACTTACACATCTGTGACTGTACTCGAGTACTATCACTTACACATCTGTGACTGTACTCGAGTACTATCACTTACACATCTGTGACTGTACTCGAGTACTAAAACTTACACATCTGTGACTGTACTCGAGTACTATCACTTACACATCTGTGACTGTACTCGAGTACTATCACTTACACATCTGTGACTGTACTCGAGTACTATCACTTACACATCTGTGACTGTACTCGAGTACTATCACTTACACATCTGTGACTGTACTCGTATACTACAGAGTACTAAAACGTACACATCTGTGACTGTACTCGAGTACTAAAACTTACACATCTGTGACTGTACTCAAGTACTATCAGTAACACATCTGTGACTGGACGTTTTCTCCAAATAAGAAATTACATTTTTCCAGACTTTTCCACTAATAACTAGTTTATTTTAACTAAACAAGATCCAAATCCCTCTGAGCAAATCTTTGGAACTAATCTGTCACAAAATAAAAGCACACATTTAAACGTGGCTCTAATTATTATCATTTGTATTAATATTTTATTTTCTCTTGCAGTTAAATGGGCGGAGCCTGACCCACCTGAGCCAACGGGACGCTCTGCAGATCCTCGCCGCCGCGCAACACCCAATCACCATGCAGATCAAGAGCCAGAGGCGGGGCCAGAAGGCTGACCATGCCTCCTCCTGGGAGCCCCTCCCCTGGGCCTGCAGCACCTGAACCTGCCGCGCTCATTTTACTCGCAGCTGCCGGTTCCTCCTGAACACTGCGACCCGCGCTTTGCCTTCATGAGCAGCTCCCCCCGCGACACGCTGGAGCTCGGCCTGCAGGTGGCGACGCACTCTCTGTGTCTGTCTGTGCATGGAATAAAAAGGAGAAGCAGCATTAGTCCGGGGAAAACTTTAAAAATTTAAAATTGTTTACTGTATTTACCCATAGCCATAAGCATTTGGCTTTTAAATTTATTTTTGCTATAGCCATTAGCATTATTTTGTTCAATGTATTTTCCCATAGTTGTTAGCATTAGCCTTTTCAATGTATTTTTGCTATAGCCATTAGCATTATTCTGCCCAATGTATTATTCCTATAGCCGTTGGCATTAGCCATTTTAATGTATTTCCTGTAGCTGTTAGCATTAGCCTGCTGAATATATCTTTCCTATAGTCGTTAGCATTAGCCTTCTTTTTCCTATTGCCATTAGCATTGATGTATTTTTCCTATAGCCATTAGCATTATTCGGTTAATTGTATTTTTCCTATAGCTGTTAGCATTAGCCTTTTCAGTGTATTTTCCCTATAGCTGTTAGCATTAGCTTTTTCAATGTATTTTCCTATAGCCGTTAGCATTAGCTGGTTAAATGTATTTAGCAAAAGGCGTTTCTATGATTTCTGTTTTTCTCTGGTATGAGAGTGACGTCACATTAAAGCCTTTTCATGTGTCCAGGACCCGGAGCTAAACCGTGGCCCCAAGGAACCGGGCTGCCTAGACTGCTGCGGCCCCCAGGAGGCGCCGGCGTTCACCAGCCAGGTACCACCACAGGGAGCGCTATAACACTGACACAGGTGACGCTAGGGCTGGGCGATAGTGACAAAAATAAATATCTCAATATTTGTGGGACGTTCTCGATAACGATGATGAAGCGATATTTTTACAAATCATTGGAAATATGTTTAATATGTGCTGCAAACTTTTGAATTTACAACGCTTTGTTGCTCAGAATTTCCTGAACAGAAGACAAAGCACATTATTATTATAGACAATAGTGCTGGGCGATATGGCCAAAAAATAAAATCTTGATTTTTTTACTCAGTTTGGACGATTATGATTTTAAATCGATTTTATTGGAAATACACTTAAGTTAAAAATAATACTTCCCGCACACTGCCAATCTTGCAAAAATAGTTTACTAGGATTAGGTCAATGTTTCGGTCCTGAGACCTTCATCAGGCAAATTGGAAATAAACTTAAAAAGATCTCCTGATTTTTCATATGAAAAAAACAACTGACCAGAGTCCTACACATTAATATTTAGATTTAAAATATAGACCACAATTTGGCCCATTAAAAATTGTTAATTCTGTTTTAAATATTCCGTGTCTGCTCTCAAAAGTAAAACTTCCTCATGAGTTCTGCTGTGATTGACATCCGTCTCCATGGAGACTCAAGGGGATGTCTCCATGTCTCCACTCTGAGTGGGAGAAGGGCAGAGGATCAGGGAAACTCTGTTTTAGCGAAGAAAACTCCATCGCGCACAACGAAAACACAACACACTGCCTGTGTGAAGCAGCAGAGATCATCAGAAAGTCACTGGGTTCTCCACTGGCGTCATTTCTGAAAACAGTCGCTACTGAGCATCTGAAACGCTGCTAAATTGGCAGCACGGCGTACGTAAGGCGGACATGGAGCGGCCGACACGATTTTGCCATTTTCCAACTCGTCTGTTTATAAAAGTATTAATTAATCGAATTAATTTGATTTATCGCCCAGCCCTAATAGACAATATATTGCCCACCTCGAGAGGACACTATAACATCACCACCACAACAGGGGGCGCTGTAACAGTCCAAGCCTTCACACTGTCAGATCAGCACATGTGAATAACTGGTCACACCCATAAAACAATGAAACGCTGAAGAACACAAATATCAGGTACGAAAACAGAGAGGTAAATCCGATATCAAGTAAAAATTAAAGTGAATGATCTAGAAATCCTGATCTAAAACTGGAGGTGGTGAAGGGAAACAGAGGTTTGGCCACAGTTCGAGGCGGAGCACAATCTGCAGCAGATCCAGTCGTCTGCGCAGTTAGCGGTTAGCGGTTAGCAGCGGTTTACATTTGTTTTTGTTGGTTCTCGTTCTTCTTATTTAAATGCTAATGGCATTAGGCAAATATTATGTTCTCAATTTGCTCATAGTAAAATAACTGCTACATATATTATTTATTTACCAAACAGATGTGTGCTTTGTAGTTGTTAGCTAGCTAGCTGTTAGCCACGGCTAATAACAGTGTTAGCATAGAAAAATTAAAGAAATTACTGTAGCTGCACGTGATTTGGAGTAAGTAGTAGATGTGAAGTGGACAGATTTTTTCATATAAATGAGCAGAGGATTTTCCAGCGCTCACTGCTCTCTCCGTTCCAGCCGGACGAGGACGACTTCCTGTTGGACGCTCCGATGGGATACCTCCCTCTGCACCACGAGCTGGACAGCGGTCTGGGCTGGACCGACGGCTCCGTCCACCAGGGGAGCTGTCAGGGCTGGAGACTGAGGAGGGGGGCATGGACGAGTGTCTGCCCCGCCCGGGCTCACTCCGGGCGGCTGCACCGGCCTGGGAGGCTCCCCCTCCTCCGAGTCCTTCATCTCCTCAGAGCTCAGGTGAGAATTACAGCAGCTCTTTGTCATGTGTAGGTCAAGAGGAGAGTGGTCAATGTGGAGATTTGCAGCTAGTTTACCTTAACATCTTAGTTTTAACTCTGTCAGAGTAAAAAACAGCCCAAACTCTCTCTTTACGATGTTTATTCTCTGAAGTTTTGTCGCTTTGAGCTGGAGATTTATCCAGGACATGGCTGCTGGAGTTACTTTGGAGTGACAAAGTGGCTAAACTTTCCACTTTTAAATAAACTAGTTAGTTCTGAAAGAATGTATGTAAAATCCCTGTGAAAAACCTTTGAAAATATTGTTCAGGATGTGAAGGATGTTGTCGCTGCAATGTGAGAAAAATGCCTTTTGTGAAAATGGCCTTTGAAGATTAGGGATTTTTTCTTGTTTCCAAGTCATAGTTTTTATTAGACAAAACTGGCCAAAATCCTAGAAATTGAAGACACTGAGTTATGCTGCAGTGTCTCCCCGTATAATAATTTGCCCGAGCATCTGTTACTTGTATTGGAGTATTATTTGAGCAGCAGTATCTGTCCTGTGACTGAGTGTAGCTGTCTCTTGTCTGCCGCAGTGACTCGGGCTTCTATAGCGTGAGCACAGGGGAGTTCAGACACTTCCAGAGGCTCCTGGAGAAGAGGATGCGTCTGTACAACGCCCGGCTGCAGCTCCAGAACGAACCGTGCGAGCGACGGGAGCGACGGGACAGCTGCCCCAAGAGCCACCTGCTGGAGGCCATCCCCGAGAGCTTGCCCATCCACCGGGGGAACCCTGACAGCCACCAGGGGAACCAAGAGAACCTGCCTATGCACCGGCCGGGCCCTGAGAGCTTGCCACCCTGCCCGCAGCACGGCCACGAGTCCGACCTGGAGCTGCCGCAGAGGGGACTCTTCAGGTGAGAGCAGTGGTACCAATATTTTTTCCGCAGCTCCTTGGAAACATCCTGATTCTCCCCGTTCTGTCCACGATCCTGGTCAGATCCGTTCTCCTTCAGTTGCCTTTTTTCTCTGTTGGCGTTGGTCAGCAGCAGGTGGCGTTGGTGGCGGTTGCCGTGGAAACAGTAGAGTTGAGGAATATTCTGTTGGAGCTCGACCACAGCCTCGACACTCACAGACTGACGTTTGATTTGTTTGAGGAGCTCCTAATATCTAGATAATGTTCCACTGACACCAATACTGTAGGGAAGACCTGGGGCCTCATTTATCAAGCTTGCTGCACACAAACTGAGAACAGAACTTTGTGTAGCCGCTCCTCTGCGCCAAAGGTGGTATTTATAGAAAAACAAACTGAACGTGAAACCCCTCCTGGAACCACCTTAACGTGGTGGAGGGGTTTGAGCCTGAATGATCCTGGAGCTCTGTTGTCGGGGGCTTCGTGCCCCTGGTAGGGTCTCCCATGGCAAACAGGTCCTAGGTGACGGGTCAGACAAAGAGCGGTTCAGAAGCCCTTATGAGAGACCAACAGGCCCGGTTAGAACCATGAGGCCGTCCTTCTGTGGACCCACCACCTGCAGGAGGAGCCATAGGGGCTGGTGCAGCTCCAACAGCTGCCCCACGACCCGGCAACGGACAAGTGGAAGAAAATGGATGGATGGATGAAACTGAACGTGAAACATTGCGCTCCTCCACACAAACTATATAGCTGCCGTACGAGGTGCACACTTTTCAGAAACACTGCTGAGGGATGAGGAAAGGCGAGGAAAGAGCGAGGGGAAGTCAGTTTGAGGAAGTCATGTTTGGTCACTTTATAGAACTAGTTTATTTGAACTTTATTTTCTTCAGAAATGACAAAGATTAGAATGAAACGAGCAACTTATCACAATATTATCACGATATTATGACATAACAAAACATATGCCACTTGTTTGTGTATTTTAGTTGTTGTCCTTATTGGTGCGCATATATGTGCACGCTCGTGAACGCTCATACCCGTGCACATATGCGCACTGGCGCTCGCTGAAGCCTTTTAAACAGGAAGCAGGAATAATGAATGAATGAAATGCCCCACAGTTTACCGTGTGGTTATTGGCAAACTCAAACCTTCCTATTGGCAAATACAGCCGACACTTAAGGCTCTTCTTTACGTTCTAAACTTGTGTTTTGAAAAGTTGTATTGATGCATTATACAGAAAGATGCCAATACATGTGATCAGAGAAGCAGATCTCACTCTTCATTAAAACTCCTCGAGCTGCAGCGTCAGCCCCTCCCTCCCAGTTCCTCGCCTTCACCCACTCATTACCGCCTCATCTTTAGGGAAATCTCATTCATAAGTCACTTTGCATTGCCTTTTATGGTCAAATGGAGGCAGCAGAGGGCGTGTCGTGATGTCCGCAGCTTTCTGCTGCACGTGGAATCAGCGGAGGAAAGATTGTGGTCAGGTGTTCGTATCGGCGCATACGCAGGGTTTTAGAAATCAGAAAAAAACTTTGCGTACAGAATTTTTCATTACTTTGTGTGGCGGGGCTCGTATGGCCGATAGTGTTAATAACGGCACAAACAGGTCCTATGTGTGTATAACACCATTTTATTTTACAAAGGACAAACGACGTTCCCAAACATGCGACCCATGTGTACACTACAACAACAAAACAGTAATTACAATATACACAATATTTACAATAATGAGGCAAACCAGGCTCTCATAATTACCTTCCTTGTAGGCAGACCAACACAGACTGGTTCACGAGAGGGGGCGCCCCTCTTTTATACCCCTTGGCCCCTCCCCTCAGCCAATCATCACAAAAACTACTGTTTCTCCTTTAAACAGTATCTGACAGTAATACATAATTTATTACACAGATAAAATAAACCTTTAAACTAAACGAGTATGTCCCTGAGCCCTGCAACTGCTACCCAAGACTACTACTATTATTTTAATGAAAAAAAGGTTGGGCGTGTGATGACGTCACACACCGGCGTCCCGCGCGTGACGCAATATACCCGGAAGTACGCAGGCGCTCAGGTTGCCCGTGGGGACACAGACGGACAGAACGGAGTGTGGGGAAATGTTTGTTGTACAACGGAGCTATGGAAGGAAGATGGTTCAGCGACGGCCTAGTGTGCACCCAAGACCCCCGCGATGGATATTTGGAATCGCCCATATATGGTCATGTTGGAACATACCAGAGGGAAAACAAAGAGAAGGAAAGTGCAGGTTTTTTTGCTTCTAGTGTGGACAAATTATTGTCATTTTGGACTTTACATGTGTGTGATAGATAAGTTTATAGTCCACCAGAAAATGGCTAAAAGAGTGAAACATTGGCGCAAATACTAAAGTATGGCGAGGTGTCTTCATCATTAACATATTACCAGAGGAGGTTTAGTTGTCCCTGGATGTGAATCTGATTCAGGCTTTAGCTCAGAGACACTTTTATATCAGGCTCATTCTGATCTAAAGTCACATCTCCAAAGGTCTGGACATTCATGAAGGATTTATAACGCTGAAAACATCTGGATCACTCATCACTTCATCACGTGATGTTTGAGGCTAATGCTACCGGCTATTGGAAAAATGCCTCATCTCTCTTTCCAACAAAGTTTCCTTTCCTTTTTTCGTTTCTTTTTATTAATCCCCGTAGGGAAATTTGTGACGCCATAAATCACGCCCCCGCAAATTCTTGTTGGACGACACTTCAAATGGAGCTTGTTCAGTTGGCTTTATTAAAGGGGCTATACGGAGTTTAAAAATGTTAATATTAAGTATTTTCCTCTCCCTACATGTTCCAGCCATGTCCTAATGTGTAGAATGAGCCCAGACCTGTTCACCACAACTGCCTCTAAAATCCTGCACTGTCACTCACAAAGGTGTTACTTCAGGTCTGAAGTGCCGTCATGCACAAGCTTAATATAGAGACTGCAGTTAATATTAGACCTGAGGTGGCAGTAGTGAGTATAAAAATGACAAACTTGCATCTAGTCGCTTTAATTTGATATTTTAGTTTTACAAACAATGTAGGATCATGGAAAAGCTGGGTTGGAAAATCGAAAACAATAAGCAGGCAAACGGACTAGCCGAGTTAACGCTTGACGCGTCTGCTGTCTCTGTTTTTATGATGGAATGGAAGTTTATTTGTATAACACTTTTCACATAGATGATTATGAATACTATCCTCAGCCGTGGTGTGCTGTTTGGCTGAGTGCTAACCACTCTGCCGCTCTCCCCCGTCTCTCCCTCAGAGTGTCCTCGGTGCAGTTCCATAAATCCGACCGTCCGAGCCTGAACCGCCACAGCTCCAGCAGCGGCGCCCTCTTTAACCCCGCACACTCTGTGATGTCACGCCTCAACGCGCCTGTCCTGTCCACCTGCAGCACCCCGTCCAGCCACCGGAGAGCGCTGCTGCCCCACGGCCCGCCCCAGCCCCCGCCGCAGCCGCTGAGGAGGAGCCGCACGCTGCACTACCGCCCCCCGCAGGTACGGCACAACACTGCAATATCAAATAATGTATGAAATTAGACAATTTGAGAATACCTAGAACAAACTGACTCAGTACTTAGGTCACATCTTAATTCTAATATCATACTATAATAAAGACCAAACCGCTCTTCACAATGTTTATTTTATGAAGTTTTGTTGCTAGCGGGCCAGAGGTTACTTGGAAGTATCTACCTTTTCCTCCGTGTTTATGCAACGTCCCACTTGATCTCGGAGGTTGGAATTTCCACGCTCCGGTCAGGAAATGTCAACTGTAAAGCGCACCAACTCCGTAGTTCCAACTCGAAAACTCGGGACAGAGTCACCCGAGAGAAAGATCATTTAAAGATGGCTGTGCCGACATGACATGTACCAAATGTTCAATGGACGGATTTCAATGCTGACAAACATGAGACACATGACTGATGTGTGCGTGCATAATGGGGTAATACATATCACAGCAACATAATGCCTTCATTTCTTTTACAAAAAGGAGCAATTCGTATTATTTCCAAAGCAGGATTTAGAGACCACACAAATCCACTCTTCATTAGGTCAGGATTATTCAAACTATTGTACTGTGAGAGGGTCTAAAGCCCGACTGGAACACGTCAAACACATTGTTTACAAGAAGAAAGTCTGTAAGCTGGCTGTAGACCAGTGATTCCCAAACTTTTTGCGCCCAAGGCACACCAAAGGACAAGTAAAAATCTGAAGGCACACCTATTGTGCAAAATAGCCTTTATATTGCGTTCTCTCTTTTTTTTTTCTTAAAGAATTGTTTTTAGGTACAGAGTTTACCTCTGTATTATTAAATGAGTGCATACAAAGTACTGATATAGTAAATTAAAAAATAATTATTTTTGTGTAGTTGTATATTGCAATAATGTATGGTTGAACTTGTCACAAAATCCCACGGCACACCAGGACTTGCCTCACGGCACACCAGTGTGCCGCGGCACACCGTTTGGGAACCACTGCTGTAGACCATTTAGAAAATAAGGCCCAATGTCAAAAATCCTGAAATATCCCTTTAAGACATTGTAAACCAGACAGCTACAGGTGCTCGTCATATAATTAGAATGTCATGAAAAAGTTAATTTATTTCTGTAATTCAACTCAAAATGTGAAACTGATATATGATATAGACTCATTCAATGCAAAGTGACATATGTAAAGCCTTTGTTTGTTATAATTTAGATGATTATGGCTTTACAGTCCATGTTCAGATTTTTAATATGGGGTTTTTACAAGCTGAGCCATAATCATCGAAATTATAACAAATAAAGGCTACACATATCTCACTTTGCATGTAATGAGTCTGTAACATATATTAGTTTCACAGTTTAAGTTGAATAACAGAAGTGAATGCACTTTTTCATGATATTCTAATTATATGAGGAGCAGCTGTACTCTTCCACTTAGGCTAAAAGTACACATTATACTAGTTTCAAGATGCGTGCATAAGCAGATCGTCATGAGGAACTTTAAATATTCAGCTATAATTGGAAAGAAACAAAACTATATCATTCCATAGTGTGGCTTAAATTCCACAGCCTCTAGTTAACTTAAACCATGTCCTTTTGTGGTACATATATTTTATCGTACAGTAACAAACATGTTAGCTCAAAAACTTACCAAAAACTACTTTATAATCCTAATGTAATCCATGCAACAACCGCTAGCGGCTAATCTCACCTGAAGCTAACCGCGTCTAACACTAACAGTAGCTACAACTTCACGTTTGTCTGAAAAACTAAATAATGTTGTAGAAAATATTGCTCAGATTCTACCCTTGTTTTCTGTCGCCCCTTTTTGTACAATAGTCTTGTGCTTTCCCTGTATGAAGATAAATAATAAATAACAATAAGTTGAATGGAACAGACCACGTTGAAACAGTTTAGGGAAAATATCACAATAATATCTCTATCGTGATTGCACACATCACATACATACTCTTACTTAAGTGAAAATAATTGTTACTTTTTACACTGGAGTAAAAATAGTATAACATAAAAGTAGCAAATGTATCATTTTGACCAATAAAATGGGTGTAGATCATCTCGTGCACATTGTTCTTTGGAATTATATAGTTTTTCTGCCGTTTTCTTGGAATTTTCTTTGTAAATATCAAGATTTCCACAGGATTTTATGTTTTGCTTCACACAGTTTATGGCGTCATTGAAAATAAATCTGACTTTTTCGCTCCAATAGTTATTAAGTACTCCAAGTACTTTTTATACTTTTACTTAAAGTAATTTGTTTGGGTCACTACTTTTTACTTGTGCTTGAGTGAAATGATTTCCAAGTAATGTGACTCTTACTTGAGTAAATATTTTGGCGACTCTAGCCTCTATCATGCAGCCCTAACCTTTATGCAACTTTTGTATGAAATACAATTTTAAAATGCTATGGCAGAGTTCACCTGCAGTCAGTGGCGCATTGTGTCACTGAGTGTCATTAGCTGAGATGTGGTAGGACACTTTATTAGCTGACCCATTGGTAACAACTGAACATATTTTTTTTATCTGCTCTCTTTTACTGTAATGAATACATTTTTATGTTGTTGTTTTATTGATTTATTTTAGCTGCCTTCTTGTAATTTTATATCACTTTGAAGCACTTTGAAAGATCTTGTGTATGGACTTGCCTTGCCTTACTGATTAAATAAGAGGGGTCCGAGGGTCGACCCCTAGGGAACCCGACTGGCCATTCGGTTGGACACAGTTACTGATTTTTTAGCAGTTTTTTCTCCTTAATATCTTAGTTTTAATGTTAGGAAAAAAAATCAGACCAAACGCTCCCTTTACAATGTTTATTTTATGACGTTTTGTTGCTAGCGAGCGTCACAAAATAAAACCACACATTTAAACCTTTATATAGATTTTCGCCATTCTTATGGATAAAAAAACTATTTTTATTCTGTCATAAAATGACAGAATCTCTATATTTTTGTTAGTAATCTACAGCAGAAGTTTCATCTTGATATCGCTACCTTTATTTTTCTCTATTATTCACTTATTTATTCTCCTGAAACTAAAACGTATTTTCTGCCCCGTAGGCCGAGTACCGACGCCGGGCCAGTCACCCGGCCTCGCCCTCCTACTACACCCTGCACCAGTGCCCTGCTGCGGCGGCCATGTTGGAACAGCACATGCACAACAACGACCACGGCAACATGGCCACTGCCCACTGTTGTGACGCCAACGCAACTACGAACAGTACTGGAGAGAGCGCAGCGAGCACAGCCGCTCCATCCCCGACAACCTGGTGATGGAGAGAGAGAGGGAGCAACATCTGCTGAAGCAAAAAGAGATGGAGAGAGAGATGGAACGACTGAACCAAATGGAACACGAGCGTCAGCGCCTCATCGAGAGGGAGAGGCACAGGCTCAACCATCTGGAGCTGGAGCAGAAGCTGGAGGCCGAGCAGAGGCGTCTGAAGCAGTCAGAGGCCGAGCGGGAGAAAGAGAAACGGCAGAAAGAGCAGGAGCAAAAGGAGGAGAGAGAGAGACAGACGAAAGAGGAGAGTAAGGAACGTGAGCGGCGGGAAAGAGAGGAGCACGAGCGGCGCGAGAGAGAAGAGCGTGAGGGCGGGAAAGAGAGGAACACGACCGCCGCGAAAGAGAGGAGCACGAGCGGCGTGAGAGAGAAGAGCGTGAGCGGCGGGAAATAGAGGAATGTGAGCGCGTGAGAGAGAAGAGCGTGAGCGGCGGGAAAGAGAAGAGCACGAGCGGAGGGAGAGCAACCGCCAGCGTTTCCGCAACAACAACAGCTCGTTTAGTCAGAGCGGAGAAGCCAACGACACGTGGCCCAAACCAGCGAGCCGCAGCCTGCAGCACAGCGGAGGCAGCAGAGGCGCCTACAGCACACTGGACGCTCCCACAGGAGCGACGTCGGGCTGCAGGGGCGTGTGCGGAGCTGCCGGGCACACGCCGCCCTCCAGAGGGACATATGGCCCTCTGGAGGGCACTGGCTGGGACATGAAGAAAGCACAAATGGACACCTGTCCAAACGCGAAGCTGGCAGCACGGTCCACGGCGGCGACGCGTGTGTCGCGCAGCCAGATGCTGAGGGACCGCGCGTCACAGTTGGCTGACGAGCGCAGCGGCATGAGCACAGATGAGGAGACCAGCGCCGACATGCTGCTCGGCCGCTACTGGAGTCGCACCGAGAGGAAGGAGCACTTCCTGTTGGCACGAGAGCTCCGGCAGCAGCAGCAGGCACGCGGCGACCGCTCGTCCAGTCGTGAGCGCGAGCGAAACGCTGCAGAGCAGGACCCCGGGCCAACACGGTGCTGGAGCTCAGCCACAGGAAGCTCACTCGCCTCAGGAACAGGAAGCTGCTGGACGACTGGACCACGGTGGAGGAGCTACTGACGCACGGCAGCCGCCTGGACGCGTACGAAGACGCGCTAAGCTGCCCCAGCGCGCTGCTCACCGTCACCACCGTCTGAGCACGCCCACAATGCACTGTTGTCACACCAGGGCCACTCGGGGAAACTGTTTTTATAGAAACGCCAGGTCTGTCCCAGAGACACGTTACTGTACAGCACCTGCACCAAACCGCGGGCTCGCCGGTCCGCTAATGTCCGCTGCGGTCCATTACGGTCCACAAAGGTCCACTACGGTCCACTACGGTCCACGAAAGTCCACTAAGGTCCACTAAGGTCCACCAGCCTCTGTCCCGGCTGCGTCTCTGTCCACACTGTTCCTATAGCGACTCTATAGTGGTCATGCCGTTTTGTACTGTGTCCAAATGTTCAGAGAGGAAAAGTCGCAGGAGGGTCAGTTACGTTTTACTATTTACAAATGCCCAAAACATTTAAATTAAATAGAAAGTCAGCTTTATAGCTTTTGGGGATCAGTAATGTCATTCCGTCTAACAGAGCTTTTTGTACATTTCGAATAAACTTAATGTGAACTATATTATTTTTAAGTAATGTGAAACGTAATCAGAAACCTATAAATAAACTACACCTAATTTTAAACACTAAATACAAAACAATTTCAGTTTTTGACTGAACACAATCTCATTGGTCGACACTGGCGATGTATTTTTACACAAAAACAGTAAAACACCTTGGACTTAGGTACATTTTCAGAATATATTAGCTTTCCTTATTATTATTATTTGTAACCTGGTCAAAAATATATTTTTTATACTTTTTTCGATATATATATTTACTGTTAGACCATATGACTTGTGGCGTTATACCAAATGACATGGTGCTTATTTAACACATACAGTAATACTGAAACAACGAGAGTATAAGCGCACAGTTCACCTGAATGATACGTGAGACTCAAAATGACAAACTCATGAATTTATTCATGAATAAATTCATGAATTTATGAACTTTTGATATGAACAATCAGTAACAATGATTGTCTGTAAATCAGCCATAAAGAAACTGAACCTTTGACCTTTGTCCACTTAAATATGTTGATCATAAACATTTGATATGTGTACTTGTCTCTCTTCAAACTCTTTGTGCCAGATCTTGTGCCTGGCGAAAGGACTTCACCAGACATCTAGTGATATGGTATTTTCCGAGTGGCTATACGCCTTCGCCACTTGCGTGAGAAAAAAAAGAGGTTGACTAAGGCATGGTTTATAATACGCAGCACTGATGGGAGCCTCACATTCATTTCCTGGTTTACATCGCACTGCCTTGCGTCCTTCCTTAAGCATTATAAGCTCTCACAGATCAAAATAAAAACTTAAATTAACCCCATCTTGAGCTAAACAATGTCCGTGACCCGAGAGCAAGAGATGTCGCCTATAGCCGGTCCCACTGTGGAGCGGATTGGCACTCACTTGGTAGTAAATGCGTTACGAAGACGAAAACAAAAGCACATGTTCACCCCCACAGCCCCTCTCCCCTTCCCGGCCGCAGAGTCTGGTTGGAGGAAAACACTGTTGAACATAACCGCCATGAGTGTTTCTCCACCTCACGTACTTCCCACTTAAGTGCACTAAGTCTGGAGTGGCAAGATCTCAAAGTGCGCTCCTACTAAGAGCAAAATGTTGCGCTATAGTCTGTGTTTAGAAGCACAAGATCGGGCCCTTTATTTTGAGGCTCCCAGTCATCCAGGTACTGACCACAAGTCTGTTCAAAAGCTGATGTTAGGAGAGAAACATTATATTTCTTACAAAGTCCAGACTCCGCCTTTGACACCGACCTGGAGAAAACTCAACCAAGACTAAAGAAACAGCAGATCGAGCACCGTCTTTGTATATTTATTGCCGAATAACTCTTTTCAGAAACAGAAATTAACCTCCTGGAACCGCCACCTTAACGTGGTGGAGGGGTTTGAGCGCCCGAATGATCCTTGGGCGGCACGGTAGCACAGCGGTTAGCGCTCGTGCTTCACAGCTAGAAGGTCTGGGTTTGATTCCCACCTGGACGGGGCCTTTCTGTGTGGAGTTTGTATGTTCTCCCCGTGTCTGCGTAGGTTTCCTCCAGGTACTCCGGTTTCCCCTACCACTAAAAACATGTACAATAGGCCAATATCAATGAGAGTGTGGTTGAGAGTGCGCATGGGGGACAATGGATGGAAATTAGCCCAAGGCTACAATCCGGTGTGGCTTGTTTACATGCATGAGACCCATGTATGTTCATTAACATGCACTGTCCCGACCAAATAAACCAATAAACCAACCAAACCATGGCAAACAGGTCCTAGGTGACGGGTCAGACAAAGAGCGGTTCAGAAGCCCCTTATGAGAGACCAACAGGCCCGGTTAGAACCATGAGGCCGTCCTTCTGTGGACCCACCACCTGCAGGAGGCGCTATAGGGCTGGTGCAGCTCCAACAGCTGCCCCCACGACCCGGCAACGGACAAGTGGAAGAAAATGGATGGATGGAAGGAAAAACAAAAATGAGCCGGACAAAACCCAAATTTCTCAATACACGTGTTTAAATTTAAAATAAATCATAAAACTACAGTATTCCCTCGTAAGTTATATCATAAAAGTAAATAATGAAAAATAAATCCATAAACACGTCTGTTTGACCATGTGACCAATTGTTTTAGGCCAACTGACACATTTTGTTAATCCAGATGACATGTTTTATTGTTGTAAAAAGGCGCATTATTTATCAATTAATAAGAAACAGAGGCATTTATATGGACTATTCATAATAATGATTAATGTACAACATGATATTTTTATTTAAATCTGCATATTATTACTTTGATTGAATCACCCAAATGTGTGCCATTTCCACTTTTCAGGACAAATGGGAAACTCGCTAAAATTGAGGAGCCAAATAATAACCCAGTGCCCAACTTTTGTCATGACATGTCTTTTAAAGAAAGTCATGTGATTATTTTTAAACTGGCCATTAAAGTTTGAATGAGATTTAATTGAAGGAAATTGATATTCCAGGACAAATGTGTTTTAAATATAATGATCCAATCCAACCCACTTTATTTGTATAGCACATTTAAACAACAACACGTTTCCAAAGTGCTGCACATATGATCATAAAACCTACATAAGATGATAGTTGGTAATGATGGTTGTGAGTGTGTTTATAAAGCTCATACTAGTATAGGTTCAGTTCAAGACTCGACAGAAAATCATTTGTTAAATATTTAATGAGGAAATTATCTTTGCGAAAAGGTCTTGGCTCCGTTGGACCGAATGACATTTTAACACTTTAAATGGGAAAGTGTGAGACAGTGCTGGAAAGGACTGGGTACCGTTTACCCCCAATACCAGTACTTTAACGATACCTAAAAATAACTAAAATATTTGTCGTCTAGAACCAGAAAACAGAACAATAATGTGTGAAAGATCTGAACATTAACCAAATAGGGTTGATCTCCCATGTCAAGAAATGTGTGAAAAATTAGGAATAATTTGAGGGGAAATTGGGAAAAATCGTGGCAAAATTAAGGAAAAACTGTGTAAAAGAAAAATGTGGGGAAATGGGAAAAAATGGGGGGATAGGGATTATATTAGCAATAAACAAAATCAGCAAAAATTAGGGAAACAAGTTGGGAACAAGAGAATAAATTGGGGCTAAAATAAGAAAAAAAATGTCTTTAAAAAAGAAAACTAATAATAATTATTTGATTTATTTTTCCCTATTTTTTTATTTTTTTTGGAGGGCAATATTCGGTACCTGTTTCCGATACTTTAATTTTTTCGATTCCAGACTAGTATCGTTTAATGGTGCCCAGCCCTATGTGGGGACAGCGCGGGACATTGTGGGACAGTTGTAAAAACCAGTCGGCTCCACTTTTTGCACATGTTTTTTACCCGGACTTTGTGGACAGAGCTGTACATACACTTCCCCTCGCCGTGGTTCAACGTGACTCTGTTTTTATCCTTTAGACCAGATTCTAGAAGCGGAACGCTGAGACGGAGAGAGGCCGCAGTACCGACACCATCCAGCAGGAGGGGACAATCACTGTTCTCGATTTGATTAAAAAAAAAAAAAAACTTTATTCTTGTGTTATTCGGGAGGATGTCATGTTGGTGTCGTGGGCCGAATTAAACTCCTCAGAGGACCGCATTTGGCCCGTGAGCCGCACTTTGAGCACCTCTGGTTTACATTTTTTCTCCAACAGGGGTCTCCAGTCTATCCCCGTGAGCAGAGAACTCTTTTTGCTCTTTCCAAGCCAGTTCTTAAGTCGAGACGCTGCAGGTTTTGTCCTGAATGTCTTAGTTGTAATCAGAGTAAAAAACTTCCCAAACTCTCTCTTTACAATGTTTATTCTCTGACGTTTTGTCGCTTTGAGTCGGAGATTTATCCACGTGTAGCACAAAGGCTGTGACCGAGATGACGCTGTAATCCAAATATGGTCATTCTAATATACACAGTGCGCATGTGCAGACACTCATTCTTTAAGGACTACTTTACACTACAAAATAATCTACAAGTTGGTAAAAATAGACTTGAAATAATTATATTTCCCCTTGATTTAAGTAGGCCAACGGAAAAACATATATTTGTTTTACATAAAACAAGAAAAAATATCTTATTGCTTTTGAAACTGGATAATAAAACTAATTTGACTTGAAATAGATGCTTTATTTTAAGTGCATTGGTAGATTTGTCAACTTGGCAAGTCAAAATTACTTAAAATAGGGGAAAATATTCTCATATATAATATTAATTAATTCTTAAAGGGATATTTCAGGATTTTTGACATTGGGCCTCATTTCCTAGTTATCCAGAGTGTTGTTGATGTCTGGAGATATTTTTTTTAATTCATGCAGTTCTTATATTTGAAGAGTCTAGTGGCGCTAGGCTAATGCTAGGCTAAAGCATTTCTATGGTATCAGCTAGCCTGCATTAAAAACAGTCTGACCCACTCCACAGTGCACCTGAGGTAAATCACTTATAACACCAGACCATATAAATGTCTGTGTTAACAGAATAATGTTTGAAATATAACTGACCTTGCATCACTTGAATTGTCACATTTTGAGGACTATTTTCTCGCAGATCACTCCGCCGCTGCGTTAGCTTACAGCCACGAAGCTGATGCTGCTCAAATATAAGTTATTTTAAATGCAAAATGTTTAAAATGATTCTATCTTGCACTAGCCTAGCACCACTAGACTCTTCAAATATAAGAACTGCATGAATTAAAAATACATATATCTCCAGACATCAACAACACTCTGGATAACGGGGAAATGAGGCCCTATGTCAAAAATCCTGAAATATCCCTTTAAGTGATTTTATCTTATCCGGATAGGATTTTTTGCAGTTTAGTAGCTCCTACAGACTCCATACTTTACAGACTCCGACTCAAAGGTTTTTCCAGATTCATTGAGCTTTGAACACACACAAAAAAAATAAGGAGGAATTAGAATGTTTGCAGATCAGAGCGGATCAGAGCAAATCTTTGGAAGTAATATGTCACAAAATAAAGCACACATTTAAAGCTTTTCTATTCACCTGCAGAGTCTCACCTGAAGCCGCAACCTGACTCAAGGTCCCGGTCCCCAGGTTGAGAACCGCATTGATATTTCCTTAGTGTTCCCGTAGTAACCCCGCGAGTGTGACGAGTGTGGGAAGAGTTCGGAGCCACTGGGATGGACTGGAGTCGGCACACCAGGTCTGCGGCCCGAGCTCGCTCCTCTCGGCGTCTCGCGTTGAAGATGTGTTTCCTCTTGTACATGTTTTTTGCAGATGATTTAGCACCATCTCTCTTTGTGCGAGCAGTTTTTAAACAGGATTTTTTTTTCTGTAGTTTCATGATTTTGTGGAAAAACGTGCTGTTTCACTTTTGAGTCATAAAAAGAC
>VHKM01000728.1:600000-873826 GCA_007210695.1 Neogobius melanostomus
AGTATACAATGTACTGCTCTGGTCTAAGGGAAGGGGGGTTGCATACCAGAGCAATAAATAACAATTTGCAAGCACACAGTATCTTACATAGTATTCATTTTTCTCGTCCTTGAGACAGTCCCGGTTTTGGACACACACACGGCTGCTCAATGTTTTTGTTTATAAACCAAAATCTGTAACTCAAAGCAGAAGCATTAGTAACATCTTTCCAGTCAGCAGATTATGACGTGTAAGACAAGCAAAATATAGAGAATAGCAATATTTATCCAACAATTACATACATTTAATGACAATCCCCATAAATATTAAGGCTGCTAAATGAAGCTTATGCGCAAATTCAACCTGGAAGACCTACCAGCTGCATTCATTCACCTCATCACTGGCAGCGCTCACCAATCATCCAATCACAGACCCCGCTCAAGCCGCACCTTCACGACAGCCAATCACTGCAGCTACTCATCCCCTTGTTTAAGCGCCATGGTCAATCACTCAGCCGCTTGCCAGCCGTGCTACGACCCTCCTCCACCCCTTTCTCCACCTGGCCTCTCCTCGGCTCTGCTCATCATCGACTGGCCAACCTAGGATTCCTCTTCCACCACCAGGGTCCAGGCTCGGGGGAAGATTCTTAACTGTTTTTTGTTTTTTTTCACTTTATTTATTTGATCAGGGACAATGCACAAACATTAGTCTAAAAAAGAAGAGATGTCTGTCAGGTTAGAGCAAAAATGCTAATTTCCACCCGCAGTCCCTGGACAGGTTGATGTTATACTTACAAAAATTCATAAAATATATACAGAATAATACATAGAAGCTTACATCATAAAAGCTATTGTCTATTGTTCATCAATGTCGTGCATTTCACATCGTTCGTTCAATCTTTCGCCGGGGTCTGAGCCCCAATAATGACTCATGTTCATTAATTAGTTTAGTTTAATTTATTTTGAGCAATTTTACATTCATTTTGTCTTTCAAAATTCATACAGTTGTGGATGCTCAAATGGAGTGGGCTGAAGCAATAAGCTTATAAGTGCCTACCCCATATTCAACTCAATATACATTTACATAGCATAATAAATTGTAAGGTCTAGATTACATTGACTTTAGATACAAGCAAGTCCTTCCTGAGCGGAACAGATACAGATTTATAACAATACAATTATCAGCTTTAAGCTTCAGACATAGCAACATTTGCCATGAAGAGTATTTAAATGCATAACACAGCAGCTTGGTACGTTTGTTATAGATGTTTGTAGAATTAACCAAAGGAAAAAGAACAATTGAGAGGAAGAGGTATATCTGAAAAGGAATTACTACATCGTTAATCTTACTTTTAAAGATGTAATTGGAAATTAATCACAAGTTTACACTGGGGTTAATGTGTTTAATTACCATTAAACACCAGTGTTGGGAACGTTACTTTTAAAAAGTAATTAGTTATAGTTACTCACTACTTGTTCCAAAAAGTAACTGAGTTAGTAACTGAATTACTCTATAATGAAAGTAACTCGTTACCAGGACAAGTAACTATTTGCGTTACTGTTAAAAACAAATTGCTTTATATCAAAGAATTTAGATTTTTTTTTTTTGCACTTTTCAAAAGTCAGTTGAAAGGAGTAGAACAGACAGAGGTGTTTGTATTCATGTACTATCATGTAAAATATGTTCATAGTAACTGAATTAACTGAATGGGGGGTAGAGTGGGGGAGGCCTCTGTGACTGAATGGTATTGACCAGTATTTGCGTCGCTGTTTTATTAATGTCAATGTCAATTAATACGGCCGTATTCACAGAGAATGAGGAGGAACAGGAGTAAAAGAAACATGTGCCAACGCGGCCAACGAGGGGGGAAAGACGCGTCTTTGGGTTAAAAATAAGTTCCAACACTACTGATCGATTCTCCCCCGTGTCCGCACCGCGCTGTGGGCCAGCCGCGGGTCTGGGACACACGTAGTTTTTGGAGCAGAGAGCACGAACACTCTGCACAGACGCCGTGAGACTCCGCCCACCCTCTCCGCTGCTCCTGCTGCGTGAGCTGACACCGCGGCGCTCATTCAGTCTAAATGTAACGTGCCACTTTGTTTACCCAGTAACGATAACGGCGTTGTAACGACGGGGAGAGTTACTCCGTTATTGAAAAATAACGTCGTTACCTAACGCCGTTTAAAATAACGGCGTTAGGTAACGACGTTATTTTTCCAAACACTGTTAAACACTCATACTGCCTTTCTGTCTCTGTGAGTCTTTTCAGGTTGAAATGTGATCAAGTCTCTCCTCACATTTCAAAATGCTAATATCTTCCAAAACATGTTTAAAAAGCATATATTTATTCAGTGAATTGAAGTTTGAAATGATTTGGTGTGAGCTGATATCTGTGTGTTTAGAAAAGACACTCAATCAATCAATCAAAACTTTATTCATAAAGCGCTTTTCATACAAGGTTGTAACGCAAAGTGCTTTACAGATTAAAAGCAGTTCCCGCCCACCCAACCACCCACTCTTCCAAATAAAAACAGACAATAATACTGCTCACCCCACCCCCCTCCCCATAGCCACGTGCACACACACGCACACACACACGCACACACACACGCACATGATAAGATAATGGACGTAGGGCTGAGTCTGGGTACAGATGAACCAGGTAAGGAAACACCATCAGAGGAGCCGTCTGCACCGGGAGCGGCACATCAGCCGCAGCCACAGGGCACCGCCACAGGACGCCCAGCTGAGGCGCAGCAGAAACACCACACCTCCATCGGGGCACCCAGAGGACAGTGCCCACACAGCCACAGCCAACCGCCGCTCCCGGGGCAGAGGAAACACTGGAGATTCTAAAAATGCAATATGCAAATAATAACATTCAAATAAGATAAATAAAAACAAATATAAAAATATAGCCGCAAGCGGCAATTATCGGCCCTCGCCGACCGCCCTGCCTAAAGCAAGGGGGCGCTTCGCGCCCTTTTGTCTCCCTCAATCTAAAATTATGGTATTGCTACTGCCTTTATGTTTTTTTTTCCCCAAGGGTCTTAGTTTTAGGATTTTTGGAATGCGCTGACGCGTACTCCGCGCTCAATTTTGACATTATACAGAGAAAAATTAGTATGAATTTGTATCACACTATATCTGCAAACTGAAGCATATTTTTACATTTTACTTAGGGCTGCGGCTGCGCCGCAGAACATCCACAAAGGTTATCCAAGTACGTTGGATAACCTTTGGTTCCTCACTTCTCGCTGAATTATGGCGTTTAACATTTTTCCATCAGAATAAAATGGGACGTTCTGGTCATCGCTACAGCAACACCGTGAAAAATATGGCATGGGTGTGATTGACTTTTCTGATCGGAACGACCAAATAGAATTTTGTGCCAAATTATTTTAATTTTCGTAAAACTAAAATTTGTACTCTCCATATAATTCCTATAGGGGGCGCTATCGCGCCCAATTTGAATTTTGCCAAATGAAAGTGTTTAGGACTGAGACTTTAACAACTGATAACAAAATGAGCGAAATCGGACTTCATATGTGCGAATGGGAGCCATTTTTTGTTTGCGAAAAATCAAAAAATACTCCGTACAGTTTGCGGCTTCACCGCATAAAAACCGTAAAACGTAGAAACGTAATTTGGATAACTTTTAAAGTTCTACTTCTCAAGATTATTTTCCACCCAAAATTAGGTCGTTCCGATAAACGCTCTAGGAGGAGATAGATTTTGTACAAAGTGAAAAATAAAGGCGGATTCCCGCTTCGCGGGCTTTCATCCAAAATGGCCGACACCCAATATGGCGGACGGCGTTGCCGTAATAATATTTTTTGCTCAACTTGTCATGATGCACGTCTGTACCGATTTTTATGATTCTACGACAAACTTCATTTTTGGCCAAGTCCTATCTCGCAATGTTAAAAAAAAACTGAGGTGGCGCTGTCGCGCCACTATTTTGAAATTCAAAATTTGGAAATAGTCAAAAGTTGTGTCGGATCGGGTTTGAATTTTGGGCCAAAATCTGTGACTTTTCGTCGATGTTCACTGGGTGAAAATTGCGACGGTGCAAAAGAAAGAAAGAAAGAAAGAAAGAAAGAAAGAATAATATTCCCATACGAAAACAATGTTCCCGCTTACGCGGGTACCATAAACTATATATTTTCGGAAAGCACTCGCGCATTCCTACCTCATGGTAGAGGTCCTGGGTCACTCTACCACTGGTAGAGGTCCTGGTAGAGGTCCTCTCAGTCGCCCATTGACTTTTATGGGCTCTGTACAATTACAATGTTGATTTTTGCATTATATATGTATGTGCACGGGACGTGCACGACAAGAGGAGTGTGTTAGTGAGTGTTTGAGAGGAGGGGAGCGCTTCGCGCTCGTTTTGTGCGTTTTGTTCGCACTTTGGGGGAGTGCGCTCCGCTTCGCTCCGCGCACCGTCCAATTACAATGTTCGTTTTCTGATACATGTGCACGTGCACGGAACGTGCACGAGGAGAGGAGTGCGTTAGTGCATGTTTGAGAGGAGGCGAGCGCTTCGCGCTCGTTTTGTGAGCTCTGCGCACTTTGGGGAAGTGCGCTCCGCGCACTCTACAGTATACGATTACAAGAGCCCCTTCGCCAGCCCTGATGGCGCTCGGGCCTAACTAACTAAGAACCAATATAATAAGCTAATTATAAACATAAATATTAATAAAAATGACTGAATTAATAAGTAAATAGATATTAGCTAAAAGCTAAGCTAAAAAGGTTCTCTGCGGTCCTGAGCTCCTCCTCAGGTCGTTCCAGAGGCGAGGGCCATAATATTGGAAAGACGCCTCGCCGTGAGTCTTTCTGTTGACTTCAGGAATAACTAGGAGACCCCTGCCAGAGGAGTGAAGGGGCCGTGAAGTTTCATAAGGTAAAAGCAATTCTGAAAGATAAGAAGGACCAAGACCATTAAGACATTTAAAAACCGTTAGAAGAACTTTAAAATCAATCCTGAAACACACGGGGAGCCAATGCAGCGACTCTAAAACCGGTGTAATGTGGTCCCGCCTCCTGGTCTTCGTCAGGACACGAGCTGCTGAATTTTGTAAAAGTTGTAAACCTGAGATACTCTTTTTGGGAAGACCAGAGAGCAGGGCATTACAGTAGTCGATACGACTGGTGATAAATGCATGCATTAGCGTCTCCATGTTGGCCCGAGAGAGAATGGGGCGGACTCTGGCTATGTTCTTTAGATGGTAAAAACCTATCTTTGTGATATTCTTAATGTGTGGAATAAAAGTCAGCTCAGAGTCAAAGATCACACCCAGGTTCTTCACCTGTGAGGAAGGATTAAAGGTGCGTACAGACCAAACGCTGACACACCACCAACTTCCATGTTAACCCTATGTAGATGTGCTTCGACGCGCTTCAAAATGTAAGCAAAGCCGTCCGCGCGTATGAAGCGTAGCAAATGTGAGCGGATGAGAATAAACGTGCGTCAAAGCCAGTGAGAACAGCACTGTACACGAGCAGGGATGCCGCGCCCACTGCTTCATGCACTCAAGTAGGGCTGGGCGATATGGACCAAAAGTCATATCCCGATATATTTAGGTTGAATATCGATATACGATATATATCCCAATATTTTTCCACAAAGTGAGAGCTGTGAAATGAAATGTTAAGTCAGAGTCAAAGCCAAATACAAGTGATGATACAAGTGTGATTTCGATTTTATTTTGAAATCAAGTAATATAAAGTTACTGTTAATAACTTTATATTGCATATAACTAAACTATAGCAGAGACAATGAAATAGGACTTATTAAAGTATTACTTACTTTTTAGTCCTTAATAATCATATGAAATATAATTCAAAATAGTCCACATGGCCATTTACATAATTTACAATAAGCTTATACTGATTTTTTTTTTTTTTTTTGCAAGCCCAAATAATTTCTTTATATTTGCTCTTGATTTAATTGTGTTTTAATCAGTGGTTGTGAGATAAGTTCTTATCTTTATCCAAAACATTCCCAAACATAAGCCTCCTAAACTAAGCCACAAACGAGTCTTTACTCTTTACAAGCTGCACGTTGAGCCTGTGCAGCTTGTAAAGAGTAAAGAGTCGTTTGTGGAGAAAGAGACGTGTGAATCTGGAGTTGAGGGAGTTTATGATCAGTGCATCAGAGCGGGTATCAGCGAGGGAATGGTGATTAGCGTTGCGGCTAACGCAATGCTAACAGGGAAAAAAGCAATAGTCCTTCGCGGTGGCAGCATTACAAACGCTGATATTTTCACAGTACAACCATGATCTACCGCAAACCTTAACTAGACTGAGAAGTAAACAAAAGCACATGGCGGAGCGCAGACCATATCTCACCGCTACATTCACTATGGGCCGTGGCCATCAGCTGCATGGGCCAAAATCGCGTGCCTCCCTAGCGTGGTTTTGTTGCTATCTGATCATTTGTATCCGAACCATCTCCAAATGATTGAGCCACTGTTTTTTCTTTTACCACCCAAGGGGCTCTCCTCCGCACGCTTCACAGACATTGTTACTTTCTCCATGTTTGTTGAAGAGTGCCAGAGTGTCTGAGGAGGGGCGGGGCCGCGGCGCTGGGAGCAGTGCAGAGAGCTCCGCTCAGCGGCTTGCCTGAAGCAAGTATTACAGCGCAAATTTGGACTATATTGATATATACGATATGGTCTAATTCCATATCTCTTTTAAAAATATATCGATATATCTTAAATATCGATATATCGCCCAGCCCTACACTCAAGTAATCACAATCTACACGTGCGTTCATTTACGCCTTGTTAACCAATCAGGGACTGGGCTCAAATAGTGAACACAAGCGTCACCTGTTACCTGCAGCAGTGGAGCAAAAAGGGCAAGTCTTTACAGTGAACGATATGAACGGGTTCGCGGAGGTGAAGTATTTTTTTTAAAATTCCTCTTTGGGGGAGGGGCGTCACTTTAGTCAGTTGTATGACACGCCTCCTAATTATGATGCTTGCAAAACTTCACGCGCCAGCAAACAGGCGTTTCTCGCAAGTGTGAAGCGGCAATGTTTGGCGTCCAACTAGAGGCAGATGAGGTGTGGACGCACGTTTGGTCTGAACGCACCTTAAAAGACAATGACTGTAGTTTGGGTAAAACACTACAGAAACTAAAACTAAACACTGACACCCAACTATGACAAAACTGTTCAAAGTATTTTCCATACGTTTATTCAACCTATTCACACATAAATGGTTCTACATAGTTGTGCAGAGTTGTATACATGTAAAAAGATTTGCACAATGCTCACACTTGTACCTGTCGGCAACGCCTAAATAAAGATTATATAGATAAAAAAATCAGTCGGCCTCATAATTGCGGATCAGTGAGGTCAACAAGCCAACAGTTTTGCATGATCTAAAAAAACTTTGTGTGAGACGCGAGCGCCATTTACCGCGGCTCAGCGCCGTATCCTTGTGACGTATTTTTCTCACAATATTTCAGCTCTATGTTCTCTTCAAACAACGTGAAACTCACGCCCAGACATTCTCAAATAAGCCCCTGTTTTCAGCCACAGCCCAGTGAAGAGAGTGACATGAGGGAGACAAACAGTTGTGAAAGTCTGTGCTTCTGTAGGGGCGCTGCTAAGGCACTTGTTTTAATGACCTCACTGTGTGTTAATACGTTCTCTCTGACGATGAACCAAAGGACAGGATTTGGTGGAATATTTGACCAGGGCATTTTTTATTTTATAATGAAGCTGAAGCTGTGGAAGGTCAATCTGAAACAGCTTTTCATCGTCGGTTTTCGGTGTGGCTTCATATCGTTATTGTGGTTCATGTTTGAGTCATTAAAGCCACTGACTGCAGCAGGAGTGTTTTGTAGTCCAATACCATATGGGTAATGTAGTTTTTCATGACGCAGCTGTCTGTGATGTCACTTCCCCTGTGTTTTCTGCACTGGATGAGGACGCTCAGATTGGGCAAATAGCATGAAGCTCTAGTTCCTAACTGCATAGAGATGTAACGGTTGACCTTATCACGTCATAAGTGTTCGGGGCTAGGATCAGGACATAGAGTCTATGTATTTGAGGGTTTCGGATGGAGCCAGTGCCTCTAAACTCACTTACTTCCAGTCCGAGGCAAGTGTCCTGCCATGGTCCAAAAAGAGCTGCTAATGGAACACACTTCAGGGGTAAAGGAAGTGACATCACAAAATCAAAAAGAGGAAGATATGCTTCATCAAGGGGAGAGGGAAGGGTTGGAAGAGGGGATTCTGACTAAGACCTCGGGGTGAGAGTATAATTATATTTTTACTATCTACAAATAAATTAATAAAGAGCAGTCAGAGATGATGTAACCTATCTGACAAAAACAAAAAATAAAACTCGAAGGAGGGACTAAAATCTTTAGAATTATACATTTGAAAGTGCCTTTATATCAATTAAATTCAATGCCCAACAAACAACACTGGTTCTTCGCTGCCCTATTAAGCTTGAATGTACTGCCACTGGAGCTCAGGCCAGCGGCGGTACACATGCCGAGTGTCCCAGGGCTCTCACTCACAGGCCGACAGGACCATCGGGACGGGTGTGTGTGATTCAGACTAGTGCAGCACAGAGTCCAACACTTCCAGTATCAGCCTCTCAACACAGGACACACTCTGTTGCTTAAAGCTGCTGGTGTACTTTTAAATTTCTCATGAAATAACCCCATGTAATAAAACAATTATCCCCGACGTCTGCTTTTTATGTGGCGCATTCGCACGGGATGACCAAACCCTGAGATTTTGTTGAAATTTTACAGACATCCCCTGGATATGACGCCAAAGCGCTCCTTTCTGAGTTAATTTGTGAGATTAACTTTCACCTGAATGAAGCCTGTTTTAGTCTTTTACCTTGAACAATTGTCTGTAAAATTCTGTTTAACCGTTGTTGGTTGTAAATGTGCAGTTGGAGTGACTTAAACTCTGAGCGCAGCCTGGCTCTCTAAAGCACATCTACAGAGAGCGCGTGGACTTTGGATAAAATACATGAAGCACAGAGAGCGGAGAGAGAGACGAAGGTAAGCCACCGACTCGGGAGCATCAAAGACGCTAAATATCGCCCTCTATGTTTCGTAATTTAAAATGAGGAAATGCAAATAATAATAATAAGCTCTATTATTTCTAATTAGGGGTGGGTGGTGTCTGTAAGTTCTCAGTCGTACAGGAGTTGTCCATCTTCAATGAAGGTACTTGAGTCATCTTCTGTACTCGGTAGTTGAGGTCTCCAAACGTTTCGCCTCTCATCCAAAAGGCTTCGTCAGTGGATGAAATCAGCCAATTGGGTTAAAAACCTCTCCGACAGAGAACTCTCCCAGGCGGAGAAGAGCGTGCTCTCCAAGGGGCTCAACTTCTCCATCACACCCAAATCCATTCCTACAGTGGATATCTTCACACAACAGGATGACTGAGTCTGAAGCAGGGGATCTTCGACTGAAAATCTCAGCAGCCCTCAAGAGCTCCAGACCTCCTCCCTCCAACATCACTGGAGAATAAAGAAGATCTTGATGGCAGCCTTGAAGAAGGACGAGAGCATCACCATCCATCCAGCGGATAAAGGTAGATGCACAGTTGTCCTCAACACAGCTGACTACGAGACCAAGGTCAAGGACCTGCTCTGTGATGAAAACACGTATGAGCGACTGAAAAGAGACCCCACCAGCGGGTACAGGAAGAAAATTATAGAGCAGCTTCAGAAACTAGAAAAGGAAGGAATAATTGACAAAAAGTTATATTACAAGCTTTACCCGGGAGAGGCTATTCCGTGTATTTATGGTCTGCCAAAAATACACAAGGAAGGTTTTCCTCTCAGACCCATTGTGAGTGGCATTAACTCCATCACCTATAATCTGGCGAAACACCTCAAGTTAATTTTATCCCCTTTGGTCGGCAACACAGAACACCATGTGGAAAACACCAAGGAATTTGTGGAGAAGATCAAACACCTGCAGCTGGAAACAGATGAAACTATGGTTTCTTACGATGTGACTGCACTGTTCACATCCGTCCCAACCTCAGCAGCAGTCACAGCGGTGAGGAAGAGACTGACTGAGGACAGCACTTTAGCTGATAGGACCCTCACTCCTGACCACATTTGCCAACTACTGGAGATCTGTCTTAGCACCACATATATCCAGTTCAGGGGCAACTTCTACAGACAGATCCACGGCTGTGCTATGGGCTCTCCAGTTTCACCCATAGTGGCCAACCTCTACATGGAGGAAATGGAGAAGAATACCTTGGCCTCATACCCAGGTAACAAACCCAGCCACCGGTTCAGATATGTAGATGACACGTGGATCAAAATTAAAGAGAAGGAATTGGCACCTTTTACAGATCACATCAATGCTGTGGACCCTAACATTAAATTTACTCGGGAGGACGCTAAGGAGAAACAACTTGCCTTTTTAGATTGTAAAGTTATCATAGGGGAAAACAGACAACTTCAGACTGAGGTTTACAGGAAGGCAACTCATACTGACCAGTATTTGATGTTTGACTCTAACCATCCACTCCAACACAAAATAGGGGTCATTAAGACACTCAGACATAGAGCTAAAGAGGTGCCTACCAGTGCAGAAGGAAAGACCAAAGAGGAACAACATGTCCTGAGAGCCCTCTCATGGTGCGTACAGACCAAACGCTGACACGCCACCAACTTCCATGTTAACCCTATGTAGACGTGCTTCGACGCGCGTCGAAATGTAAGCAAAGATGTCCGCGCGTATGAAGCGTTCCAAATGCGAGCAGATGAGGATTAACGCGCGTCAAAGCCAGTGAGAACAGCGCGGTACAGAGCAGGGATGCCCCGCCCACTGCTTCATGCACTCAAGTAATCACAATCTACACGTGCGTTCATTTACGCCTTGTTAACCAATCAGGGACTGGGCTCAAATAGTGGGCACAAGCGTCACCTGTTACCTGCAGCAGTGGCGCAAAAAGGGCATACGCAATATATGCCTTTCATAGGGGCGCCAATAGTGATGTGTTCTTTTTAACAGTCTATGTGTGTCGGTCATGAACGATCCGACTCTTTTGAACGAGTCTTTACAGTGAACGATATGAACAGGTTTGCGGTGGTGAAGTGTTTTTTTTTAAATTCCTCTTTGGGGGACGGGCGTCACTTTAGTTGTGCATGCTTATTTTGCGAAACAAAAGTCACTGCTGGAGTGGGGCAGAGAGGAGTGCAGAGGGACTGTCATCTCCACCGCTGCTGCTGCAGCCTGCAGCCCCACGAGGAGCTCAAAGTGAGCATAAGGCAACAAGTTTGAGAAATAAAAGTCCTAATGAAATAATAAACACGGTTACAGAGGAGCTCGCGTTGAAGCTTGCGTTTCTCCCCTCTTGCGCGAGGGAGAGAGAGGGAGAGGAGGAAAAGTTCTGTGAATGAAGCAACAGAAGCTTTTAATCGGGCCGTGTGATTGTTTTTTTGTGATAACAAACTCCATAGAGGGAAATATCGATGTTATATTGTGTGAAATAGTTAGTAAAATAGTAGACATTTTCGTTCAAATAAAGTCAATTCAGAGGGTATTTATTTTCTTTAAAAAAAAAAGAAACAACCATCAAAGAGCCATGTGTGTATTTGTGTGTGGGAGGGGGGTAGTTGCGCCCCTGACCTGCAGCATGGAGGAGAAGTTGATCATCGCGGTTTGCGCTCGGCCTGAGTTGTATGACACGCCTCCTAATTATGACGCTTGCAAAACTTCACGCGCCAGCAAACAGGCGTTTCTCGCGAGTGTGAAGCGGCAATGTTTGGCGTCCAACTAGAGGCTGACGGAGCGTGGACGCACGTTCGGTCTGAACGCACCTTCAGACTGTGGCTATCCTAACTGGTCTTTCACTAAAGCACAAAGGGCAAGAAGCCCCAAAGAGCAGGACAGACAGACTACAGAGCCCAGAAGAAAGGGAGTTGCAGTGCCGTATGTATCCGGGGTATCAACTTCAGAGAATTTTTAGGCAGCACAGGATTCCAGTGTACTACAAACCTGTGAACACACTGAGACAAAAATTAGTTCATCCCAAAGACAAACCTCCGAGCCACAAACAAAGCAATTTGGTTTATTCTATTCGATGCAAAGAAGAAGAATGCAAAGAACATTATATTGGAGAAACCAAACAAGTCTTACAGAAGAGACTATCAACACCGAAGAGAAAGCACAAGCGGCCCTCAGTCGGCGGTGCACCTCCACCTCAAAGCCTCCAACCACTCCTTTGAGGACGGGGAAGTCAAAATTTTAGCTAAAGAAGAACGTTGGTTTGAAAGAGGAGTAAAAGAAGCTATTTTTGTCAGAAAAGAAAATCCCTCCATGAACCGAAATGGTGGGCTAAGATTTAATCTTTCTTCTTTTTACTCCAATCTGCTTCGGGGAAAACCGACAGGACACGCCCAGTCAAAGAAGACGATACCTCAGCCAACAAAAGAACAATAGGCAGGTAATTAGCAGTGATCATCTATGAATAGGACAGGACTGACCGATACTGGGGGGAGCAGGTCGTTACAGACGCTCTACTTCAAAGGTGTTTACCCACAGGTGAGAGTAGCTGTGATTAGAGGGGAGGAGCCGGGTCAACCCCAACTCCTCCCAATTGGTCTTTATCTACGCTGCGTGCTGAGCTGGATTTCGTCCACTGACGAAGCCTTTTGGATGAGAGGCGAAACGTTTGGAGACCTCAACTACCGAGTACAGAAGATGACTCGTGGCCATACCGCCTTTGCGATGCCCAATCCCGTCAGACCTTGGAAGCTAAGCAGGGTAGGGCCTGGTTAGTACTTGGATGGGAGACCGTTTGGGAACACCAGGAAGCCTAGCGAATGTAGTGAGTGAGTGAGTGGTTGGTGGTGGTGGCTGATGTGCGCAGACTGGTTGCCTCGCTTATCATCACCGAGTATGGAGTGAATGAATAATGCACCAAATTGTAAAGCGACTTTGAGCGTCTGGAAAAGCGCTATATAAGACTAATGCATTATTATTATTATTATTATCAAGTACTGTACCTTCATTGAAGGGGTGGGAGATATTGACAAAAATGAATTTAAAAAAAATCTATCGATATTCAGATGATATTTTTGCAATCCTTCACAGAAATGTGTGCAAATTGGCAAAGAAGGTCCAGTTGGTCTTTTGACTTGCTGTATCTGACCTGTTATTGTATAGAATTACTAGTACATAAAGATATGACACATTATTGATTTAAACATAGGGCAGGGCGATATGAACAAAAATGTATGAAAAAGAAATATCACAATAGGGCAAATTCATTTAAAGCTATTTGATTCAATTTTACATCTAAATCTCTACCTTCATCTGGAAGAACACGGAAGATAAGATAAAATAATTTTGCTACAATATTTGCAACTTCATCTCCATCACAGTGAAATGCTCCTGTAAGTTCACCTGCCTCTGGGCAGTTTACTTGTGTTTTATTGTCAGGAGACTGGGGATAGACCTCTGAGTATTAACGCATTTGGGACATGTGCTGGCCATTCTGTTTCAAGGGATCCACTAGTTCTCCTTCTTGTCTGTCCCAATAAGACGCGATCCCCGGGGGGCCGGGACAGACGCACAGACACACACACAGGAGGGAAAGAGACAGAGAGGGAGACGAGTTTGTGACTTACGTGAGAGCTGAACAGGTGAAACGGATATTATTAGCCTTTACGTGTTTGTTTTGTGGTTTTCTTCACCGTGTTGTTAGTTAGCGCCAGGATAGAAGTTAGGAAAGTTAGCTAGCTAGCAAGGCAGTGCTACAACTTGTCCTGAGCCCTTTCCTCGCAACTATGAGCGACTCAAGTGACAAACTTAATTCATATCATTAGTCTTCATCTCTGTAATCGCTCCACACTGCCATGTTGTTGTTTTGACTGTGTTATGCGGGGTGAGGGGCGGCTGGCTCACACTGCGCCAGGGGCGGCGCCGGGGGGGGTAGGGGGTGCTTGAGCACCCCCTGAGATTGCCAAAGCACCCCAAAGATTGTGGCCACTAAATGAAAGGAGCACTAGTTATCTCTAGAAACATCCCTCGGACGTTTAACATGAAAAGGAGTGAGTAGGACAGGTTTAATTCTAACTAAAGGGCGGGGCTTTGTCCGAGGCCCAGTGTGATGTTAATGCGGCCGTGCGTCAGAGCGCACACTCGGCGACAGCAGGAGTCGGGCTGAGTCTGACTGCAGGGTCATTATTACAGTCATTCACTAAATTTGATCAATGAGCTGAAGTTAGACTGATGTTATAAAGTCAGACTCTGCTCCTCTGGCTCTGAACACAAATCAGAGGTTATTATTGTGCACTTTTGATACAGCGACGTGAACCTAAAGCACAAGAACAGACCGAGTCCTCCAGCAGCGAGACAAAGTCTGGACGAGAAAATTATGCACAACAGCGGAAAAAAGTTCACTTAAGTCATGAGCGCGTTGCCTTTCTCTCAAGTCGTGGGCATCTGTCTGATAATCAGCTCAACTTTAACATTAACTGTGTTCGAGAAGCGGCTCTAGGATGCAGAGTGTGAGGTGAGATTATGACGTGAGAGCAAAGCCACACATTCACGAGGACCACTCCTCTGGCCTCACGTCCTCCCAGGGTTGACATAAAACTGTCTCACGGAGGCTCCTCAGTGCGCGCTGGAGTTAAAGGCAGGTCCAGAGCATCCTCCTTCTCCATACAACACTTTGACCGCTCACGAAGCATTTGCAGCCCAAACACTGCTGTTCCGTAGCCTGGCTAACGCCAGACTGCTGTGTGCGCTCGAATCTTTTCGAACTTCACAACAGCCTGGGGACCATGGCCGACATTTTCACATGGATTTGGGCACCAATCACAGAACGAGGAGGGACGGTAAGACGATGACGCGCTATTTGACATACAGAAGCTTGTAGTTTGTTTAGGGATGAAAAAAAAATAAAAAAAATATTTACGGATCCAACATGACAGCAGCAGACGCGATGCCATCTTACGATCAAGCTTTAGAACGTGTTCTAAATAGTTTAGCTCAAAAGTTTACAGCAGGTACGTCATACGTCATCTGATACCATGATACGATTGGCTATGGCTACGAGCAGACGCATGAGAGACATTCAGCACAATAAACGGCTATGGACAATCGCAAACCACACCTCTCCTACGAGAAAATGAATTGGTGGTCCCCAGACTAAATATGACTTGTGATTTTAGTCTGGCGTTAGCCAGGCTAGCTGTTCCGTTCTCTCGGACGCCGAAAATTACGCATTTGCGGGTGCACGCGCGTTTATTATGTATGTTATTTTGTCCAATTGCCCCAAAAATGAATTTTTTGTGAGCACCCCCAAGAAAGCCCTCAGCACCCCCTAAGCACCCCCTCGGACAAATGTCTGGCGCCGCCGCTGCACCGCGCTACAGTAACTCGCAAGGACAACGTGACAAACCCTGAGATTTTGTTGAAATTTTACAGATTAAATGCTGTTAAAAAGGTTTTTAACCATTGGTTGAGTCGGGACCTATCTATTTTAGGTCGCATCTTATTGTCTAAAACAGAAGGTCTCTCAAGACTCCTTTATCCTTGCCACTCGGTTTTTACGTCGCCTAAGATTATTAAGTTATCCAACACTGTTATATTCAATTTTATTTGGAGAAATAAAACTCACTATATTAGCAAATCTCAACTGGTAAAGAACTATGACATTGGAAGCTTGAAAGCACTAAATTTTTAATCTATTATTGCTGCTTTCAGAATAAATGGTTAAAAGAATGTCTCTCTCTGCCTCAATCCATATGGTACCATATTCCAAATAAATAATTTAACAAGGTTGGAGGTTTAGATTTTTTTCTTAAATGTGACTTTGATTTGTCCAGAATACCCTTAAAATTATCCCCTTTTCATAGGCAAGCACTTCAATTTGGGAAATTGCTTTTTACTCATAACTTCACTCCTCATAACGCTGTGTTATGGAATAATAGAGTAATTACTATTAACAAGAAATCTTTATTCAAATCAGACTGGCATGAAAAAGGTGTGTGTTTTGTAAATGACTTGATGCACTCAAATGGTCAACTGCTGTCCTACGAAGAATTCTTAAACAAATATAGTGTAAAGATTTCAGGTAAAGGTTATGAGAAAATACATAAAGCTATCCCTGTACCGTTACTTAGACTTATTCAAAATACATTGCTCTGTATACGCCCATTGCAACAAGCTTGCCTTCGCTAACTATTGACGAAATTAATCTATGGGAAATATAGTAGGTCATTTTTACCTACAAATCATGGACATGGCGCATTCGAACAGGAGTAACATCAGAGACATTCTCCGTGATTATTACAAATTGCATGTGGTCCCAAGGTAAAACGTGTTCTGTGTCAAGCACTCTTACTTTTGAGGATTAAAATTTGTCATCATATTCTTAGCCAAAGTAATATTGTTGTAGGACTAAAAAAGGGACAACCGACCCTCCAATCACCCCATAAACACTTATATTACCCTCACAGGTACTTTGGAACAGATTTATTAAGGTAAAAATGTTATTTAGTTCTGCTTTAACACAGTTTATTGTTTACACTCAGTTACCAAAGCTCTACTCTTTCCTCGAGACACCGAGCACATTAGGCAAACAGTTTAAAAACACAAAGATTGACCAGTGTTTTTCTGCACTTGTTCTCTCTTTGATTTGTGACACATTTTCTCTACCACATGAGATAACTCTGTGAATCTGAAATAAAACTGTCTCAGTAACTTCTTAAAGTTGATTTTATGAATCTATTTAATGAAATGTTTCATACTTAAAGCCCACTGGTCATAATATAACATAAACTTTTACCCCCGACAGACATAATAATCATATTTGAGTAATATGTGTTGACTTGTGTTGACTAAAGGCTGTCCCAGATGCTGATGTAGAGTTCAAGGACGGTTGGCCTAAAACGCTGCTCTGAAACAGCAGTTTCCTTAGAGAAGGACCAGATGCACAGGTGCATCGTGGGTAAGAACAAAGTGAGAACAGAGAAGTGCTGCTTCACTGATCAAACACCCACAGACTCTAAATTTACTTTAGTGACAACCCAGAAACACGTCTTCTCTGCACCAGTGGAGCTCAGCAGTAACTGTGGTTCTGTGAACTTCCCAGACTTTTTTCTCTTTCACGTTTGGATGTTCCATTAGCAAAAAAGAACAACTGAAATGGAAAACTAAGGTCTGTATGTAAATCTGTTTCACTGAAACAATGTGGTCTTCAATGTGGTCTGTATGTGAATCTGTTTCACCCCATACAATGTGGTCTTCAAATTATATGTTTGAGAAAAGGCTCTCCTCGAGGGACTGTTTTGGCCCCATTCCTGTTCACTGCTGATAGAGGTCTTACAATCATAGCTTTATATTATATGTACTCATGGTATAAATAATGTAGCTTTATTGTAGATGCGGACAAGTCGACCTGCACAGGTGCATCCTGGGAAAGCAGAGAGTAAGAAGGAGCTGCTTCACTGATCAACCATCAACTTTCAGTTTCACTGAACTCATTTAACTTTTGGCGGTTCTTTTATTCATGAACCATAACGATCTCATGGTGCAGGCTATTTAGAAATTGCTTCATAAATTTAGCTCAAGCAGCACAGCAATAGGTCCAGGAGCTTGTATTTATTAAAGAAAACACTATAATATTAAAGTTTTAATATTGCTATATCCTTATATCACTGAATATTGTAAATTACTTTTTCTTTCAAGGAAATTTTAGGTCTTTAAAAAACTTAAGAAAAACTTGACACTTCACCTTCCAGGAGAAAAATCATAAGTTCTACTGAATAAAACACCTTCATTTATTTCATGCAGAGTTTATTTTTGACAGTGATTCCATATATTTCATTACAGACACAAAGCACATGCAGCCGACTGATGATTCAGAGGCTGATATTGGAAGTGTTGGACTCCTCTGTGCTGCACTAGTCTGAGTCACACACACCCGTCCCGATGGTCCTGTTGGCCTGTGAGTGAGAGCCCTGGGACACTCGGCATGTGTACCGCCACTGGCCTGAGCTCCAGTGGGACGTGGGGATGGACAGGGAGCTGCTCATGTGAAAAGTGCGCTCCGGTCCCAGGACGGCGGCGCTGCTCCGGACCCCACTGCTCACTGGACTCCCATCAGCTAACCAGCTCACCTGAGCAGAGGGCCCCGCCTGAGAGGACACACAGAGCAGAGAGACTGTGGGAGACTGGAGCTGTGCGGGGGACGGAGGGAACACTGTCACCACTGGAGGAGGAGCCGAATCGTCTGGAACAACAAAACACAAAGAGATCAGCTCAAACACAAGTGTTAAATGGGTGACAGATTGGAAACAAACATGTTTAAGTTCAGAACCACAATTAAGTCCATCCTTTGACTTTATTTTGGCGTTGCCGGCATCTTTTTACATGTTTATTTGGTGTTTGCATTTGCCAGTGCACTGTCGAAGTTTGTGTTGTTTGTACCTTTCTCTGCACCAGCTTAATTAAACATGTAAAAAAAAAATCATTTAAAATTATTATTATATAGAGTGTGTTACGCAAAACAATCAAATAAAGATTGATGGTCAAGAACAAAATGAGCGAGTGATTGGTTGTGGTGACTGTTGTCTAAAGGAAACAGCTGAATGTGATAACTCTGCACAACGATGTAGAACCATTTACGTGTGAATAGGTTGAATCAGGGTTGCCAGGTCTGGGCAGCACAACCCGCCCAAAAATATCTGAAAAAACGCGGAAAACCCACGGACATACGGCGCGGCTGGAATTTTCAATATTGTTTACCAGTAAACAGAGCCCATGTGCTCCCGCGATTATGAGAAACCACCCCTTCCTCCCTCTTAGTGAAAAAGCAGCTCACGAAGCCTTGGATTTGAGATTTTGTCATTCGAAATGGTGATTTTGATCAAAAAATAAGATTGAAATAGCCAATTTTACATTGAAAACAGCAAGGCTAAAAAAACGCCCAATTACCTGGCAACCCTGGGTTGAATAAACGTATGGAAAATACTTTGAACAGTTTTGTCATAGTTGAGTGTCTGTGTCTGTCTTTTTTAAACACACAAATATCAGCTCACACTGAATCATTTCAAACTTCAATTCACTGAATAAATATATAAGTCCAGGCTGTTTAAACATTATGTTTTGGAAGATATTAGCATTTTGAAAATGTGAGGACTTGATCAAACTGAATAGCATTAAAACTTATGGATTGTCATTTAATTTACATAATAAATAATTCAAATAAATATACAAATAAACATATTTCTTTAGCAGTCACTGAAAAATAAAAATATACCATATAAAGCAGAGTGTGTAGAGTCTTACCTGTGACTGAGAGCCGGGAGCCTGGGCCGAATACCACAGTGCTTCAGTTTGTAGAAACGCTGCTACAAAAACCTCCCCACTCTCACTGACGAGGACAGAGACAATCTCACTTCCTGTGGACACTCAGCACATGTCCAGCCCCTTCATATGTGTCCCTCTGGTCCATGAGAGACCTGAGGAGGACATCAGGAGGACATCAGGAGGACATCAGGAGGACAGAGGACACCAGGACGGAGCTGTGAGGAGACCACAGACAGAGACAGAGAGAGCAGGAGAAGAGGAAGTGAGGAGCTTAGGTTTTTGTCACACTCTATATCACTGTGATACGTTCTCCTTAACAGTGTCATCATATGTCTTACAGTAATAAACTCCAGTGTCTCCTTGGTCCACATTGTTGATGGTCAAACGATAATCTTTTTTAGACTGATGAGTGCATGTGAATTTGGAGGAGGACACACCAGAGCCGTAGGTTGGAGCGCTATTGGGATGGTAAAAAACCAACAGAAACTGTGTAACTCCTCCTGGAGCCTGTTTGTACCAGCGAGCTCCACTATTCTCCACATGTCCCAGGTTGCAGTCCATGGAGACGCTCTGTCCTCTCGTCACCGTCACATCTGGAGGCTCCTGAGTCAGCAGCGTCACAGCGCTCACACCTGGAACGAGAAGAAGAGCTGAAGTGAGGAGAGAGAGTGGGAGTGAGCGGAGAGCAGCAGGGACAGCAGCCTCCTTACATGTGAGAGCACAGCCCAGAGTGCACAGGCTCCACAGCATGTTGTCAGGGAATGCACTCATGAGTCGCCGGGCGGCTTATAAAGACAGAGAGGAGACGCAGGAGGAGGGACTCAGCACTCACGCATCAACACTGCACCTCATCCTGATGATCGTCCAACAGCTGTTTGTCCAAGTGTTTGATGGTGTGAAAACTGACATGTTTTACAGAATGAGATCATATCTTTACAGCATAAACATGTTGTGTTTGTTGTGTTTGTTTGTTTACCAAATGTTTTCAGTATTTATTATGTCGCTCTCAGACTTGGACCACATTAGGTTAAAGGAGTTTATTCTCTCCATGTGGAAACCTGTTCTCTGCATTTGACCCGTCCTTCAGAAGCGCTGGGGCGGCCTGTCAGGAAACTTTCAATTAGGGTCACAGTCAACAGTACGTATAGCTGGAGCGTGAACCTATTGTGCATGTTTTAGGTTGATGGGGAAAACCGCAGCACTCAAAGAAAACCCATACACAGGAAAATATTTCAATGCCACACAGAACATGATTTAACCTGCAGCTGTCAGATAATTCCTTACAACGTTTTAAACCAGAGGAGGGTTATGTTTTTATAAATGTAGGTGTTTTAGTCTTGAAGTAATGCATATTAATTAATGATTTTTTCCAATTTGAGCCACAATCTGATCGACTTTAAGAGTTTAGACCACACAGAGTGCACAGAGGCAGCCTGGACTTAGCCATGCGTAAACTCCAGTCAATTATCTACCTACCATTCAGCGAGCGGGGGAGGCGGGTGTTGTAGGCGACGTCAAGCATTTGCGCCGCATTTACTGGTTGTAGTTTGGCAATGGCGGCGGATACGAAAGTAAAGGAAGCTCTTCAGTCCGTCCTGGCTCAGCTCCCAAATATCCAGCCTTCGAATGTGCAAGGAATGCTCCCAAGAGTTATGATAGACTTATGATAGAGTTATGATAGAGCTATGATAGAGTTATGATAGAGCTATGATAGAGTTATGATAGAGCTATGATAGAGTTATGATAGAGTTATGATAGATTATGATAGAGTTATGATAGAGCTATGATAGAGTTATGATAGAGTTATGATAGAGCTATGATAGAGTTATGATAGAGCTATGATAGAGTTATGATAGAGTTATGATAGAGCTATGATAGAGTTATGATAGAGCTATGATAGAGTTATGATAGAGCTATGATAGAGTTATGATAGAGCTATGATAGAGTTATGATAGAGTTATGATAGACTTATGATAGAGTTATGATAGAGCTATGATAGAGTTATGATAGAGCTATGATAGAGTTATGATAGAGCTATGATAGAGTTATGATAGAGCTATGATAGAGTTATGATAGAGCTATGATAGAGTTATGATAGAGCTATAGAGTTATGATAGAGCTATGATAGAGTTATGATAGAGTTATGATAGAGCTATGATAGAGTTATGATAGAGCTATGATAGAGTTATGATAGAGCTATGATAGAGTTATGATAGAGTTATGATAGAGTTATGATAGAGTTATGATAGACTTATGATAGAGTTATGATAGAGCTATGATAGAGTAGCTATGATAGAGTTATGATAGAGCTATGATAGAGTTATGATAGAGTTATGATAGAGCTATGATAGAGTTATGATAGAGCTATGATATAGTTAGGATAGAGCTATGATAGAGTTATGATAGAGCTATGATAGAGCTATGATAGAGTTATGATAGAGCTATGATAGAGTTATGATAGACTTATGATAGAGTTATGATAGAGCTATAGAGTTATGATAGAGCTATGATAGAGTTATGATAGAGTTATGATAGAGCTATGATAGACTTATGATAGAGTTATGATAGAGCAATGATAGAGCTATGATAGAGTTATGATAGACCTATGATAGAGTTATGATAGAGTTATGATAGAGCTATGATAGAGTTATGATAGACCTATGATAGAGTTATGATAGAGCTATGATAGAGCTATGATAGAGCTATGATAGAGTTATGATAGAGCTATGATAGAGTTATGATAGAGTTATGATAGAGCTATGATAGAGCTATGATAGAGCTATGATAGAGTATGATAGAGTTATGATAGAGCTATGATAGAGTTATGATAGAGTTATGATAGAGCTATGATAGAGCTATGATAGAGCTATGATAGAGTTATGATAGAGCTATGATAGAGTTATGATAGAGTTATGATAGAGCTATGATAGAGCTATGATAGAGTTATGATAGAGTTATGATAGAGTTATGATAGAGTTATGATAGAGCTATGATAGAGTTATGATAGAGTTATGATTGTTACGGTGAGGTGCGAGGGTGCGGGAAATAGACCCAAATGCCGACAGCTCTTGTCCAAACTTCCAAATTTAATGGTAACAGCAAGACAAAGAGCATAGACAATGCTCCGACAAAGACAAAGGAGAACACAGGGGGATATATACACACACAAGGGAAATGGGGAACAGGTGTCACACATTAGGACCGGGCAGGTAATCAGACACAAGGAAGGGAAAGCAGGAGGCACACAGACAGAACTGGGACGTCAAAATAAAACACACAAGGACAGGAACACACACAGAGACAGGGGAAAAACCCAACCAAAACCCCAACTAAACCCGAACCCCGACCCAAATCCTAACATAACCCCCCCCCAAGGGACGGCTCCCAGACGGCCCAAAAAACCCAAAACAAAAACCGAAAGCCCGACGGGCCTGGGCGGGCGGAGGGGCCCGGAGGCGGGAACAACCCAACAAAAAAAAAAACAGCACAAACCCCCCCTAAAGAGTCAAGACCCCCCACGGGGAAAGGAAGGTCCCCAAGGTGGTGGGCCCCGAGGACGACGAAGCCGGCGGCACCGAACGCGGCCGGCCCGGGGACCACGGGACAGTCGCTCAGGGGGGCGCGGAGGTGGCCGAACCGGGACCCCAGGGGACGCCGGTCCGGGGGCCATGGCGGAGACCGGGCCGGAGACAGCTGTGTAGACCGGGCCGGGGACAGCTGCGAAGAGCGGGCCGGGGACAGCTGCGAAGAGCGGGCCGGGGACAGCTGCGTAGAGCGGGCCGGAGACCGCTGCGTAGAGCGGGCCGGAGACCGCTGCGTAGAGCGGGCCGGGGACAGCTGCGTAGAGCGGGCCGGAGACCGCTGCGTAGAGCGGGCCGGAGACCGCTGCGTAGAGCGGGCCGGAGACCGCTGCGTAGAGCGGGCCGGAGACGAAGACGAAGACTGGACCGGAGACGAAGGCGAAAACTGGACCGGAGACGAAGACCGGGCCAGAGACGAAGGCGAAGACTGGACCGGAGACGAAGGCGAAGACCGGGCCAGAGACGAAGGCGAAGACTGGACCGGGGGCAGCTGCGTAGACTGGGCCAGAGGCGAAGGCGAAAACTGGACCGGGGGCAGCTGCGTAGACCGGGCCAGAGGCAGCTGTGAAGACAACGGAGCGAGCCGGTCCACGGGCTCCGGTGCTGGGCGGTCCCCCGCCGCCGCCGCTGTGGGTCGGGGGAAGGCCAACCCAGGGCTAGCCGAGGCGCGGGGACGAGCAGGCGAGAGTCCCGGGGCGCTGGCGGAAGACACAGAGGCCAGTCCCGGGGTGCAAGTTGCGAACACGACGAAGAAGGGCGGTCCTGGGGCACCGGCGTGGAGAACCACGCGGGAAACGCCACCGGACGGGACCGTCCACCTAGTGCTCGGGAAACCGCGCACCAGGCGCTGTCCGCTGGGTCTTGTCTTGGTCGGAGCATTCTGTTACGGTGAGGTGCGAGGGTGCGGGAAATAGACCCAAATGCCGACAGCTCTTGTCCAAACTTCCAAATTTAATGGTAACAGTGTAACAGAGTGTAAAGGTCACGTTAAATTCTGGTAATAGGATTAGAGCGCCACTGCGTGGTGCAGCGTGAGATAGCACGCAGAGTGTGGCAACAGTCGGGACTGTATGTAGGTTGTCCCTATTTGTTGTCTTATTGTGATGTTAGTGTACCTGGCAGTGTGTGTAGCCCATGTATGTCTTTTGTTTTGGTAGTCTGTCCCCAACGTTGGCACTTCCGGTTTGGCCGGTATAAATGGCTGACTCCGCCTCTTGCCCTTTCTCTGTTCCTGTACACATGAGAGAAAGGTCAGCGGGTTTTTGTATCCAGAGGCATCGGTTGTTAAAACTAGCATCCATGTAGTTTTATCTTGTCTTTTATGTTATGTTGTTTTATTGTCATCCATGTTATTATTTTGTACTTACGTGTTTTTGTCCCCTTATGTTTTTAGGCCTCGTTGGGCACATGTGATTGGGCTAACGCCAATGTTTATTTCCCTCTGCCAGGTACGGTTATTGTACATTTGTATGCTCTCTGTTCCTGTACACATGAGAGAAAGGCCTCGTTGGGCACATGTGATTGGGCTAACGCCAATGTTTTATTTCCCTCTGCCAGGGCAATAAATGGGCCTTCGAGCGTTGCTCGCCCCCAAAAATAAATGGCTTCTCTTATATGGGTCAGAGCACCATAAACAAGACACAACGCAGGGTCGATACAACACAGGTCACACTGGTGCCGTGACTCCGTTCGAACCGGACCAGACGTTGCTGGGTCCACGGGTTCTCGAGATTGGGCTACAGGACGGTTCTCCTGTGCCACCGCCGCCTCGCCGCTGGGAGCCGCCATCGCCACACGAGGGGCTGTTCGTGCTCGGACCACCGGGGCGGGAAACTGCATCGTCCACATCTACGTCTTCTTCACGCCGCGGAGATGGACTCGGAGGAGCTGCACACACCTGTCGTGACCGGCAGGGGCGCGGAGCCTTGGTGTCTCCTCTCCCGTTTCCTTTGAGTGGTGTGGATGGTAGTGTTGCTCGGGGCAGAGCTGTGCCTCGTAATATGAACAATGTGGGGTTTGGTCTGCCTAAGTGCAGCACGGGACATGTATATGGTGATGAAACTGTGGGGGTATGAGCCAGATGAATGATATGATGCAACAGATGGGTCACATGTTGGCGGATAATATTGTGTCTAGGTTAAACTCGTCTAGCTCATCCGCCGAGTCTCCCAGGGCTCCCGTTACGCCTCCACAGGCAAATGATTCAATGAACAGTCACAGCTTAAACCTGTCAAATGTCACTTTTGTCGAAAAAGGGGCCAAAGAGCCACCGGTGTACAGGGGGGATGGCTCCGATGTCCTGGCCATCGACGAGTGGGAGGATTTGATGAAGGTTTATCTCAGGAAAAGTAATATCCCCGTTGAATGCAGAACGGAGGAAATCCTTGTACATTTAAGGGGCAAAGCTAGAAATGTCGCAAAACTGGGTATAAAAAATGGCGGGCTGGATTCCACACAAGGGCCCGAGGCCATTTACGGTCTCCTGCGTAAACATTTTGGTGCTGGTCTGTGCTCCTCGGTCCCTCTCGCTGATTTTTATTCCATCCGCCCCACAGCTAATGAGGACCCGTATGATTTTTGGCTACGTTTAAACAATGCTGCGGACACTGCCATTAGCTGCCTCGCGGGGTTGGGGAAATTCTCTAATATTCCAGGGGAGGATGTCACGCGGTTGTTCATAAGACATTGCCCGAATAAAGAGCTTTCCTACACGTTCCGGTCTAAGACCATTGATAAGTGGACGGCTCGTGAGGTACAGGAGGTGCTGGACGAGTACCATTTAGAAAATAGCTCTAGAAAGGCAGGCGTAATGAATATGGTTACTGTGAATAAAGGTGATATTCCCGCTGTCGTAGCCCCCACTGCTAACGTGCCCGACCACTCCGCATTCGAGGAGCTGGCCGCCATGTTGAAAAAGGTTTTGTCGCAGTCCCAAGATGGCGCCCAGGTAACGCATAGGCCACGTCGAGACACGCGGTTTCCCAGTGCAAGCAGTTTAAACAGCATGCCTTGCGCGATCTGTAGAGATGTGTCCCACACCGCGTACACACATTGTTGGAAGCATAAACTGTGTTTTCGGTGCCATGAACAGGGCCACATTAGCAATGCGTGTCCCCAGGGCGTTGACACTTCTCCCTCCGGGCCTCAAGGGAAACTAGTAAGTCTGCGCATAGGGGAGAACAGCGTAGATGGGAATTCGTCACCTCCCACAATGGACAGTGCGGTACATCTTGGTCCCGGGCGTGCAGCTTACAGCGACAAAGTGCCGCTGGGCAAGACACCAGTTGTACAAGTATTACAAAGACTTTCAGAAACTGACTCGTTATTCCACACGGACGTTATCATGGACAATGGCCATGTCATCAAGGCCTTAGTGGACAGTGGATCTATGGCGTGCACTATTAACGGTGAGATTGATTCGATGATGAAGAGGGATTATCCGGAGATTGACAGGAAGCGTGCGGATGAGTATGTCATCGTGGGCTGCGGAGGTCAACAGGTAATGCCCACTGCTTTGTACGACCTCTCTGTTTTAGTGTACGGTATCAGAGTCGTCGTCCCGGTCTTAGTGGTGCCCGGCCAGTCTGACAGCATGATCCTGGGGAGTAACGTCTTGAAATGGCTCATGAGGCGGATCGAAGATGGAGAAATAGACTCAAGTAAGATGGGCGCTTCCGGTAATGAGTTACCCCAGCTGCTATCACTGTTGTCCCATACAGTGCATCGTACGGACACGTCATCGCTGGATTTTGGGACTGCAAAACTAAAAAGGAGTGTCACGCTGCAGCCCCTGACTGAACATTTGGTGTGGGCTAAATTACCATCCGTGGACGCCTCGGCAGTGGGGAGCTCTGTCATCGTGGAGCCCACTCGATCTAAAACGAGACCAGCGCAGATCTTGGTGGGGAGGGTCGTCACCACTCTGTACGGGGACGGGTGGGTTCCCGTCAAAATAGTGAACCCGACGGAGAAAGCACTCACACTAAAGAGAAACGCCAAGCTAGTGGATGTTTCGCCCAGCTTGTCAGTGCAAGATCTACCGGAGCCACAGCGAGTTCAGTCAAATATCCAGCGCGCGACGGAGACCCCGTTATTGAAAACTGAGGACGAGATCAAAAAGGCTCTTATCGACATGGGACTCTCAGAAGTTGACATCACGTCGTGTGAAGTGTCCCTGGAGTGGAAAAATAAGCTACTCAACCTGGTCGAGCGATACGACTCCACGTTCTCCAGGCATAAGATGGATTGTGGAGAGGCGAAAGACTTTGTGCACAGGATACGGTTGATGGATGACAAGCCGTTCAGACTACCATACCGGCGTGTCCCTCCGTGTCACTATGAGAAATTGAGGACAGCTTTGAATGAGATGGAGGAAGTCGGGATCATCAAGAAGTCCCAGAGCGAGTATGCGTCTCCGCTAGTCCTCGTCGTGAAACCCAATGGCGATTTGCGCATCTGTAATGACTTTCGGTGGCTGAATGCGAGAACTATTAAAGATGCACACCCGTTACCCCACCAGACCGATGCGCTAGCGGCGCTTGGGGCAATGTGTTTTTTTCCACCATGGATCTCACCTCGGGGTTTTACAACGTTCCGCTACACGAGGACGACAAACGGTACACTGCATTCTCCTCCCCGTTTGGGCTACATGAGTATAACAGGATGCCCCAAGGACTGACCAACAGCCCCGCGACGTTCATGCGCATGATGATGTCGGTCTTCGGTGATAAAAACTTCACCAGCCTGTTGTGTTACCTGGACGATTTGATGGTGTTTGCGCCATCCGAACAGATTGCGCTAGAGCGTTTGGAGATGGTATTTTCGCGGTTAGCTGCAAACAATCTTAAGCTTTCCCCCAAGAAATGTCACTTCCTCCGGCGTTCTGTAAAGTTTTTGGGCCACATCGTCTGCGAAGAAGGCATGAAAACCGACCCCAGTAAAGTCCAGGCCATCGGGGACATTAGGGAAACAGACCTCATGGAGGCAGACGGTAAAACCCCCTGCGCTAAAAAGATTAGGTCCTTTTTAGGCATTACCACCACTTTATTGAAGGCTGTTCAGCCAAGGCTAGGCCCCTGTTTAGTCTCGTGTCAGAACCCTCCACTTCCAAGAAAAAGGGCAGACCTCCCAAGCCTAAGTTCAAGAAAGGTTTAGTGAGACTGACCCCCGCTGACTGGACTGACGACTGTAGGGTAGCTTTCGAGACCCTCAAACATGATTTGATACACAGTGTGACGTTGGCTCATCCAGATTTCGATGCCCCTTTTATCCTCGCTGTAGACGCTTCTTTCGACGGGATAGGCGCTGTTCTTTCGCAATTGCCACCTGGCAGTAAGATCGCCAGACCTGTGGCTTTTGCCAGTAAAACTTTGTCTCAAGCCCAGTTGAATTATCCAGCTCACCGCCTGGAGTTTTTAGCTCTTAAGTGGGCTGTATGCGACAAATTTGGCCATTGGTTAAAGGGACGGACCTTCTCTGTTTGGACTGACAATATCCACTGACGTATATATTGACTAAGCCCAAACTTGACGCTTGCAACAGCAAGACAAAGACCATAACATAGACAATGCTCCGACAAAGACAAAGGAGAACACAGGGGGATATATACACACACAAGGGAAATGGGGAACAGGTGTCACACATTAGGACCGGGCAGGTAATCAGACACAAGGAAGGGAAAGCAGGAGGCACACAGACAGAACTGGGACGTCAAAATAAAACACACAAGGACAGGAACACACACAGAGACAGGGGAAAAACCCAACCAAAACCCCAACTAAACCCGAACCCCGACCCAAATCCTAACAATGATAGAGCTATGATAGAGTTATGATAGAGCTATGATAGAGTTATGATAGAGCTATGATAGAGTTATGATAGACTTATGATAGAGTTATGATAGAGCTATGATAGAGTTATGATAGAGCTATGATAGAGTTATGATAGAGCTATGATAGACTTATGATAGACTTATGATAGAGTTATGATAGAGTTATGATAGAGCTATGATAGAGTTATGATAGAGTTATGATAGAGCTATGATAGAGCTATGATAGAGCTATGATAGAGTTATGATAGAGCTATGATAGAGTTATGATAGAGCTATGATAGAGTTATGATAGAGCTATGATAGAGCTATGATAGAGTTATGATAGAGCTATGATAGAGCTATGATAGAGTTATGATAGAGCTATGATAGAGTTATGATAGAGCTATGATATAGTTATGATAGAGCTATGATAGAGTTATGATAGAGCTATGATAGAGCTATGATAGAGTTATGATAGAGCTATGATAGAGCTATGATAGAGTTATGATAGAGCTATGATATAGTTATGATAGAGCTATGATAGAGTTATGATAGAGCTATGATAGAGTTATGATAGACCTATGATAGAGTTATGATAGAGTTATAATAGAGTTATGATAGAGCTATGATAGAGTTATGATAGAGCTATGATAGAGTTATGATAGAGTTATGATAGAGCTATGATAGAGTTATGATAGAGCTATGATAGAGTTATGATAGAGTTATGATAGAGTTATGATAGCTGCGTCACTGGGCACACGGGCGCATTACATATGTCACGACCAAACGCTAGCAAAAATCAGATCCAATCGTTTCAATCTTTAAAAGGAGTTCACCCCTCCCACCTGTTAACGGAGCTCAATTGTGAAGATCCAGACCCTCTGTACGACATGAGTATGAGGGATGGTAGGACCAGGCTAGCACAGAGCCTACATTACTCAAGTTCTGAAGCAAACATAGATATTTGTTCATCTCTAAACCCCAGTCTAAAAGTTGTTTAACCTCTTAACCCCCACCTTAACCGTGTGCATTTTCTCCAGTTCCGCTTTACCCAAATCCATAAGGTCCATGAGCCTATAGGCCAGTGTAACGCCTCATTTGAAAGCTAAGACCTACAAAACTCATCTAAATGGATCTTTTTCCTCGCGTTTGTTGCTGCTTTATCATCATTTTTTGACACTTTATTTTTTCACGCGCCGTCATAACCCAACTCCACCAACATCTCCACTCCTCCCATCTCTTCGAAACATTTCAGTCCGGATTCCGTTCACACAACAGCACAGAAACAGCACTTCTTAAAGTCACAAACTATCTCCTCCTGGCCGCTGACTCTGGTTCTATATCCATCCTCCTCCTCCTCCTCTTCCACCGTTTGCAAATAATCGTTATCTCTGGCACAGCACTCCTCTGGTGCACCTCATACCTCTCCGACCGTCACCACTTTGTCTCTGTCAACAAGTGGAACTCCCACACTTCCCCCGTCACCCACGGTGTCCCCAAGGTTCCGTGCTCGGCCCCCTCCTCTTTACCATCTACATGCTTCCCCTCGGTCAGATCATCCGCCACCATGGACTCCACTTCCACTGCTACGCCGACGATACCCAACTCTACCTCTCCACCAGATCCATCACCCCGGTTATCCTCTCCACCATCACTGACTGCATCTCCGATATCAAAACCGCCTCATCGACGGTCACAATGTCCCCCCTCCCCCTCTGTACGCAACCTCGGCATCATAATGGACTCCACCCTCTCATACCAAACACACATTAACCACATCACTAAAACATCCTTCTTCCACCTCCGCCTCTCCCTTACCCAGTCAACGGCTGAAATCCTCATCCACGCATTCATCACTTCCAGACTCGACTACTGCAATAGCCTCCTCTATGGACTTCCCACCACTCATCTCCAAAAACTGCAATACATCCAGAACTCTGCTGCCCGCCTCCTCACCCACACCCGGTCCAGAGAACACATCACCCCCGTCCTCCAACAGCTCCACTGGCTCCCCGTTCAATATCGGATTCAATACAAGCTCCTCCTCTTTACCTACAAGTCCCTCCATAACCTGGCCCGCCCTACCTCACCGAGCTCCTGCAACAACACCAGCCCACCCGCCACCTCCGCTCAGCCAGCACCAACCGCCTCACCCCCATCATCCGCACTAACCGCCGGACCTTGGGGACCGAGCCTTTGCCATCGCCGCCCCCACCCTCTGGAACTCACTCCCACAGCCCATTAGAAACTCTGACTCACCAACCTTCAAATCAGTACTCAAAACCCACCTGTTCAAACTAGCTTTTCCTTAAACCCTTTTTTGTTTTGTTTATACCCCATGTAAAGCTATACAAGTTTGATGTATTATTATTATTATTTCATTGCTTTTTGTTGGGTTTTGAGCACATTTTTCTTTCTCTGTAGTGATTTTTGCCACATTTTTCGTCACTTTTTTGTGGCTTTTTCCTCACTTTTAAGCCACATTTGTGTAACTTTATCATTACTTTTTCGTCACATTTTTGTCAAATTTTCATTGCGTTTTTGTTGCTCTTTTGTTGCATTTTCATCCTTGATTTTGTCTCCTTTTTGTTAGTATTTTGAGGCTTTTTTTCAACAAGCTTTCAGATTCGGGTACAGCCAACACTGAAGAAAATGTGCTCGGTTCAGGTGGTTAAGAAGTTAATCATTCTATGTTTTATTTTGTTTCTGAGGCATACATGTCAGATATCCTCAGACAGGATGAGGTGCAGTGTTGATGCGTGAGTGCTGAGTCCCTCCTCCTGCGTCTCCTCTCTGTCTTTATAAGCCGCCCGGCGACTCATGAGTGCATTCCCTGACAACATGCTGTGGAGCCTGTGCACTCTGGGCTGTGCTCTCACATGTAAGGAGGCTGCTGTCCCTGCTGCTCTCCGCTCACTCCCACTCTCTCTCCTCACTTCAGCTCTTCTTCTCGTTCCAGGTGTGAGCGCTGTGACGCGGCTGACTCAGGAGCCTCCAGATGTGACGGTGAAGAGAGGACAGAGGGTCTCCATGGACTGCAACCTGGGACATGTGGAGGATTATGGGGCTCGCTGGTACAAACAGGCTCCAGGAGGAGTTCCACAGTTTCTGTTGAAATTTCACCATACTGATAGCTCTCCAATCTACGGCTCTGGTGTGTCCTCCTCCAAATTCACATGCACTCATCAGTCTAAAAAAGATTATCGTTTGACCATCAACAATGTGGACCAAGGAGACACTGGAGTTTATTACTGTAACACATTTGACAAATCTGTTAGTGAGTGGGTATCACAGTGATATAGAGTGTGACAAAAACCTAAGCTCCTCACTTCCTCTTCTCCTGCTCTCTCTGTCTCTGTCTGTGGTCTCCTCACAGCTCCGTCCTGGTGTCCTCTGTCCTCCTGATGTCCTCCTGATGTCCTCCTCAGGTCTCTCATGGACCAGAGGGACACAGGTGAAGGGGCTGGACATGTGCTGAGTGTCCACAGGAAGTGAGAGTGTCTCTGTCCTCGTCAGTGAGAGAGGGGAGGTTTTTGTAGCAGCGTTTCTACAAACTGAAGCACTGTGGTATTCGGCCCAGGCTCCCAGCTCTCAGTCACAGGTAAGACTCTCCGCACTCTGCTTTATATGGTTATTTTTATTTATGTTGAAAGAAAGTTTGAATAACATTTTTAGAGGGTTACTTTATTTATTTTGTTACTAAGTTACTAAATTTATTTATTTTGTTTCCAATGGCAATCATTACATTTCACAATGACCCAGACATCAACATAACTATTTAAGTAAACTGAAAATGTTAAGTACAAGTATATATTGTATGATAATATTTTAAAAACCCACATTAGTGATATTTTAGAATCAATGGAATGAAGTTTGAAATTATTTAATGTGCGCGGTTATCTGTGCATTTAAACTGAAAAACTCTTTAAAAACTATTGTATTATAAAAGTATTTATTTTCCAGGGCTCCATAGATACATCTTACAGACACAAAAATGTGCCTGTACATTTAGATAGCTATAAAGAAAAAAAAGGATTGATATTTTCAAAACTTTTTATTTTTATTTTGAAAGTCTAACTCTCCTCTTCTCATACATATAAATTATTATACTTGTTAAATATTTAAACACTTTCATTGCCAACTTTGTGTCTCCAACTCACTAAAACGTATGGCCGTTGTGGGCCCTTTGACTCCATAGACTTACATTGTGAACACTATTTGCCAAACCGCTTTTATAAAACGGATTGAAAATGTCATTTCAAACTTCTGCATATTTTCTAAACCTTGAGGCTTCAAACTAACGCTCTGACACATTTTCTCACCATGAGGTCATTTTTTACCTAGTATAGCAAGAGGAAGAAAATGCATGTTATTTCCAATATTAGTAAATCTTTTAAATCTTTATTTTGTGAGTTTAGGCATCAGAGTGAATCTGTGGAAGTATTTAGGAAAGGGCAAGACACTGTTAGAGCTTTTAGAGCCAAATCAATTCAGAATGTAAACTCAAAGAGGAAAATCCACACTAAACATCCAGAGTACCAAATGTAGTTGAGGATGGAAAAATAAAAACAAATCCTAAAATTGCATGAGGGATATCAAATATTAACAAGAACAACTGCTTCAAACTAAAAGCACAACAATAAAACATACACATTTACTAGAAAATCTATGAATAGACGTATCAGTGGTGTCAGAATAATATAAAACACAGACACACATTTAAATAGAAGCTAAAAGTAACACGTTTGATTATTGCACACTGCTCACACCAAAAGTCCCCCCACACTTAGACTGGATAAACTCTTGTGTTTGAGCTGATATCTTTGTGTTTTGTTGTTCCAGACGATTCGGCTCCTCCTCCAGTGGTGACAGTGTTCCCTCCGTCCCCCGCACAGCTCCAGTCTCCCACAGTCTCTCTGCTCTGTGTGTCCTCTCAGGCGGGGCCCTCTGCTCAGGTGAGCTGGTTGGCTGATGGGAGTCCAGTGAGCAGTGGGGTCCGGAGCAGCGCCGCCGTCCTGGGACCGGAGCGCACTTTTCACATGAGCAGCACCCTGTCCATCCCCACGTGCCACTGGAGCTCAGGCCAGCGGCGGTACACATGCCGAGTGTCCCAGGGCTCTCACTCACAGGCCAACAGGACCATCGGGACGGGTGTGTGTGACTCAGACTAGTGCAGCACAGAGGAGTCCAACACTTCCAATATCAGCCTCTGAATCATCAGTCGGCTGCATGTGCTTTGTGTCTGTAATGAAATATATGGAATCACTTTCAAAAATAAACTCTGCATGAAATAAATGAAGGTGTTTTTATTAATAGAACTTATATTTTTTCTCCTGGAAGGTGAAGTAGGAAGTTCTTTATTTTTTTTTAAATCCTAAAAGAAGTGAAATAATTTACAATATTCAGTGATACAGGGACATCACAATATTATACCTTTGAAATTACTTTTTTTTTCTTTAATAAATACAAGCTCTTGGGCCTATTGCTGTGCTGGAAGAGCTACATTTAAAAAGCAATTTCTAAATAGCCTACACCATGAGATCGTTATAGTTCATGAATAAAAGAACCGCCAAAAGTTAAATGAGTTCAGTGAAACTGAAAGTTGATGGTTGATCAGTGAAGCGGCTCCTTCTTACTCTCTGCTTTCCCAGGATGCACCTGGGCAGGTCGGTTTGTCCTCCTCTAAAGCTACATTATTGGTGCCATTGGCACATATAATACAAAGGTGATTAATGTAGCAATGAACAGGTATAGGGCTAAAGCAGGAATAATAATAATAATACATTTCAAAACCACACTGTATGGGGTCAGTGAAACAGGTTATTACTAGTTTCACATTTCAGTTCTTTTGCTAATGGAACATCAAAACGTGAAATAGAAAAAAGTCTGTGAAGTTCACAGAACCACAGTTACTGCTGAGCTCCACTGGTGCAGAGAAGACGTGTTTCTGGGTTGTCACTAAAGTAAATTTAGAGTCTGTGGGTGGTTGATCAGTGAAGCAGCACTTCTCTGTTCTCACTCTTTTCTTACCCATGATGCACCTGTGCATCTGGTCCCAGTTCAAAGAAACTGCTGTTTTAACTCTACCTCAGCTTCAGAGAAAGACATTTACAATTGTATACTTGTATTTGTTTTTACATGGGAAGATGGTTCAAGATGGTTTCAGGTGCGGAAACATCATCTGAGAATGAACAGCCCTAATGTCAACAAGTTCACTGGACAAGATGCTTTTGGTGGTGGATGGTTCTCTGGAGTTAAGGGGTTATAATCAAGCCAAGCTTTACGGCGTCTGTATTGTCAACATGTAATCAGCCTTCTGTCTGTAATCAAATAAACGTTGTCTGCGTTGGGATTATTGTTTACAAATGTTAATTGTCTAAGCCTTTTAGAAGAGGAATATCACAAGGCAAGATGATCAAGCCAGGATTCATTGGGCTCAAATCATTGTGGAAAAAGTGGTTCAGTACATTGTGGTGACAAATCCATGTGTGCCTGTTCAACCAAATGACAATAACAGACAAAGAAGTCACATATATTTAAATTTATCATTTGATTAGGGATTGGATCCACACATTTGGCCTTTTAATCTTGTAAGGTTTTTTCAAATGTATTTATTTTATTTTATTATTATTTATCTTGCCCTTTGGTAACATGTTCTTAAAGGAACAGGCCATCATTTTTCCATACTGAGATATGTTTTTACCTGAGCTTAGACGTAATATCTTCACTTTACTGCACGGATGTCGAAGTGCTCCAAAGGTGTTATTATGCCTTTCAATATTATCCGCTAATTTAATCCGCTTAGAAAATCGATATGTTTAATTTTGTGTAACTATACTTGGATCGTGTAACTACTCATGTAACCGTATTTAAATCGGGAAAACGTGGAAGAGCTTGGTCGCTTCTAACTCGGTGCCATGCCATTGGTCCGACAACTCATTAGTCCGACGTCTCATTATTCCGAAAATGTACCACTGAGCAGAGGTGCCATTAGTCCGACATCTCTAACCCAGTTGTGTTGTGGATTAGAGAGCCATATACAACCACTGGCCCTAACCTTAAGGTCAGTGGACTCTTGCCTGAACCTAATTTTATTTTTCAACCCCTACCCATTTGCGTGACTGAGCGCACACACAAAGACCAGACGGGTACGCATCAACTTGTCTAAGCTCAGGTAAGAATATCCATCCATCCATTTTCTTCCACTTGTCCGTTGCCGGGTCGTGGGGGCAGCTGTTGGAGCTGCACCAGCCCCTATGGCTCCTCCTGCAGGTGGTGGGTCCACAGAAGGACGGCCTCATGGTTCTAACCGGGCCTGTTGGTCTCTCATAAGCGGCTTCTGAACCGCTGTTTGTCTGACCCGTCACCTAGGACCTGTTTGCCATGGGAGACCCTACCAGGGACATGAAGCCCCCGACAACAGAGCTCCCAGGATCATTTGGGCCCTCAAACCCCTCCACCACGTTAAGGTGGCGGTTCCAGGAGGGGAGGTAAGAATATGTCTCAGTATTTAAAAAACAATGGCCTGTTCCTTTAAGACCTGATTAAAATGACAGTGGTAACCAAAATTAATCATAAACTGTTTAAGGAAGTGTCAGGAATTCGGGACGAAGTTTTGCGGACGTAATAACCTCTTAGCCCTCGCCCTAACCTAGCACATTTTCTCCAGTTCGGCTTTACCCAAATCTAAAATCTTCTTGACTGGAGATAAACAGTGCAATGCCTCATTTGAAAGCTAAGACCTAAAAAAGTGATTGTAACTTTTATGTCATCTTGTCGCTGCCTTTTTGTCACATTTTTTTAAAGTGTTTTTGTCATTTTTTTGTTGTGTTTTCGTGATCTCTTCATTGCATTTTTGTTGCTTTTCCAGCACGTTTTTGTCACTCATTTGTTGCTTTTTGTTGCGTTTTTTTCGCTATTTTGATACTTTTAAATTTTATTTTTTTAAGCTTTTAGATTTGGGTAATGCCAAACTGGAGAAAATGTGCTTGGTTCATGTGGGGGTTAAGAGGTTAAAAGAAAAAAGTCTGTTATTTTATATCACCAAAACATTTGGACAGCAGATGGCAGCATTGACCACCATCGTTCTTACAACTACACTTCCGGTAGAAACGCGGAAGTCCAATATCAAAACAAATCGGCCGCTGTGGCGCGCTTGCGAACTGCTAACACACTGTGGACTATTTCTCCCATTTATCTTTATTTACATGACGATCCGACTGCTCCATCTCATGTTTACTCCGTGAGCTTTTCGTCAAGTGAGGAACAGCGCCTTAGCATTAGCAAGGTTTGTTGGAATGAAAGTAGACCCGTAATTCCTCAACAGCTAATCAAAATATAAATGGCTGTCTGATGTTATGGAAATCTTATGCTTTGTGATCGATTTTAATTTTAATGTAAGCATACCATATTCATGTTTCCTACACATTTCAGCTGAAAGTATGGTGGCACAGACCATACTAATATTCTTTATTTTGTGTTTGTAACGTAGAGTTTGGTACACCTACTTAGTCTTTAACTTGTTTTTGGGGATCTTCATAGTTACTTCACTTTAACCTCTGACATCATCATATCATAATAATTTTGGCATTAACAATGTAATTTGGTTAAGCAAACATTATATACATAAATGTCGTTTTTTCAAGACAATTCCCAACATTACTCATTGGACGAATGATCTAAAACTATTTTTATAAATCTTTATTTTTGATCAACACCAACAATGCAGAGAATCTGGCTTATTTTATAGACAATCTTATAGGATAACTGCCCTTTAAATTATTATTATTATTATGATATATATATATATATGTCTTAATATGTAAATGCCATTTATATTATAACATGCCCCTTGTTCTTTTGTTCTTTTTATTTACTCTTTTTCCAAGTTGTGCGCTGAAGTTTCTAATTGTACCTAATTTGTTTGTATTTGCTTTTATAATAAAAAAATAAATAAAAAAAAGCTTTACCCAAATCCATAAGGTCACAGTCTATAAGCCAGAGTGACGGTACATTTGAAAGCTAAGACCTACAAGACTCATCTAAATGGAGCTTTTTCCTCGTGTTGTCGCCACTTTTTTGACATTTTTTCCATCACGTTTTTGTTGGATTTTTTTGCTCTTTTTTGTGTCACTTTTCTTTTGCTCTTTTTTAGACTTTTTGTTGCGTTTTTGTCACACATTTTTGTAACTTTTTCATCACATTTTTCGTCACTTTTTTTTGCTCTTTTGTTGTATTTTCAGTCTCGTTTTCGTCTCATTTTTGTTGGTATTTCGACAATTTTTACCAAGAAGCTTTTAGATTTGGGGAAAGCCAAACTGGAGAAAATGTGCTCGGTTCAGGCGGGGGTTAAGAGGTTAATGGAGAACATTAATTCATTCAGAGACCAGACTTCTCCACGTTGTATCTTTAGACCCAAATAGCTTCCGAATCCAAATGGTATGTATCTTTTCCATCTCATGATAATTCAATGGTGTGCATTACAGCATAGAGCCGTCTGATCATACAAAAAGAACACAATTAGATGGTCACAAAGTGCAGTAGTAGTGACCTGTAAAGTTTCTTTTACTATTTCAGCCAAGCAAAACTATTATGTATACTTAGAGTAAATTCTACAATGTAATGAAATGTATACAAACAACTGATTTGTATTATTGGCCTTTTATTCTCTCTGGGTCTCAGAAGATTGAACATTTCCTTCCTGTAGCTACTTGCCATTTTTTAGTTTCCTTTACAGTTTTGTTAGTTGCCCACAAAGTTATTTCTTAGTAGTAATGTATTCATATTTCAGTGACTTTACCAAAAAACGACTCAAATTCTCTCCCCAGAGATGAACCCAGAGTACCAGGCGCTCATTCTGAAGTCCTGTGGAGCCACCTCACTGCGCCTGGGGGCCAAGATCCAGACTTTATGGAGTGGGTATGGGGAGATCGTGAGGGTGCACCTGGAGGGCTGTGAGCGCCCCTCGGTAGTGGTCAAACATGTGCAGTTCCCAGCAGCGTCGGGCCATCCCGGGGGCCAGAACACGGACCTGTCCCACAAGCGGAAGGTCCGCTCCTACCAGGTGGAAACGCACTGGTACCAAAACTACTCCACCAACCCGAGCTGCCGGATCCCCGTCTGCCTGGCCTCCTGTTCCCGCGGCGACGAGATGCTGATTGTGTTAGAAGACCTGGATGTGGCGGGATATGACCAGAGGAGGTAAAGGCATCTGATGGAGAACATATGAGAAGAGCTGTTCATTTTGAATGTGTCGTAGACAGGAGGAAATGTCATATTTAAAATCGTCCTTTAGATTTCTGTCTGAGATAAGAGCTGGGAGTTTATCCAACATGAGCTGATACAAAAATGACCACGAGCAAGCTTTATAGAAAAACACTGCATGCTATTCTTTAGTCTTGTCTTACATTTATCTAAATACATGATACATACATTATAATTGAATCTTTATGTGCAACAGGGCACTGCAGATTATTTTTCATTCAGTTTACTATAAAGTTAAAGGTCCTATACCTGACTTTTTTATTGCAAACAATGAAAGAGGAAGCCACAAAATTCAAATGACAATTGTGGTCCAAACTTTGGATTACTTATATATTTGTTGCATCCAAATTTGTAACACGGACAGGTTTATCGGCACATTTCACAATTTGCAGGGTCACTTTCATAAAATGTATTATATATGGGCCTGCAGTATAAAGCAGACCAGTGGTTCCCAACCTTTTTCCTTGAAGCCCCTCCTGCACATGCTGTAGTCGGGCCGCGACTCCCCCCCATTCCAAAACTTTGGCCTCTACAAATGCATCAAAACATGACAATAATTGCAAATAATTACTTATTTCCAACGAATAAACTGAATTTGAGTGTTTAATGCTCAGTCATATTTGATGTTAACCATGCAATTTGCTCAAATAATAAAAATCACTTGCGACCCCTGCAAGCCCAGGCGGCCCCCAGGTTGGAAACCACTGTAGACTATATATTCAAGTGCAATGTTGCCCTCTACAGGTTCTCCTCGCTGCATGTCGTCACGCGCGTTGCAGCTGCAGAAATGAGTGAGCCGGTTGTCTGGAACGTCAGCAGAATCAGTGACTACATCTAGGCTACAATAAGTCGCTAAACTCCAGGAATAATGTATTTCTGCGATAAAGACCAACCAAACTCGGAGACAGTGCAATATTTATAAATAAACATCAGTCAGGTCCGTTTTATTTCACATGGATTTTACATGAATGGATTATTACCAATTTTTGCCTGAGATGGGAAGTTATCGATCATTTAACAGCTCAAGCTAAAGGTCAGCAGCTAACATTAGCAACTTTTTACATAGAACGTTTTCAAGTAGTTTATTCATAAATGGGAATGGCAACTTTATTTATAATGCACTTTAAAACAACTAAGTTGACCAAAGTGCTACAAAGGTAAAACATAAAATACAATACGAAAGGTGCATCAAATACAAATGAATAAAATCTGATAAAATGTCAAAAGCTCAGGCAGTGTCAAAGTGAACAAGTGCGTTTTAAGAGCAGATTTAAAAACCGGCACAGAAGAAGCCTGTCTAATGTGCAAAGGCAGCTCATTCCATAATTTTGGTGCAGCCACCGCAAAAGCCCTGTCCCCTCTGAGCTTTCGTTTGGTCTTTGGAGGAGGAGGAGCTGGTCAGCCGACCTGAGAGACCAAGATGGAGTGTACGGGTACAGTGCGGCGAAACCATTAAGACATTTAAAAACAAACAGAAGCCGTTTAAAATGGATCCTAAAGTGCACAGGCAGCCAGTGAAGTGAGGATAAAATGGGGGTGATGTGCTCAAATTTTCGCGTGCTACTCCAAAATAAAGCGAGTTACAGTAATCCAGCCGAGTGGTCACAAAAGGCGTGGATTACTGTCTCAAAAGGTGCTTAACTTTAGCGAGCTGCCTCAAATGAAAGAAACTGGACCTCATAACTGAGCGGATCTGACTCTCCAGTTTATAACATGGATCCATTTTAAAACCCAGGTTGACCATTTCCCCTTTACAATAAACATTCAGGTTTTACAAGTCAACAGGATTAAAATTGGAATTTGGTCCAAACACCATGACTTCCGTTTTAGAGTCATTAAAGTGCAAAAAGGTCAGGGCCATCCAGGCTTTGACATCGTTTTGACGAAAGAGAGACCTTGTCAATAAAAAAGTGTAAAAAACGTTCACAAACTTCAAAAGAGGCCTCAAAACAGGGAGAATTGTTTTAATTGACTTGAACAACCCACAGGGTTTGTGACAATTTGACAGAATAATATTATAAGATTATGCTGTTTACATGCCACGCCAATAATCTGAGAACTCCAGGAATCCGATCATAATCAGACTTTTGGTCTCCATGTAAACGTAGCCGCTGACAAAAAGTTAAATAAAGTTTGTTGTAGCCTAAAGCAAGTGTAATCAGCACAAAATCAGCTCATAAGAAATGATCTTACTTTTATTGATCTCAAAAAGAAGAAATTGACTTGTAACCACAGCTCTCAAGAACATTCAGGGAGTGCACTTTTTGCAGATATTTGCCAATACAGATGTTTCTGAACTTGACTTACAACACAGACACTAGTGACAGACAATTACTAACCAAATTATTCATTCAGTACTCTTTTTATTTTTTTTATTATTTTATTTTTTTCCTTCCCATTTTCTAGGACCAGTGTCGGGGACAAAGAAATTAGGGCTTGCCTGAGCTGGCTGGCCCACTTCCACGCTCTCTTTTTGGGCAGGGACCCAGATGGACTGTGGCCACTGGGGACCTACTGGCACCTGGACACCAGACCGGACGAACTGGAGGCGATGGACGACCTCCAGCTCAAAGCGGCAGCCGCTCCTATCGACAGAATCCTCACCGACTGCCGCTTTAAAACGATAGTCCACGGGGACGCCAAGCTCGCCAACTTCTGCTTCTCGAAAACCGGCAAAGAGGTGTCAGCCGTGGACTTCCAGTACGTGGGAGGGGGCTGTGGGATGAAGGACGTGGTGTACTTCCTGGGGAGCTGCATGGAGGAAAGGGAGTGCGAGAAGAAGGTGCCGCCTCTTTTGGATTATTATTTCTCTGAGCTGGAGAAGGCCGCCAATAAGGACGTGGACTTTGTGGCCCTGGAGAAAGAGTGGAGGGAGATGTTTCCGTTTGCCTGGACAGACTTCCATCGCTTTCTGCTGGGATGGATGCCTGGGCACTGGAAGATCAACCGCTACAGTAAGAAGCTCACCAAGGAGGTCCTGCACAAGCTCAAAGGCATGAACTGAAACAGTTAGGGATGTGACAAAAAAAAAAAACTATTCATCATGGTGCCCTATTCTCAATGTCCCAGTAACCTCCCAAACCTCCCAGTATGTCATTCATTGTGAAGAACCTCAGTAGTGGGCTACATCATATTGGAAAATGCAAGTCATTGTTTAAAATAATAATACTCAAGATTCAGTTGACTGTAACATTTGAGACTGACTGAAGAAAATAGCTGCTAACAGGGTTCTCGTTGGGCATTACAAACCATTAAAAGGTACCAATGCAGGTAAGGTCTCAGTTTTAGTTCTGCTGGACCTGAGCGCTGCCTTTGACACAGTGGACCATGGGATCTTACTTCACAGGTTAGAAAACTGGGTGGGAATCTCTGGTACTGCTCTAAACTGGTTCAAGTCCTATCTCGAGGATAGGACGTACTTTGTCGAAATTGGCAACTGTGTCTCAGACAAAATTTCCATGACCTGTGGAGTCCCCCAGGGGTCAATCTTGGGACCCCTCTTATTCAACCTGTACATGCTTCCATTGGGTCAGCTAATAAACAGCAACAATGTGTCGTACCACAACTACGCAGATGACACTCAGATCTACGTGTCACTGACGGCAGGTGAACATGGGCCTGTAGATACTCTCTGTCACTGCATCGAACAGATCAGTTTGTGGATGCAAAACAACTTTCTCCAACTAAATTCAGACAAAACTGAGATCATTGTCTTTGGCCCACAGACACAAAGACAAAGTGTTATCAGTCACCTTGAGTCTCTTGCTCTAAAACCAAAAAATCAGGTTAGAAATCTAGGAGTAATCATGGACTCAGACCTGAACTTAAACAGCCACATCAAAGCAATAACATCATCAGCTTTTTACCATCTGAAGAACATTGCTAAGATCAGAGGAATAGTGTCAAAACCAGACTTAGAGAGACTCATCCATGCATTTGTCTCTAGCAGGTTAGACTACTGTAACGGCCTGCTCACTGGCCTGTCTAAACGAGCTGTTAGACAGCTGCAGTACATCCAGAACGCTGCTGCTCGAGTCCTGACAAAAACCAGGAAATACGACCACATTAGTCCAGTGCTCCGATCTCTGCACTGGCTTCCTGTCACTCAGAGAATAGAATTTAAAACAGCTCTGCTTGTGTACAAGTCTTTTCATGGTTTAGCACCAAAGTACATCTCTGACATGTTAGAGCCGTATGAACCATCTCGGGCCCTGAGAACTTCAGGGAGGGGTCTCCTGGTGGTTCCCAGAGTCAATAATAAACACGGTGAGGCTGCGTTTCAGTTTCATGCAGCTAAAATCTGGAACAGTCTTCATGAGGATGTGAGACAGGCCTCAACTCTGACAATGTTCAAATCCAGGCTGAAAACAGCTCTTTTTACCCGTGCATATGAAAACTGAAAGTATTTTATCTGCACTCTTGACTTTTACTGTAATTGATTAACTTTGTGTTGTTGTTTTATTGATTGATTTTAACTGTTTTCTTGTAATTTTTTCTGCAACTGTGAAGCACTTTGAATTGCCTCGTGTATGAATTGTGCTCTACAAATAAACTTGCCTTGCCTTGCCTTGCCTATTAAATTAATTGTGCCAAAATTAAGGCCCTTCAATGTTATTGATAAACATTCGATTAAATGTGATTCAAACTGGCATTTCTTGGACAATACTGACATATTTATTTTTACTGCCTACAAAGTAGGGCTGGAACAAAATATCGGATCGGATCGCAATACTTTTTTGCTGCAATACCAAGTATCAAGTATTGCAATACTTTCAATACTTGTGATTGGAGACATTTTTGTCATGCACTTCTTTGTTTTCCAGTAACTGTAACACAGCCCTTTGTTACACTTCAATAAATGTCAAATGGCATTTGGTTTATAAACTTTGGACACATGACGGTTTTCTTTTTACACATTTAATGGTAAATTTATTAGTTATCATAATTACTTACTGTCTCGCAATACATATCGGCTCGGCCCTTGAGTATCGTGATACATATCCGATCATGACAAAAGTGGATCGTCCCAGCTTTACTACAAAGTACACATTCACTTGCAGTTTTGACTGAAACTCTACACATTTGGCTGAGAAGTTGTCCAGTGTGTCCAATCTTAAAAACTAAAGTTTTGGTTTTAACCATAAGGAAAAACAAACATATTTTACATATTTATAGTCCATACATTTACATGGTGCCTTTTCTGGATGGACTTAATGTATATTTTCTTTTGTCTTTTATTTGAGATTAGCGTAAACCATTTTAATCTTCTTTAACGAAAGCTGATGTGGGTAAACATGACGAAGGTGATCATCAACTTGGTGGAGTGCAATCAAACATTCACACGAGAAAAGAAAAACTATTGAACATAATTTATTTTGTATGAACCTGTGAATACTGTCAACATTCAAATAAAGAACCAAAGTATAATTTGTCTAATGCTGTTGGAGAAATCTCAAGAATTTTTACCAAATAATATTGTTTACTAGGTGTTTATTGTCTATCTATATATGCTCACAGAAGCATTTCTGCATGGCATTAAAAAGCATTTAAAGTCAGTAAATTAATTGTGCCACAATTAAGCCCTTCAAGATAAAGCGTTACATTTGATTCTAGCAGGCATTTAACCTAGATTTCTTTGAAAATAATGACTTTGCTCCACAATTTAAGAATAAAAAATACTACAATTATTGTCCAGGATGTATATTGCTGACATTATCTGTTAAATTTACACAATTGATCAATTCAGAGTATTACACAGGCTACACCTCTCCTTAGTACGGCTTTCCAAAATGTCCAATGGGGTGAACACAGCTTGTGATCGGTGCAGCCAGGAACAGGCTTCACTAGCTCACACTTTTTGGAACTGTCCTAACCATTGACAGTATAAGGTTGAATCATCAATGGACTGTCAATGGTCCTAACATAACCGCTTACTGGACTGCATTTTTTTAATTGATGTCTGATCTTTGTAGAATACAGTTATGCCCTGACCCTGTGCTTGCATTCTTTGGAGTACCCCCAGTAACTGCTAATCTCGTTAACAAGCATAAAACTGTTATCAAATTTATTTCAGTACTATGTAGAAGATTGATATGACTAAATTGGAATTTAAAAAAAAAATCCTCCAACCTATTTTAATTTGCTACACGATGTCATGAAGCACGTTCAATTGGAAACAAATCACATTTGAATTAAACGGGAAGGTAGACAATTTTCGTTTAATATTGGATCCGTTTCTGAAGTACTTCGACAAATTCAAGCAAGCAAATGTGTAGAGTAGATGGCCTGAACCCTCTCCCCCACTCGCCTCCCCCTCCCCACCTCCCTTTAAAAAAAAAGAAGTATTTACTTATTTGTTTATTGTGATTTCTTTTTATTTACTTTCAATCTATTTGTTCGTATAATGTTCAAAAAAACCGTAATAAAGAAAATAAATAAATAAATTACACAATTTTTTTTCCAACCTTAACCCCATTCATTCCTCGGTAATCCTCGCGAATCTTTAGAAGTAACAAATGCGTAGATTTGTTTATTTTGAGGCATTAAAATTATTATATGACCATTACATAAAATGTTACTCTCTGCAACTTCTATAAACCTACAATAAATTCTCACGCGTATGACTCTCCATCAGCTGTTTGAGAGGCACGTGACCAGGGACGTCCTTCCGCTTTCTCACCCGCCCGTAACAACAAGAAGACACGGAAAAGACGACAGTGGGCCTGGAACTTCAGGTAATCTCACCGAAATCGATCTCAATGCGGTTGTAATACTGAACAGGGTGAGAAATGTAACCAAATCAACGCATTGTCTCCGAAGGATAAAACGTTGTTTACCATTAAAACAAAAACAAAAAACCTTGTTAAACTATTGCTAGCACCAACGTTAGCTACAGGCTACGCTTACGGTTTGAGAGATAAAACAATAACAGTTAAATCACATTGTTTAGAAGACATTTGACTCTATCAAAACTATTACATTGGCGCATATCGCTTTTAGATAACTAACTTGTTGATGAAATAGGTTGTTTCCACGCTTAAATGTAGCTAAACCAGTTCAGCGATGACAGTTGTTTTGAGGGTAAGTAATATGACGCAACTCGGCACCCGTCCACAGATGTAAACACAGAAGCGGGGTTATTACTGGGTTCTTCTGCTCCAAAATGCAGGCTACCCAGACCAGGGTATTTACCGCAGTGTGTGTTTGCCGGGACAGAAATGAGTTGTAGACTAGATAAGGCCGAAACCAGGACTCATTTATTTAGATTAAAGTTCTCTGTGCAGTTCTGATTGAGGAAAGTTGGTCTCCTGTGAAAGTGAAATGGTGCAAAACGGATTTGGTGGAAAAAAACAAAACAAAACATATTTAATATAGCAGAGAAAACTATACAGACCATGATCCCAGCAATGTTTTTGGTGTATTAGCATTCGTGTATTATTGGCAATAATGATTTGAAGGTCAAATAGTTTAATTAAAGAAAAAAACTAAAATGCCGTAAATAATGGTGTTATAGATGGAGGGCATGCTAGTTTGCTAACAAAGCAGACCCAAAAAAGTGGAATGTTTGAAGCGCTTACGGAGTGAAGCGACTGGCCAATTCTCCTGTCGATTAAAACGGACCACACGATTATCGAGATCGACCTTTATTAAAATCGCGATTAGGTTTAAAATTCGATTAATTGCCCAGCCCGTATAGAGTCCATCATAGAAATATATTTTTAGAGGTCGACCGATGTGGGCTTTTCTCAGGCCGATGCCGATGTGCACCACTGCTATTTTTAGCCAATATGTTTGCCACATTTTTTTAAAAATGTCTCATCTATACTCCTGTGTATGATGCTTCTAAATGTGTCAGCATGGAATTGTGACAGCAGGGGGCGCTGTATTACGGGCATTGGGCCAATTTATTCAGGACATTCATGTTAGGTAGTTCAGAGGGAGCTTGTTTGAAGGACAAAAATCAGTAGATTCCAAAACAATAAGGGTAAGTCTCTATCTCTTATGATTCCGAAATAATATGCAAAAGTTTGCAACAAAAATGTATAAAATAGGTGTACAAACTTGTGACCCATTTTCACCGTGATGTTTCTCTGCTCCCCTGAGGCCTAGGAAGTGTTGGGATGACTCATTTTAAAGCTCTGACTGAAATCTTTCCCGTCTCTATCACTTTCGGTTCCGAAGATATCGGCCTTTTTATCGGCCGATATTGAAAATACCCTTAAGTCGGTCGGGCCCTAAAAAGTAGACATAGATTTTACAAATACTAGTCCTTGAAGAGCCTAGTTTGCCCGGAGGGCCCACTTTAGGCCCATTAGGGTTAGACTCATTTTTTATCTTGACTGTGACTAGTGATTGTACTTAAAAAAAAAAAACATTATATGGGTGGCACAGTAGCGCAGTGGTTAGCGCTCATGCTTCACAGCAAGAAGGTCGTCCCGGGTTCGATTCCCACCTGGACGGGGAAACCCGAGTACCCAGAGGTTTCGTCTGGGTACTCCGGTTTCCCCTACCACTAACAACATGTACAGTCGATTTCCCTCTGGAGCCGGAGCCAGGACTCCCCTGAAAAAGAGATTCTTGATCTCAGTGGGACATTTTCCTGGTTAAATAAAAGTAAAAAAAAAAAAAATGGTGTCTTTATAAATATATATTTCAACTTCTTTTATTCTTTAAACCCATTTATTTATGTTTGAGTCTGTGTTTCTGAAAAATCTGTTCCCTGGAACGGTTGAGCTTCAATATTGTAGAGCATGCATTTGCAAATGACTCTTTTGTTTTACCCTCTACAGACTTGGCAGCTCTGAGGAGGGAATAGAAAGGAATGTTGTAAAGTGGGACGTCCTGTTTTGGAGAATGGGCAGTACAAAGTGTCAGGAGAGCATGAGGACCTGAGAAGCCCTCATAGGGTGGAGTTCTGAGTCTCGGTCCCAGCAGCGGCAGCAGCGGAGAAGGTGGTGGAAGGTGGTGTCATGTACCATGGACCCAGGAGCTATGGATGCACCCGTCACCCTGGTTATCAAAGCCCCAAACCAGAAATATGAAGACCAGACGATCAACTGTTTCCTCAACTGGACCGTGGAAAGGCTGAAGAGCCACATCTCCAACGTGTACCCCAGCAAACCGGTAATTCTTTTTAATAAAACACGAAAGCTATTCCTCTCTTGTTTTGGCATATTGTATCGACCAGTAAAATGATCATAGCTCACTGTATTGTTTCTTATTTTGCTCCATAAGAATGTTTTGTTTTACAGTCGTCCAAGGACCAGCGGCTTGTGTATTCGGGGCAGCTTCTTCAGGACCATGTTCAACTCGGGGATGTGCTCAGAAAGGTACACAGGCATGCACGATACTACACTGTATACTTCTTTCAGTATACAGTATTAAGGGCGTAGTAGCATAATATTGATCTAAAGTATTTATCCTATAGTATTAGGGTAAAATAATACTGTTTTTAAGAGAGATGCACCGATCCAGCTTTTTTGCTTCCAATGGCGATACTGGGGGTTTGAGTATCTGCCGATATTAACCGATCATTAACCAATACCGAGCAGCTTTCTTAAAAAAGTGGGTGTTGTGAGTAAAAAAGTGAATGGTCCTCTTTTCTCCAGTGTGAGATCAATAAAGTCTTCACTTTTCTTGCAAACGAGATGTTATAAACATATAAATTGTTCATTTTCATTTCATTTGAGCAAAGGTGGTTGTACCAGACTGTAGCTTTTTCAAGCTAATTTCCATCTGTAGTCCTAGGGGACAAAAGCAGAGTTACAAAGTGCAATATATATAGTGTGGATAATCACTCAGTCATCACCATCACATCCATAACAGAGTCTAAAACACATCATTCCTCAATATCTCCATGCTCATTAAATGGACTGCAATAATCACACGCAGTCATCACATAGAGTAAACAGACAAGGCAATACTCTCAATCCTTACAAAATATATTTACATCATGTCCTGGTAAAAGAACTTTCAAGCACGTTCTTAATCTTTACATTTTCAACTAGCAATATAATTATAAAAGTTAATGCGCACATCTCTAGTTCTCCATTAACCAACCTTTCACTCCTTTCCTGAAAGCTCTGAGATCAATTAAGCTCAACATTTCAGAGGGGAGCTTTGGACTGTGCAAATGTGGATTTCGCAATACTACACTGCCCCCTGGAGGTTGTTGTAGTTGCCCTTATAGCTGTATCTGCTGCCTGATGAATGAAATCTTTGAGTGGAGGTGGGGCCACGTTATGGACAATCTTGAAGACCAATTATATCTATTATTAAACTGGAATGGAAAAACATTAAATAAAGATTCATATTAAAACTCACACAAAGAGATCATTACAAATATGTTGTATCATTTATTCTTTAACAGCATTTCATAAACTAAAATACAAACTCTTGGCCGCTCCACTTATTACCATAGGTGATTCAATCATAGTTTCTGTCCCAGACTTCATTAGTTGCCGCTATAGCATTAGCATGCTGCTGCTAGTAATGGCATAAAAAAAGAAATTCTTTTTCACGTACACAGTTCATGTTTGACAAAAGGACAGACAGAACAAACAAAAAAAGAAATGATGAAAATTATGTTTGCAGATAAAACTAACTCAGCGATTTAATGCTCCAGGTTCCGACGAGATCCAGCATACCCATATTCACCGAGGTTTAGTTGTTAAAAGTTGTGTTTTAAAACAGTGAGAGCCAAAAGAAGTATCCGTTCAGTATCGGCTATTTGGAATTGATACCCAATAGCGTATTTTTTCAGTACCGGCTCCGACACCAGTATCAAATCGGTGCATCCCTAGTTAGTTTTTATGGAGCTTTTCTGATGTTGTACAGTGAGATTATGGACCTAATCACCACCATACATAATCAGTAGTGTAATAGACAAAGTCAGATCTAAAAAACAAAAGGCACATAGCCTTTTGTTTTTAGATCTGACTTTGTGAAAGTGCAAGCATATATTTGTGTTTGTTTTATGATCTAATGCACACAGTGCAGGGGTGTACAGTTGCCTTTGTGAGGTCTTTTGTGGAGCAGCAGAGAGCAGACTGAGGCTCCAGTGCAGTTCTAGTCAGTGGAACAAAAGCCAAACAAAGGCGTGTTATTGTGAGTGCATTCGGGACATTTCGGCCCCTGCCCTCCCCCTGAAAGCTTGTTCTGTCTCTCTCTCTCTGTCTCCTGGTCTTTGGCCCCACAGCAGGACGAGTACCACATGATGCACCTGGTGTGTGCCTCCCACAGTCCCCCGAGCTCCCCCAGGCCCACAGCCCCCACATGGACAGCTCTGTACCCACCACCAACGTGAGTATCAGGAATGGTACTCTGTCAAATGTTGATGATGTGGTGATTTGTAGGAGGAAATATTGTGATTATCTCAGTTCTTATTAACAAACAAGATGTTACAGGATCCATTTAACTGTCATTCACAAGCATTTACTGTACTTCTATTAAGTAACAACATTTGATAAAGCAATGGTTTTAGTAGTATTATCAATTTGACTACACTAACAATGCTTAAAAAATACTACAGAACAAAAGGAAGAAAAGGAACACTAATTATGTTTCTATTTGGCATACATTAGTGGGGAGTGGAAACTTAATTTTTTCACAATGCAATAAAAACTCTACACATTTTCAGGTGGTGTTGTAAAGGTCAATGGGCCTCATTCATCATCATCTTAAGAAACTTCTTAAAATCCGTACTTGCGAAGTCAGTGCCAGAAAACCAGAGTACCCGGAGGAAACCTACGCAGACACGGGGAGAACATGCAAACTCCACACAGAAAGGCCCCATTCAGGTGGGAATCGAACCTGGGACCTTCTTGCTGTGAAGCGAGAGCGCTAACCCCTGCGCTACCAGAGGAACGTTTTCAGCCAAGAACAAGTTCTAAGAACAAATTTGTGCGTAAGAACGTGTCGTGAATGAGGCCCATTGTCAGTCATCCACGCTCAATAAAATCAGAAACACGGTCTGGCGGGGGAATTCCGAAGTGACGAGAAAAGCCGTGTTGCAGAGTGGCCGTTAGAAAAATGTGCACAGTTCCCTCAACCACAAACCTCCCATCCACAGATCACGGATAACATTAAATACATTTAAATACATGTTTTTTTTCCTTGATTTTAAATGTGTTGTTGGAGGGAAGGCATTTTTACAGCGGGTTGTTTGTGTGGCCATTTTTGACGCCACAGCCCAAAAAAGTTTGCGAACCCATGTGTCTATTAAAATCCCAGTAATGACCCAGTTGCAATTTGTCCCATTTCTCCAGAGTCCAGACAGTTCAAGCTCCTCTTCATCGGGTCAGGACGGTCCTTCCCCTGACTCTGACGGCCTGAGATTCAGAGGAGGGCTCCCTCCGTACAGCGCCCCTGGTCTTCCTCAATGGTAAGACTTTTCTAAATGAAAAAATAGACATGAAATCTGTGCTGAATATGAAATAATGTCGCCTCTCTCTCAGGCCTGGGGGTCCGCAGGTGCCTCTACAGGGCGGCCTGCCTGAGAACATGCCTCCACACCCCATGTACATGCCCATGCAGATGCTGTGGTGGCAGCAGATGTACGCGCGGCACTACTACATGCAATAGTAAGTCCAAACACACAGAGGGATTTACTTTGTTGGACCAAGTGGACTAAGGTTCAGACCCTGGCTGAGTACATACAGGCATTATGTTCTTGGGCAAGGCACTTCACTCATTTCGTCTGGTTGAAACTCCAAGAGTATCCAATACTTAAAGGGGATTTACTGTTTCATACAAATTGCAATACTTTTATTGTGTTATAATGTACCTCGTCAAAAACAGACCTGGACTAGTATTTTATTTCTTATGACCCAGTTTCACACCTTTTCCACTGGCAATTCCTACCCAGCCTAGTGCCAGGTCCACCCGTGTAGTTGTCATTTTCTTTGCCGGTCAAACAGGATCAAACAGGATCGTGCTGAGAATTTAGTTTGTTTCGTTTTACTATTTACTAACCTAATTACTCATCCGGGGCTTTGGCACATAAGGAAAAAAAGGGGGAAAAAACAAGAGTTTGTACAATGGTGCAGCAGTTGGTTGTTAAGAAGGGTATTGCTTTGCTTATATGGGATTATTTTTGGATTTGAACCTGTTGAGGGTGGACAGCCAAGGGACACGACTAAAGTTATGTGCAGGATCTGCTTATCTGTGATCCGCGCAAAAGATGGGCAGACGACAAATCAGCGTGACCACTTGCGTGTTCGCCACCCTGCAGAATATGCTACCTTGCCTCCACGTGCTGGGCCTGGCAAAAAGCCGACGATAACTGGGGCTTTTGCCAAAAACATCAAGTATTAAACTTGACAGTGACAGGTGGAGGCAGTTGAACTTGCTACCTGGCCTGGTCGTTCAATACAGTGGAGAAGCCGGCGTTCAAAGCCATGCTGCAGACCTTTGATAAGCAGTACCAGTTGCCAGGTCGGAAATATTTCTCCAAGACGGCGGTCCCAAATCTCAGAAGTAACATCTCGACAGAGCTGGGCGATGTTGAATATTTAGCCCTGATAATGGACATGTGGTCCAGCTGCAATATGATGCCCTACATGTCAGTGACCTCCTTTTCTCCTTGTGCAGCTGAGTTTTTCACCTTTTTCTGTGAACTGCATTTGTGGTTTCTGTGTTCCACATTGTTTTTCTGGATACTTTTGTACGTCTTGTTTTTGTGGAGATTTGGTGGATTTGTTTACTTTGAGAGTCTAAATGGTCCTGAAGAAAGCAGCTTTTTAAAGAGGCTCCAAGAGCCCCCACAGCTGCAGCACAGTCGAGGCGTCACAAGAGGTGCTACAGGAAACAAAAAAGGACAAAGGAGAGATGGTGAAAGACTGTTGTGGAGTGGAGGGAGGAAGAGGAAGGAGGAGGTGGAGCTGACCAGTGCAGGACACCACGCTTGAAACGGGGACAAACCCAGGAGGCGCGGCACCATTTCAGAGGATCAGAGGAGTGCTACAGTGGCAGTGCTCAAGGGGAAAAAAGGCGTCTTTGGGCAGCTTTCTTGGGAAGAAAGCAGTCAGAGCAGCCGCGCTCACGGATGAGCAAAAGGCTGAGGCAGAAATGACCATGGACCTGCAGGAAATTGCCATTGATGGGGAGGAGAAGCCACTGATGTGGTGGAAAACAAACGAGAAAAGGTTTCCGTTAATGGCAAGATTGGCACGTAAATATCCGTGCATATGTGCTACCAGTACTCCGTCAGAACGAGTGTTCAGCACTGCGGGTAGTGTAGTTACCCCAATCCGCAGCTTATTAAAACCAGACAAAGTAAACCTGCTTGTATTTTTGGCCAGAAACCTCGAAATGTAAACATGGTAAAAGTAATAATGAGACCCTGTCCTGCAATCTTAAAGGGGCTGTGTGGAGTTTAGCAGTTTTGTACTCGCAATTGCCCCCTCAGGCCAAACGCGTAACTGCAGCCTCGATGATGAGCTCGTGCATGAGGCGCTCAGGCTTTACGAGCACCAGAAATAACAGTCCCGTCCTGGTCAATTTACAGATTTGCAGGCGTGACTTAAACTGAGGTAAGAAACGTTACTGTTTTGTAAGATATTTAGACCAAATCAATTTGAGTGAATATTTTCCAAGATAAAATACTTGAGCAAATGCAGCAAAGTGAATCGAGTGAAGAAGCAAAGTAATACAGATAAACGAATAATTGACGTTTGAAGGAGGAAAAAAAAAAATACTCGTATACTTTGTATGCATAAACGTAGGCCTAATTGAAATAAAATAATTCCACCGGTAGAAATGCTACTAGGAAAAGCCAAAATCGTCTCTTCAATTTCCTGGGCCAAAAGTTAGCGTAGCTAACTCGTAAACTATATTGTAAACGGCACATGTCCACTTTTTGTAGTCGTTTCACTGCTTATAAATCCGTGAACAGTCATGCTTATTTTGCGGCCAAGAAAAGCTAACATTAGCAACATTATTTTTGCCATTGTAAATACAGCACCATTACCACTGTTACTACTCAAATGTTTTGTAGGTACAGCACGATTACTGTTATTACTGACACTACTAGTCTGCTACTAATACTACACAACTTCTCTGTAGGTATAAAACTATTAGATCAACTATTTTGGTAACTTCCAAATATGATTATTTTATGGCTTGTTTCAGTGAAGGTTGTACAACATGCACGGCCAGTCGGACACCGTTGTTTTGAAGCATCAACAACACTTTTCTCCCACGTATTTAGTCATAATTTCTTACCTTTCAAGCTAAAATAAGCTGCGGGTCTTTTGAGAGATTTTCCGATGTTTACTCTGGTTCTTTGCCTACGCCGATCAGACTCGACTTTCGCCTTTTTTGTCACACTCGAATAAACTCTTAGTTTATTTTTGTTATTTGGGGTCTGGGCTGGAGTTTCGATGGTGCTTGAAGCCGGTCTCCTCTTATTCTCCGCTAAATCCATCCTTCTGAAGTTACCACTCGCTCGGGAGTGTCAGTATAGAGGAGATACAGCTAACGCTACAGCTGAGCGTGAACGCGCATGACGTTATTACGCATTACACTGTTTGCTTGATCGACCCGAGCATAAACTATTTAAGTGACTTTACAGGCATGTAGAGGCAATCGAGGTGAAAAGGCCAGGGCTCATTCTACTCACCAGGGCATTGCTGGAGCATATATGAGAAAGAAATTTTAAATTTGTATACATTTATTTGTGGTTAAACTTATGTATACTCCCTTTAATCCATGAAGTTATTCAATTCTAGCGAGTTTCGGGCGGGTTCCCGTGTTGTTTTCTTGTTCTTGATTTGTTTTTGATTTTTCTTGTTCTTGTTTTAACGCAGGTTCTCTTGTTCTTGATTGTTTTTCTTTTAATAAATATGTGTTAACATAATCACCTTCATGACCATTTATTTTGTAGCCTTTGCACAGTGAAAAGTTAATGCCTTAGCCTACTTATTAAATTGTGTGCTGTTATGAGCACAGTTTTCGGGCTGTGCACGTTCCAGTTATCTCGGTCTTGATTTGTTGTTCATATTTTCACAAATGTGTGTTCACAGAATCACCTTGATTCTTTTATTTGATTTGACTTTATGACTCAGGCCATTTTGTCTGTGAAAGTAGGCCTATACACCAGACCTTCGCTGAAGTCTGCGCTTGTGCGCCTATCTTATTTATGTTTTTCACAGGTTGTACGTATTAAATAAAATACAGCAAATTAAAACAACCCAGAACGTAGTCACATATGGACAAAAATAAAACAAATGCATCAGGTCCTCCTCACAAAACCTGCAATAAAAATTGTTTCCTATTTGCCATTTACATAAAAAAATGTTTAGTTGCTATTATTTTATACAAGATTTTGCGCTGAAATATTCTGGAATATGAATCCAATATGAACACGAATTTTTAACTCGTGCGTAAAAGTGTCAAAGGAGGACGACTTATTCAGAGCGTCATCAGCTCGTCAATATTAAGGTTCAAATTTCACTAATACAAAAGTTTGTCTTTAGCTGCTTCTTTCCTCTGAATAATTCCATAAACTCCATCAAAGGGCATTATTTGTCCACATTGTTCTCGCAGCTCATAAAACTTTTTATCACTGTTCTATCATTCCTGTTGTGTAGGATTCCAGCGTGCACCGCAGTCCATTTGCAATGGACAGAACATGTTCTGGTTTCACGCAGAACATGTAAAACCATTCCCTCCTGCGTTCTGCGGCCAAACGGGGCTGAGTTGAAGCGTAAAACTTTGGGAAAAACAGCATTACAGGTAGCGGTTGACTGATATCGGGACGATATTTGGGGATTTTAAAATATAGGCTATTAGGCTAAAAGCCAATATCTCTTCCCGTATTTTGCATTAAAAAGAGCAAAGTCAGGGCTTTAAACGAGTTCTCCTACAACTCCCTAGAGCTCAGAGGAACTGAAAAACATTGCGATAAAAACTGGTTTGTTAAAAACAAGTTTCACTAAACCTCAGTCAATATGGACATGCTGCTGTCATTTTGAAGCACAGAACCTGGAGAATTCAATCGCTGAGTCAGTTTTAGCAATTGTATTTTTGACCGCCGCAACAGATGGAAATTAGCCTATGGCTAAAATCTGACATATTTACATATTTTATATGTTCATTAATATGTACTGTCCCTACTTAAATAAATAAAAAAATAAAATAAAAAAATAAAATGCCGCGGCTAGCAACAGTATGCTAATGCTGACGGCAACTAATCAAAGTAATAAAATAAAACCGGCCACGGCTGGAGTGCCCAAGTATTTATGGTTTTACAGTTTTAGAGACTAGACATTTGGAAAAATCGGACAAAAACATCGGCCAATAAATGTCCAAAATAATTGGCATCAGCCGTAGAAAAACCCGTATCGGTCGACCTCTAATTACAGGTGTCTCCTAAGTTGGGAACTTAGATTTGTGAACAATATGGAGAAAATTTTGTCCATTGTGTTAGAAAATGTTTCATGTCTTTGAGGTCAGCGCATGAAAAATGGGAGCATAAACAAAAGAGCTGCGTTTATATTTTTGTTTAGTGTATTTTTATTACGGCACCATTTATTTGTTAGCATGCCATTTGCAACAAAAACACATACAATATTCTTGAGTTTTAAAACATGAAATAAGGCACAATAATGCATGTCCATGGATTTGCTGCAGCCTGAACTGACAAAGGGATTAACTAAAAGATAAACAATTACTCGACTACAGAGATTAAGATTGTGCCGTCACATTGACACTCTTACCGTGTACTGTTACCTGCCTCACAACATGGCAGATGTCTCCTAGAACAGGAATTCACAATGTTCTTTTTGCTTTTTCCAGTCAAGCCGCTGTAGCCGCCTCTCAGTCGCCCAGCCCCTCGGCTCCCTCCGCCTCTCCTCCTCCTCCTCAGCCCGAGCCGGCCGTCCAGCCTCCCCTGGGGCCCAACCCGCTGCCCGAGAACCCGCCCGCTGTGAACCCCAACCTCCAGGTGAACCCCAACATCCAGATGAACGCACAGGGAGGGGCGGTGCTGAACGACGACGAGCTGAACCGCGACTGGCTGGACTGGCTCTACACCGTGTCCCGGGCGGGGGTGCTGCTCAGCATCGTGTACTTCTACTCCTCCTTCAGCCGCTTTGTCATGGTGTTGGGGGCCATGCTGCTGGTTTATCTGTGAGTACAAAGGTTTAGGGTTGTAAACATGACAAAATGTGCAAAAGTTCAAGGTGTATTAGTACTTTGGCAAGGCACTGTACAATAGGCCACATTGGTTTTGCTCAGTCAGGTCCCCCCTCGTCCAAATGTTGCCGAAAGGGATTGTCTTTCAAATGTCTTCTGTCCTGGGGCCTGTCTGTCCACAGTTTGGGGGAGACTGGGGCTGGTTGGAACATCATTTACATTTGTGCAGATATTTTGGTCCAAAGCAGCTGCTTACAAATGGGCTTGTGTTGGTGACAATTTTATGAAAGCTATATCTAGGCACTTGTATTGTTTGATACGTAAGTTCACTTCTTAGAAATGTCAAAAATATGACAGAAAAATGTTGTTGAAAGCGGCCCGTTGGCTGTGGCTGGTGGAACATCCTTAAGGTTGGTTTTAACAGAACGACAGAAAGTAAAATCATGTGCCTTATGGATTACAGAGGGGGAAAAAATCCACTTAGCACAATAACCTGACCTGATACAGAAAAATGTATGTTATTTTCAGATTCTGTATTGCAAAGAATTTAGCTAAATCAGGAACAAAAAAGGTAGACACCTCACAAAAAGTGTAATTGAATCCATCCATGGTGCTGATTGTTGAAAGCGCTCTGTAGCTCCCTCAGATCATTGGTATCTTCACTGGTTTGTGGTAGTGCACGAGCCCGCATGTGTACACCCAGGTGAATCAGCGAAAAATGTCAAATGCACAAGGAGGGCAAGCGATTTTAGCCTCTTTTCAAAGGAGCAACGTTGCCTTCCGTGTGTAGAGATAGTGTGAGGTGCTTGGAGTAGAGCCGCTGCTCCTAGTGGTGGGAAAATGATACCTCAAGGTGTGTTCCCTGATTGTCCCGACACTGCTCGTACGGTGTTGTGATCCAGCGTGCTGAGCTCTTTTTATCCTTTTGTTCTCGTTAAGAAACAGGAATCACATAGTCATAAATGAGCTTGTTTCAGTAAGAGGTAGCAGCTGTCATTAAAGTATAAATGATTCAGCGATCTCAAAGTCTAAAAAATTAGGGGCTAGCTTTAACCCACTGAAACACTGTCACCTCAGGTTTACAGCAGCATCCTCCCATCCTGACACTAACTAGACTTACTATATTATTACACATTGATTTCAGACGCGAGTGTGAAAAAGGCTATACAGGTGGAGTAGTAGAGACTATCTGTGTTGTTGATTTTCTACCTGACATAATGCTTTGAACAATGTATAAAAGTGTCTCTCCCTCCCAGGCATCAAGCCGGCTGGTTCCCCTTCAGAGCGGAGCAGCAGCCTGTGAGAAGAGAGCAAGGCGCAGCTGCTCAAGAAGAGGCAGACCCACAGCAAGATATGCAGGAAATGGTACTACTCTAGGCCTGCACAATATATCGCAAAAAATATCGTATCGCGATATTAGGTGATGCAATATGTGTATCGTGAGAGGCCACAATACATCGCAACATCACTAAAATCTTCATCGGACGGAGATCAACCCTTTTTTTGCTCAGCCAAAAAATGCACTGAATTTATAAATGTGTAAAAGTTCTAATTAAAGTTATATTTAAACATTTCCTAATTTAGTTAAATTGTAAGTCTTGTTTTGGAAATATCGCAATAATATCGTTATCGCGATATTGCACAGCCGTATCGCAAGTTACTTCAATATCGTGCAGCCCTATACTACTCCTTTCTAGACTCTTTCAGTCGAAGAAAAGTTTTTTTTATATATATATATATATATATATACACACACACACACAAACTTCCAACTGCACTAAAACTATGCAAAGACTTAAAACGATTACGATCTGGGTAGGATAGGGGGTGGGTATAGACTATAGAGGAACAACATTTTAAATTAAATGTAAATACTATCTGTAAATATTATGAACTGTATTGTTTTATGCTTTTTGTAGTGTTTTGTAAATGTATGTCTCGGGGACTGCAGGTGGAAACTAGCTCCAAGAGCTAAAGTGTGGTACAAAGCATCTTTTCATATGCTGATTAATGCTCCTGTACATGTCCCTGTCAAATAAATAAACTAAACTAAACATCAGACGATTTTGATCAGTGGTATGTACATCCAAACATGTGCTGTAGGGTACCAAGTACTAACAGCCTAAAAATATTTATTTTTAAGCAAACGAGAGACTTGGATATCAAATTGTAGAATGTGAACACATTATCAATATTTATACCATGGTCTGGGTGAATACTCGATTCTGATTGGCTGGTGGGTGCTGACAAGCGTGCATTATTTTGGTATAACCGCACACGTAGTCCGGTAGTTAAATCATGGGATATCACTCCGCTGCGGGCATCGCCATAGCAACGCATAACACAGCTGAATCAGACAAACGCTTAATTAGTGACTGACATGAACGAATGAGATGGATTTTGTGGTTAATTTCAACGTTTTTGGCCAAAACAAAACTTTTGATGAATGGGGAATAGAGGAGAGCAAGCAGCTAGGTTAGGCTTCTGTTATTAAAATATGAGCTTTCCATTTCTACTGAAAACGGTTAAGGCACTATTCATTATTTTCAGACGTATATAAAATGATCCCTGCACTTAAGCATATTTGGCTGGATTAGTACAGTCACATATAAAAGTTTCAGTTCGTGGGGCTGAGGTGTAAGCGGACTTCACTCACTTCAATGACTCCACTGCATCTGTTTCAGTTGAGCTACACGTTGCTAGCTAGCTAACTAGCTTTAGGTTAAACACTAAAAGTGAAATAACTCCTACCCAGGAGTTCCGCATATCGGTGTTTACTTCCACGGAAAAGAGCAAGGTTAGTCCTGTTGTGTTGTGAGTCTGGCGATGCAGCGTGTGCTTATGTTGTTTCGTTGAGCCTGACGGAGATCCTCACAGCAGCGAGAGAATGCTCGCCGTTCAAACAGTGGCCGCTTAAAAGCCCACATAAATAGTCCCTGTAGTTTGGCATATTTAGCGAGTTTAGTAAATGAAAACATTTGTTATAAAATGTTACGTTTGTGGGACCATGGTATAAGCGGATTAAACAACGAGGAGCCGTGCATTAGACGGTTATAATGCACTCCGCGGAGTAACACCGCTCCCTTGACTCCGCGTCGTGCATTATAACCGTCTAATGCACGGCTCCTCGTTGTTTAATCCTTACTTAATAGGTTGTGTTCATGTGACTAGTTGGACTTTCATAACCAATTTTTTCTTGTAACTGACGCAGTTTATGATTGTGAGAGGAGAAAGCGTGATTTTCCCATAGAGTTTACACAATGCCACTGTGTAATCTCTGATGTGGTCTGCCCTGTTACAGGAGCGTTTGATGGATGAGGGCCTGGACGACGACACGGAGGAGGCCCGACCTGCCGATGCTGCTGCTGCTGCCCCCGACCCGGGATTCCTCACCACGGCCTGGGCCTTCGTCAGCACTTTCTTCACCTCTCTGATCCCCGAGGGCCGCGCCAATCCAGCCTAGACTAGAGACTCGCTCTAGGCCCGAACTGTTGTCCACTTATGGGACAGACAGCAGCAGTCACGAACTGAAGCAAATCTGTCTCAACTGAGAAAAAATATAAATAATATAGAAGGTTTTTCTTTTCTTTTTTTAATTCATCATGTTTTTTTTTTGAGTACGTTGATGGCGGTGACCACAGAGAGAGAGAGTTGTTGTCTTCCAATTCAAAGCTGTGATGTTTTGTGAAAGTGATTTGAAAGCTATGTACATTATACTATGTGCGCGTACTGACAGAATACATTGTAAAAAGAAAGAAAGAAAGTACTCCCTGGGGATGGGTTTGTGCGCAGAGACGTCGGAGCTCTCGGCGCACATGTATTTAAAACAGTTTCAGATATAATTACTATATGCATCTTTAATTTCTAAATATGAAAATGCTTTTTGGAATAAAAAAGCTGCTATTTATCGGAGTTTGGTATTTGTAAATGTCCAGTAGAGGGCAGCATTTAGGTTGGAATGAAGCTGCACATGGCACTAGCAAGGAAACGGCCCTAGTTCAAGATGAAAATGTTTATTCATTTTTCCCATAGACTTCGAATAAAGTAAAAAAAAAAGAGTTTAAAAGAATAATGGAAATGTAGTAATCTGCCATGAAACACTAATTTTAATTTCAAATTTAACCAAAACTTTGTTAACCTCTTAACCCCCACCTTAACCGAGCAAAAGAATCAAAATAGTGGTGAATGCCAGACGTAAACAAGGATGAAAAGACAGCAAAAAAAAAAAAAGCAAAGAAAACGCAACAAAAAAACAACGAAAAGGCAGTGAAAAAGTGATAAAATAGCAACAAAAAACATCAAGGACGTTACCCTGGCCCAAAGGTTAAAAAGCATTTGCTGTAATTTGTTTATTTTATATATATATATATAATAAACAGTCGTGCCTGGGTCAGTGGTTCACCTTTTTCTAAACATTAAAAGATTTTTAAAGGTAGGTGAAACTGGAAATGTGGGTTACTTTTTTTATTAATAATAATAATAATCTCTTGGATTTGTATAGCGCTTTTCAAGATACCCAGAGCGCTTCACAGCTCATTATTCATTCACTCCATACTTGGTGGTGGTAAGCTACTGTTGTAGCCACAGCTGCCCTGGGGTAGACTGACGGAAGCGAGGCAGCCAGTCTGCGCCATCGGCCCCTCCGACCACCACCTACCACTCACTCACTCACTCCATTCGCTAGGCTTCCTGGTGTTACCAAACAGTCTCCCATCCAAGTACTAACCAGGCCCTTCCCTGCTTAGCTTCCAAGATCTGACGGGATTACAGCTTCGTCCCTTTTATAATATGACATGAATATGAACTTTATAAATTGAGTTTTGAAAGTGCTTTTGGACGTTTTAGGGTTAGTAATTATGTTTTAATTACAACGGTTTAACTAATTATATAACGTCTTAGCTGTGAGTCTTGCCTATTTGTTTACACGTTGTCACACACACCTTACAGTGCTTTACAGCCTTACCTGAAAAAAGTGTGTCCTTTACCTGGATGTATTTAACTGTTCTGATCTGTTGTTGCAGTTGGTCAGGTGCAGGTTCAGAAACATTATGTGCCCAAAGAATGAGATCAGCCGACAGCCTGAACATCCTGAATGACCAGGTTATTCCATCAATGGATTTATGCCTATTTTACTTGAGTACAAACAATACTAATAATCATAATAATAATAATCATAATACATGTTATTTGTTGGTGCCTTCCTAACACCCAAGATTACTCTACAATTATAAGATGATATAAAACTTGAATATAAAAATGTAAAAAAAAAGAAAAAGTGAAAAACCTAGCAAGAGTAGGCAGTTCTGAATAGGTGCGTTTGAAGGTGTGATTTTAAAAGATCTGTAGTAATGCACACTCAATGAACAGTAGGTGACGCTATGCATATATACCGTCAATACCACTGTCCCTGTCCTGTTGCCGTACAGAGGTTGAAACAGATTTTTTGGACGCATTTACATTTTATCTTGAATACTAAATTAGACTCGGCATCAGTGATGCGTGGGTTGATCCGAAATGAGTGCCGAAATGAGCCACTCGCGGTTACGAGTCATCCAAAAATATTTTTAATGATATTCGGGTCGGTCGGATCGTTTGAAATAAAGATGCCAATTAAACCTTTGTAATTTAGTACTAGCGTCTAGTACTATATTGTTGTGGGATGTGTCTCCAATATGTTTAGTTTAGGACAGCTCAGTGTGTGTGAATGTGAGTGAGTGCGCGTGTCCGAGGTGCGCCCCCCTGAATGAGCCTGAGGCTAAACCACCTCCAAGAGGTTGTTTTTGATATGGAAGGACAATATATTTTGGGATATTAAGCTGGACAGCACTTTTCTCTGTGGACTCTGTAAAACTGCTGCGTTTTAGCTCAACAACAATGATCTGGACTCAGCCAGATGATATTTTGACATTGCACCAAGGGTGTGAGAGTGACACAATTTCGTTCTTCTGTACTGACAACAAAGCTCGACTGAACAGTTTTTGACTACACGGAAAAAAAGTTGAGTAAAATCCTTTGTCCAACGCACTCCTTAAACCACATTAAAAGTTTTCAGCCCGCGCCTTGTCTTAATGCGCCTTACAGTGCTGTCACGTTTGCGACGCGTCCGGAAGGTGAGCGTGGGGGGAAAGCAACTCCGACAGCGCTGCACTTCGGAGTCCTCCAAAGGCCCCTAATCGAATGACCATGGATTTTTGTGTAGACCGTCATGAAGGCCCCAATTAATTATGCATGACAGCAGCTTGACGGCCCCTTGTGATTTGGTTACCCTGTCCCACCCCGGCACTCCCTTATCGGGCCCGGGACGTCTTTAAGAGGGTGTTTGGGGGCTTGTAGGACATTTCATCATCGTAATAAGACCTTGTTATGCGGCCGTTTCCCTGCTATCAGAGCTGGTTGTCTTTGCAGGAGCCGCGCCGAGTCTGGACACCTGCCACAGCGCGCAGGCAGATAGGGTCTATTATGGAGAACGGGAGGGGGAGATAAAGGCAGATGACACCCCAGAGGACAGGACGCTAAAGTACTGACGCACCACTTAAATGAAACAGGAGATGTCAGATTCAAGAAGTTTGGATAGAGGCGGGGAGAGTGGCGGTGCTTCTGTAGACACGGCTTTTCTGGGGCAGTGATGGGCGGATCGAGAATCGATCGAAAATATCAATATTTTGGTTTGATAATCAGAAGACAGAATGAACCCATATCCCACACTTAGGATTTCCAGATCCTGAGGCTAAAACCAGTTTGGAAATTAACATAAAGGTACTCTTGTCTACTTTGAGAATCCGATTCAGAAAACTTTATTGATCCCAAAGGGCAACTCATTTGTAGCAAAGCTCAGAACTGTGTGTCAGTTCCAACAGTTCAGACGAAAAAAAAGTGGGTGAAGTGCCTTGCTAAGGACACAACAGTATTGTGCTAGTCGGACCGTCCAGCTAAACACAAGAAGGCCACTTCAACCCTCATAGTGTTAGCGCTCGTCTCACAGCAAGAACGTCCTGTGGGTTTGATCCTGGGTTGGGTGGAGCCTTTCTGTGTGGAGTTTGCATGTTCTTCCTCTGGGTACTCCGGTTTCCTCTCACACAGTTTAGGGTTAGTGCTGGGGATACTTACAAGGGGCCACATAATGCATGTAGAGCCATTTGAGCCCACACTGTCAGGACCGTCGTGAGACAGGTTAGTTTTACCCTACTGATGATGTGTTGCAATAGTAATCATGGTGCCTCTAATACACTGCTACACAATTAAGCATGAATGCAATGCGAGATGGCAACAATTGAGCCGTGGAAAATTCAGAAAAATTATGTGAATTATGGAAAGCGAGTCGAGGGCTGGACAATGTTGCTTGGGGGGCCAGATCTGGCCAACGGGCCGCAGTTTGCCCACCTCTGGGTTAGAGTTAGGGTTTGCAATTCTGCGTATCCACATCTCAAAACGTATTGACTGGAGAGCTTACAGCCTATATGCCAGTGTGATACCTCAGTTTCTAAAACTATATGTGAGATCTGTGTGAGTGAAACTTACATCACATTTGCCGTTCCTAACCCTAATCATAAACCTAACCCCTGATCACAGGGGACGGAAAGTGAAGGGTTAAAAGCTCTACAGCCTACCTGATTTTTTTTATTTTTCATTACAAGTTCATGAATTTGATACAAATGTTTCCTAATTAGAAGCACAGGGCTTTTCCTACTGACCCTAAGTACTTTATTTGTCATTGTACAAGCGTACAACGAAATAGTGTTCAGGAGCCGTGCCGCCACCGGGGGCCAACCTGACCCGCATATGTTTGGAGGTCGGGGAAACTGTAGCGGCCGGCGGAAACCTGGCTGGCTGCCTTCAGTCTCCTCTGAAACTGTGCCGCCCCTCCTGAGTTTGTCCCTGTTTCAGAGCGTGGTGTCCTGCACTGGTCAGTATACACCTCCTCCTTCCTCTTCCTCCTGCGCAGCTCCCTCTGCTCCACAACAGTCTCTTCTCCTCCTAAAGCAAAACAAATTTCATTCCATGACTAGGAGAAAAATGAGGTATAGTGCCTTTAACCTTAGCCATTGTTGCTGCTTGAGCCCGTTTTTACAGACAGTTCATAGAAGTATGTAGATTACAATGCATTTAATACGGTCAAAACGGTTCTCCTAACTGTCGTCGTTGTGTCATTGTACAATCGTCTTTACTTACATGACTTTATTTACTTTCAGACACTTGTAAAGGAGACGGGAGAAGATGTAGTCCCTGGTTCCTGATGCATATTCATAGACCTCATCCAGCAGTAAAGAAAAATCATCTGGAATGTGCCAACTTATTTATCTTAGCAGCACTAATTAGACACTAACAAACTGTTGCATTTCCAAAATCTACCCATTTGGCTTTTTTTTTTTACCCACCATTTCTCTCGCTACATTAGGGAGTCCTGTCAGATCTGCTTTGTCCTCCCCAAAACTTTGCTTTCACGGAGCATTTGCGCCTAAACTGATTCCGGATTGTTTGCCAGCAGGTTTCGCATGTCACCACTGACTCCCGCGCGTGTCCGTTCTTTTGTCCTTTCCTGGGGGCCCTCTCTCTCTAGCTCGCTGCCCCGTTTGTTAAAAGCACTTTATCTCTAAATTTGACTTGGCACATCTTGTCGGAGCAGATCGGGGCTGACGAGGCACGCCGTCGCGCAGATAAAACATGCATTAAATGACTTGTCCAGGCCCGTTCGCTAGATACTCTTAGCCTATTAGCATATTGTTAGCCATTTGCCGGATTGGGATTGCGATGGATGTGCGGCCGTTTAGAAGCACCTCTTGCTAATGCCGCCGGTTTGTTTCCCCGCCAAATGGTTGCTAAAAGCTTGGGGGTTGAGAAGGGGTGGAGGGGGGAGGAAGAAAGGCCCAAAATGCTAAAATTGATGGAAATGACATTGCATTCAGCTCATGCTCCTCCTCACTGTGTAAATTATGCCCTGAAATGGACTCCTCCGATCGGGCCGCGCTGTTGGCTCCAATTTGCCGGGCCATAGCTCACGGAAGGCTCGTCCCCTGCCCTTCCACTTTGCCGCTTTAATCCAATCACGGCGACACGGGATGTTATGGAAGCCCGTTTCCGCCATGTTAAAAAATAAAAGCCCAACAGAAAGTCGAAAATTAAAAAAAATCTGTTTAAAACACAAAATTTTGAGTTTAAATCTCGAATTACGACTTTTAAACTCTTACTACGAGTTTAAATCTCGAAATTACGACTTTTAAACTTACTACGAGTTTAAATCTCGAAATTACGACTTTTAAACTTACTACGAGTTTAAATCTCGAAATTACGACTTTTAAACTTACTACGAGTTTAAATCTCGAAATTACGACTTTTAAACTCTTACTACGAGGTTAAATCTCGAAATTACGACTTTTAAAACTTGGAATTTCAAGATTTAAACTTGGAATTACGAGTTTTTAAGATCCGTGATAGCCCTATTTTACTTAAATCTGGATGTTGTTGCTGTTCGCTCTGATGCGGTCTGAACTGCGGAGCTTGATCCGAGCTGAAAATAAAGCATAGCCGTATCTTGGAATTGTATCTTGCCTGAAAAACAACTGCTATGCTATTTGGGGCAAACTAGTCCCTCGTTGCTCCCCAGTATTTAAGCCAGCCCTTACGCTTGAAAAAAGGATGATGCCGGTGGACAATGGCTACTAGTCTAGGTTAGCCCGGTTAGCATGTGCAATCGCCTACAGCTCATTGTTGATCAAAAAAGTCTGCAATAAACCACAAATGTGTCAATCCCAACTCGGTGTGTGATAATCTTTAAGGCTGCTTTATGTAGTTACCGACTTTATTGACGTTATTAGTGCATAATACTTGTTTCCGCAAGATCCATTATTGGAGCTAGCTGCTAAGGAGCTAGTTAGCTCCGGGTGCTGGTTACACCCGACCATTCCAACACCCCCCACCACTCCGCCATTGAGGTCTAATTGTCTGTGTTTCCAATCTTTATCAAACGTTCCGGCACTCCGACATTTTTTCCCCCCTTTGTCGGTGACACTTTTATCTTTTGTGTAACGTCCCGCCATTCCGACACACGTTAGGTCGTTGGTTTACGAACTGTAACCTTGCCTTAGCCCTAACCTTATGCTGGATTTACACATAAGCACGATGTGTTACGAATGCCACGAATCCACATTCGTGGCCGAGGATCACGAATGATCACGAATGTGAGTGGAATTTGATGATGTTACTACGCGTTACGATTAATGGCACGAATTATTACGCACGGTCACGAATATGTGTCCCGCGCTGCTGCATGTTGTTGCGCGCTGCTGCGTGTTGTTGCGCGCTGCTGCGCGCTGCTGCGTGTTGTTGCGCGCTGCTGCGTGGTGTTGCGCGCTGCTGCGTGTTGTTGCGCGCTGCTGCGTGTTGTTGCGCACTGCTGCGTGTTGTTGCGCGCTGCTGCGTGTTGTTGCGCGCTGCTGCGTGTTGTTGCGCGCTGCTGCGTGGTGTTGCGCGCTGCTGCGTGTTGTTGCGCGCTGCTGCGTGGTGTTGCGCGCTGCTGCGTGTTGTTGCGCGCTGCTGCGTGGTGTTGCGCACTGCTGCGTGGTGTTGCGCACTGCTGCGTGGTGTTGCGTGCTGCTGCGTGTTGTTGCGCGCTGCTGCGTGTTGTTGCGCGCTGCTGCGTGGTGTTGCGTGTGCCACGGGCTGTTACGGGTCATTGGGAATTGTCGCGTTCTGTCAGAAATCTGTCAAGAATTGGGCGAATGTGGACCAGACCGACAGCCGCACAGTCACCGGCTTGGTGTACAAGCGCTCCCATTCTCGTTTACTCCTCCTCGCTCCTCTGGTCCCTTGTGGCGCTGCTTTCTGCTCTAGCCTCAGGTATGTCGATGTTGTTATTAATAAAATAAAGTTCCAAATGCCGTTTCGAAACTTTCTTCTGCCGCTGTCAGGCCATCAGCCATGTACCGAGTGCTCCAAAGCTTCAGTGTCTTATCTGCTCCTCAGTGTGACATTTCTTGTAAAGGTAATAACGGCTTTTTCCTCAACGCAAACCAAATCGTCTCATAAGTGAATGACCAGCCTTTTGGTTACAGCCACACGATTACGTTCAATTTGCTCGCGTCCTCTCCAACGGCCTTCCAAGCCTCTGCTAAGGCAGTATGCTACCCGTTTCCTTTTTCTTCATCATCACAATCATTCACAATTATCAACAATGTTAAAAGTAATCTAGAAAAAATATAATAATGCATTTTATTTGTAACGCACTTTACAATTGGACACAAATCTCAAAGTTCTAACTAATTTAAAAGTGTAAAAAATAAAAATAATAACATAATAAAAGAAGTCCTTGATTTAAGTAACTAATTTCAAGTAATCTGTCCATGGGATAATTTTTTTAATTAACAAAAAAAAAAAAAGATCTCATTGCACTCAAAATTAAATTAAAAATAAATAAATCTAAATTACAAATTTACATGCTTGTTTGTTTTTTCAGTGATAACTTACCCCATGGATCAATTTCTTTAAATGAGCTACCAAGAACATGTTTACTTATTTAAATGTAAGTTATTTCTATATTACTCTTTGAATTTTACTCTTTACTGTTATAGGCTTAATTTTAGTTAGTATTCTAAAATGTATTTCTATGGTGTTTAGGTGCTCGCACTACTCCTGATTGCTCCACAACATCCAGATGAATCCACAGCAAAAGAACTTTGTGATTGCATGCGTTGTTGGGCTTTATGCCATAGAGTTGCGCAGAGAGGAGGAGGTGCAGACTGACAGAGCCAGACTGGAGGAAACTCCTGCTGTTAGGTGCAGGAGGCCCAGAAAGATTTGGGTACAAGAGTGGCTCAAACAGAGGAGGAGACAGGATTTTGGTCACTCCACTTTCATCTCCCAGGAGCTCCGTCTCACCAATGCTGAGGCCTTCAAGAACTAAGGATGCCTCCGGACCTCTTCGATGAAATATTGGGAAGGATACACCCTTCAGGCTGGCCTGAAGCTGTCGTAACCTTGCGGCACCTGGCAACTGGAGACAGCTACGTTCACTTGCCTATGCCTTCAGGTGCAGCAAAGCATCAATAAGTTTACTGGTTCCAAAGGTTTGTAAGGCCATCGTAGCTGCCTTCAAGGATGAAGTTTTTTCTCTTCCAGTGACTCCAGATGAGTGGCAGGCCAAAGCCCAAGAGTTTGAAGACAGATGGAATGTCCCCATGCGGTAGGTCCCATAGATGGCAAACACATCTCCATCGTCAAACCTGTGAAACTATAAGGGCTTCTTCAGCATTCCACTCTTGGCCTTGGTGGATGCTCAATGTTGCTTTGTGTGGATAGAGATCAGTGGAGTGGGGCATATGTCAGATGCCCAAATATACAACGATTCGGAGCTGGCAGATGTACTGGAGGACAACAGCATCGGACTTCCACCACCGTGCCCTTTGCCGAATGCTCCAGAGGTCCCTGCTTCATCCAAGAGGATGATGCTTTTTTTCCATGCGCACCTACCCCATGAAGCCATATAGCAGACGAGGAATGCCAAGGCAAAACCTGATCTACAATTACAGGATTTCACGTGGAAGGCGTGTGGTTGAAAATGCATTCGGCATTCTTGTGAAACGCTTTCGCTGCTTCCTGAGAGCCCTGGGACAGGATCCTGAGACTGTCCGAGACATCTCCTCAAATTAGAATGAATCCTATTTTTCCACACGTGAGTGGCCAGTGAGTTTGGTCCCTCAAACAAAACCTTGGACAGTCACACAGCTTTCTTTGGGCCGATCGGGTTCGTCAGGTCCAGCTTTGTGCGGCGTGCACAGGGCCCGCTCTCCGCACGCTCTTCTCTCGTACGTAGATTTCTCTGGTCCGGACGGGTTCGTTGGGTCAAGCTGTCATCTTTGCGCACCTGTTCCCTCCCGGAGGAAAGCAAGCTCTGCCCAGGCTGAGTAACGCGCAGGCCCCCTGGACGCAGCGCTGTCCCAGCCACTGACCACAGCCTCTTTTCCCTGGTTTACTTGATTTTTATTAGTCCAATTTAGGCTATTTTTATTTAGCAAATGTAATTTAAGGAATGTGTAAATGTGAGTGAGTGATTTCCAAAAGACGCTGGTTTCGCCGCATTTATCATCAGCTGCTCGTGCGGACTGGAGCAGTATAGTGGTTATGCGTGTGCCATAACAGCATGCTGCAGGCATTCCATTTCGGAAACGGCAGCAAAATGTAGTGGAAAGTATGTAATTTAAGTAATTAATTAGTTAAATTATTTTAATGTGATTATACCCCTATGCACTGACAGTAATGTATATCAAATGTTAATATATTTTAAATAAAGCAGAAATAAAGGAACAATTTGAGTTATGGTTTTTGTGCATGAATCTAGATCATTAGCTACAAATTTGTGTAATATGTGTAGGCCTAATTTTTTTACAACAAAAATAATGAAAGGTTATTACTGTATTTTTCCAAACATTATTTATTTTAACTTTATCAAAGTGTGCAAAAATACGAAAGCTTATTTGAAATGGAAGAAAAACAACAACAAAATAACGATTTCAAATAGCACTTGGCAACTGCTTTCACAAATGTTTGCATTTACTGAGCATCATTCTGCTTCTGGCACAACTGATTAGCCTATCCTAAGGCCCCAGCAGACCAATGATCGAAGGACTCAGTAGATGAATTAGTTCCCATGTTGAACGAGATGTCCTGCAGGTCTGATGGAGAGGACTGGGTTCTGGTAAAGTCGAAACCAAGGAAGTGGTGCTGCATCGCTTGAGACCGCTGCAGGTGCTGCGATGCTTGAGGCTGCTGCTGCTGCTGTTGCGGTGGAGGAGACACCAGAAACATTCGATGTCTCTCTCCGTCAGCCTGGGCCTCATGCAACATGGACAGGATTCGACTCTCGGTCAGTTCCAATGATCATGTGAAAACGAGAAATATGCATGAATAAAGTCCATAAAACCACCATCTACATAAAGCATCAGTTTGACAATGATCACACACTGCGCCGGGCTGGTTGATTTTGTAGTTTATTGCTCACGTTTGTGTACAATTGGCCGTAGCACCCGGAGCTAACTAGTTTCTTAGCAGCTAGCTCCAATCAATCGCACTAATAACGTCAATAAAGCCGGTAACTACATGTAACTACATAAAGCAGCCTTTATGATGATCACACACTGAGTCGGGCTTGACGCATTTGTGGTTTATTGCAGACTTTTCATCAACAATGAGGTGTAGGCGATTGTAACAAGCTAATCGGGCTAATCTAGACTAGCCATTGTCCACCGGCATCGCCCGTTTTTCAAGCATATGGGCTGGATATAGGCTTAAATACTGGGGAGATCCTGGCGTAGACCATGGGGATATACAGTAGTTACAGATCCATGCCCTATGGCAGTAGCAAAGAGGAACTAGTTGGCCCCAAAATAGCAGTTGTTTTTCAGGAAAGAGCTCTTTCCAAGATGCAGCTACGCTTTACTTTTAGCTCCCCTCTGTCAGCGCTGGCCGCAGCGTTGCCAGGTGGGAAAGGTAGGATTATCGTACCAGAGACTCAAAATTATCGTATTTTGAAAGAAATTATCGTACAAATGTCGAAAACAAAATGACAAGGCTACGAGAGAGCTATAGTCAAATAAAATCACTCTGGAGATCGTGTCCTATGGGTTCTTAGAGTTTTGTGGGCATGAGCAACATCAGAATCATGGGGGCGGGCGCAACTGAGTATCCCACCAATCATGCTCCTTGTTCTGAAACATACACATAAACGTAACTCCCTTCATATCCTCTCACTCCCAGCAAAGCACGGGGTTTAAAAAAAAAAAAAAAAACTCCGTCTCCGGCAGTTGCAAAATATACATTTTAGCCAAATTATCGTACAAATACCATAATTATCGTACACCTGGCAACGCTGGCTGGCCGGATCGCTCCACAGGTCAGACCGCACCAGACAGGAAAGAGAACGGCAACAACATCCAGATTTTCAAAGTATAACAGAGTTTGCAGCAGGGGCGTGCTGGGACCTAATTTCAGCCCAGGAATTTGGAGAAGACCGGCCCAGAATTATGGCTCCGTAATAGTGCGCTGGTCTCAAGTATAAGAGGTCGCTGAATCAAATACCACATTGACAATTTTCTAACAATTTCTCTTTTCACATGGGCCGCTGCACACACAGTCTGAGCCTGATACAAACCCACAATCAGCACAAGTTATGTAGATAAAAACATTTATTTGTCCACTTTTCTACCTTTCACTGCCTTTTTCTCTCTTTACTCACGCGGACACTTGTCTCCCCTGGATTGGACTGCACCAACTTGAACTAAAGCGGAGGGGTGTTCCACTTAAACACCCCTCTGAGTTAGTTCAATATGAAATGGTATCTCCCCGCCGCAAGAATGAAAAGTTCGATGCGAATATATTTCAGATTTTCATTCATCAGTCGTTATTGTGATAGATTTCCATGACAATTACGCTTGTGTTACTTCATTTATATCTGGAACAGCAGCTTGTTAGGGAGATACCGGAGATGTCCGAGGAAACACGGGTGGAAGGATGGAGACCAGTCTGGATGTCTTACGTAGAAGAAGTTTTATTACCGTAGTACAGGCCTGGAAACATTTGAACAGCCAATACAGTGTTGAGGGCATTGATCATTCAGAAGTCTGGCGATGCTTCCACATAAAGAGGGTTAAATAATGTTGGTGACACGTAGACACTAAGGGTCTACGCACTGGCAATGCGCCACGTGGATCTAAGCGCTGACTTTGTGCCACGTTTATTAGGCCACAAGTCGTGTAGAAGGCCAAGTGTACTGATTTAGCAGTACCGTATGATAAGATGATATGTGTGAGGGCCGAATTAACCCTATAATTCCCCATCACAGCTCATGCTCCTGCTGCAGCCCAGTTAAGCCTTTAGGCTTGGAATAGTGAGTTATTATTTCATTATTTTATTCTGATGGCCCGGCCCGGCCCAGAACCGAGCGGCCCACCGGGAAACGTCCCGACTCTCCCTATGGCCAGCATGCCTCTGGTTTGCAGTGATAAAGACAGAGGGGGGGGGGTCATTTATCGAGGCGGGTGCCAGCTGAAAAACTGCACATGAGCAAATGCTTAGCAAATGGCCCCGGAAGGAGATCTGCAAAAAGTGCTATTGAAGAGACATACTATTTCTTTACATGGCATTGTTTTTCATTACCAGGTCTGTTTCGGTGACATGAAAAAACAAAGTCACTAGTTCCCAATCAAATTTACACAACTTCAGCTTCCCAAGAATCATCAGTACAATAACAAGTATTCAAAAACAATTCTAAAGAAGATTCAAAAAGAGGATATCTGCCTTTGCAAATAAACTCCTCGTACAATCCTACAGTTTGCATTTGCAGTGTTACATTTGACAACATTCTATTTATTTGTTTATTTTTATTTCTTGTCAACTTAGAGCTCAGTCTTAGGCTGACACTGGACTGAAGGCGACAGAACTAATTCTGGTCAGACAGTCTAAAAATTGATTTTTGATTGTTGTGCCGTTTCCTCTCCTCTTCCTCCCTTTTGAAATGACATTTCCAAAATTATAGCTCCAGCCTCAGGTAGAGTTCTTATATACTGGATCCAAACAAAACAAAAAAAAGAAAAGAAAAGTCAGTGATTTTACAGCTACAACAATTCGGCCCATCCTAACATAGGTTATTTCGGTTACTGCGATTTTATAACAGCTTGCTGATATGCAGATTTTTGGAGATACATTTTCACTGTAGGCCAAGGACCAGGCAGTCTGGAACTTGAGTGAATTTCTCCGTTGTGAGATCAATAAAGGATTATCTTATCTTATCTTATCTTTTATTATTTAGGAGTAAGGCGGCCTGCTCCATAGCAATTAGTTCCAGAAAGTCTTTGTTCCAATTCTGTACGTCAAAACAATTATCATTTCTTTGCTTCCAGTTCAACATTATTATACGTTTGGCTGCTAAAAAGCCCAGGGATATGATAGTGTCCACATCCTTTGATTTAAAGTCTTGAGTCCTTATTCCCAGTAGACAATCCAGAGGACAAGGTGATATTTGTACATCAAACATATGTGTCAGTTATATTCCTCCAGAATGTCTGGACAGAGGGGCATTTCCACCGCATATGCAGCAGTGTGCCTTCTGACCCACAACCATGCCAGCACGAGTTAGATGTTTCTTTGTCCATTTTATTTCATATGTAAGGTGTAATATATGCTCGGTTTATTATTTTGAGCTGTATGATTTTATATTGGACATTTTTGTGCTTTTTTGCAGTGTTGCACTCCATTGTGAGTCAGAAATGGGCACACCAATATCTTTTTTCCATTGATTTTTAGTTCCATATTTATGGTCAGATTTAGTGTTACATAGTAAACGGTATATTTCTGGCTCTGATATAGATGTTTTTTCTAATTGGATGGAGGAGCAAAAGTGTTCAAATCAGAAAATCATGTTTGTGGGGGGAGATCTTAATATTGACCTGCTAAATCCAAATAAACATAAAAAGACGGACAAATTTATAATACTTTATTCAGTATAGGCTTGTATCCTCTAATAACTAAACTGAGTAGAATTACAACCCACAGTGCCACTTTAATTGATAATATTTTTCTAATGAAATAGAAAGTAATACAGTCAGCGGACTAATGATAAATGATATCAGTGATCACCTTCCAGTTTTTGTATTATATAATAATAATCATCAAAGAAATGAACAAGAAAACATGTATTGGTTTAGCAGGCTTACAACAGAGAAAACTATTGATGTATTTAAAAAGGAGCTATTAGCTCAAGACTGGAGTATTGTATACAGAGAGAATGACACTAATATGATGCGTTTACGCGAGTATTTCAAAAAGTATGACAAAAATTGCCTAATGAAGAAATATTGTAAAAACAGAAAGTGTAAAGAAAACCCATGGATGTCTAAGGGTTTGTTAAATGCATACAAGAAAAAAAATCTTTACAAAAACTTTATAAATAACAGAACAAAATAAGTTGAGGATAAATATAAAAAATAAATTGACAGGTGTCGTTAGAAAATGTAAACAGGATTATTATAATTAATTATTAGATAGCAATAAGAATAATATTAAAGGCTTATGGAATATTTTAAATAGTTTAATTAGAAATAAACCAAGAATGATCAATTATCCACAATGTTTCAAAGATGAGGATAACCCTTTAAATAATATGAATGAAGTAGTCGATACATTTAATAAATTCTTCGTAGATGTTGGACCGAATCTTGCTGCAAAAATTGCAAGCGTTGAAAAAAAATATAATTGTGAGTTCATAGACACAAATCCTCTGTCCATGTTCCTCAAACCTGTGGAGGAAAAGGAGATACTGGACATTGTTAAAGGGTGTAAAAATAAAACCTCGACACATTACCATGACATGGATATGAAAACTTTAAAAACTGTTATTGAAAGTATCTCTAAGCCGTTAACATACATCTGTAACCTATCGCTGCAAACTGGACAATTTCCTGAAAGTATGAAAGTAGCAAAAGTGATTCCTCTGTTCAAGGCAGGAGATAAACATCTCTTCACAAACTACAGGCCTGTTTCCCTTTTACCGCAATTCTCAAAAATCTTAGAGAAGGTTTATAACTCTAGACTTGACAGCTTTATTGAAAGGTGTAATTTACTCTCGGACAATCAGTTTGGTTTTAGGAATAATCACTCAACCTCACACGCGCTCTTTGATATAACTGATGAAATAACTAATGCTGTAGATAACAAGAAATATGCAATAGGGCTATTTATTGACCTGAGTAAAGCGTTTGATACAATAAACTATGATATACTAATTAATAAACTAGAACATTATGGGATTAGGGGGGTAGCTCTACAGTGGGTTACCAGTTATTTAAAAAATAGAAAACAATGTGTGAAAATTGATGATTACCAGTCAAAATGTCGACAAATTGTGTGTGGTTTACCTCAAGGTTCCATTCTGGGCCCAAAATTGTTTAATATGTATATTAACGACATTTGTAAAACTTCTCAATTTCTTAGATTCATCTACAAATATTTTTGCATCAGGAGACGATTTATAACAACTGTGTCAGATTGTTAACTTGGAACTCAAAAGTGTCAATAAGTGGTTCAAACAAAACAAACTATCCTTAAATCTGAGTAAAAGCAAAATGATGATATTTGGCAACTGTAATTCCAATGCTCAGGAAGCAATTCAGATAGAGGGTGTTGTTATCGAGCGGGTGCATGAAATTAAATTCCTTGGTGTTATTATAGATGACAGAATTACTTGGAAAGCTCATATTAAATATATAACTACTAAAATTTCTAGAAGCATTTCAGTAATAGCAAAAGCAAAGCACATTTTAAATATCAAAGCTCTACATACCTTACAGTATACTGCTCTTATACTGCCCTATTTAAATTATTGCATTGTAGTTTGGGGTAGTACTTATAAAAGCACATTAAAACCAATAGTAATGCTACAAAAAGAGTTGTTCGATTAATTCACAAAGTTGGGTTTTTGGACCACACAAACTCATTATTATTAAATTAAAAATCATGAAGTTTTGTGACATTGTTGAGTTCCAAACTGTACATATGTTATACAAAGCAAGATACAAACTGTTACCGGGCCAAATACAAAGAAGGTTCCAAGAACGTACTGGTCGTTATGAATTGATGAATTGAATATAGGATTCAGAGACACAGCACAACTTTGAAAAGTTTTAGCCCGACAGTTAATGGGGAACAATTGTGGAATAATTTGGAGATGGAGATGAAACAATGTCCAAACATCAACCTGTTCAAATATAAATACAAACAAAAGACTTTTGAGAGGGACCTCCTCCCAACGGGCTCATAAACCTCGGCTTTTAATGCACCACACAGCAGAGGAACATCATCTACAAAACCAACTGTTAGGGCAGCGGGGTGGGGGTTAGTTGATGGGGAGCTACTTTCCTCTTCTATTGGCCCACTCTACACCCTGGCTTTTTAACGCACTACACTATCAATCAATGGTTTTGTATAGCCCAATATCACAACAGGAGTTGCCTCATAGGGCTGCACCGAACATTAAGGCAATAAAACAGAGCAGTAAATAAGACAATGTAAAGTTCAGGCGAATCAAGTATCCAGGCAAACATAATGTCCAAATAAGCGTCAGCAGTAGGTGGCGACGAGTGGCGCGGATGTCCCCTGTCCTTAGACTCTCCAGCACGGTGAGGAAAAACTCAAAAACCCGGTGGGAGAAACGAGAAACCTTGGGGAGAACCACAGAAGGAGAGATACACTCCCATTGACGGACAGGCTATAGAGACCCAGGGGCCGATGGAGTCCCCTCAGCAGACGGGCCAGGATCGAGACCGTCCAGTCCTTGTTGTCAATCCAGTAGGCAGGGTTCCTCCGTTCAGCCAGGTTCCTCCGTTCAGCAGGGTTCCTCCGTTCGATCTCCTGTCCCACTCCCGAGGGGGAGTGGGACGGGAAACAAAGTTTGCAGTAAGAAGAAGAAGAAGAAGAGGATAGCGCTCAGTGTACCGTACTTCCCACAGCAGTGTTTCTCCTAAGGCAGCTTTACTTCAGGCTGTGGGTTAGAGCTTTACCTAACTGACCTGATCATAAGCTAATTCAAAGAGGTACGTTTTGAGCCTAGTCTTAAATGTAGGGACTGTGTCTGCTTCTTTAACGTGAGCTGGAAGTTTATTCCATAAAACCGGAGCTTGGTAGCTAAAGGCTCTTCCTCCTACAGTGATTTTGGAGACCCGAGGAATCACTGTACCTGAGTTTTGAGAGCGGAGTGCTCTGGTTGGCTGATATGGAACGATAGCGTCTTGGAGATAAAGCGGAGCCATACCCTTTATGGCTTTAAATGTGAGGAGCAGGATTTTAAATTTGATTCTAAATTCAACAGGAAGCCACTGGAGAGACTTTAGCACAGGTGTAATGTGTTCTCTTCTTTTTGTACGCGTTAACAATCTTGCAGCTGCATTTTGAACTAATTGAAAACTTTTTAGGTAACTTTTAGGACACGCTGCAAGCAGGGAGTTACTGTAGTCCAGCCTTGATGAAACAAAGGCATGGATAAGTTTTTCTGCATCACTTTTAGGTAGGATGTTTCGTATTTTAGCAATGTTGCGCAGGTGAAAGAACGCAATTTTACAAGCCTGGTTTATATGTGTTTTAAAAGAGAGGTCTTGGTCAAACAGAACTCCAAGGTTTTTTACTGTAGAGCTCGTCGATACGCTAACATTATCCAGGGAGATGATCTGCTGAGATAGAGACTCTCTCAGTTTTTGAGGACCTAATATAATAACCTCGGTTTTATCAGGGTTAAGGAGGAGGTAATTTACAGTCATCCAGGTGTTAATGGCTTTTACGCAGGAACTAAGCGTATCTAATTTATCTGTCTGACCTGGTTTCATTGATAAGTACAGCTGTGTGTCGTCCGCGTAACAGTGAAAATTTATATTGTAATTTCGGATTATGTTACCTAATGGAAGCATGTACAATATAAATAAAATTGGCCCGAGCACTGAGCCCTGTGGCACCCCATAGCACACCTTGGAACACGGTGAAGACTGTTGGTTTACATTAACAAATTGGTGCCTATCAGATAAGTAAGATTTAAACCAAGAGAGGGCTGTTCCCCTGATGCCTACGTCAGTTTCTGACCTCTGCAGGAGAATATTGTGGTCGATTGTGTCAAAGGCGGCACTGAGGTCTAACAGAACCAGGATTGAAGCTAATCCGGTGTCAGCTGCTAATAACAGGTCGTTGGTAACTTTGACTAAGGCGGTCTCTGTGCTATGATAAGTTCTGTATCCTGACTGAAATGTTTCAAATAAACTATTGTCCTGTAGGTGGCGGCAAAGCTGCTTAGCCACTACTTTTTCAAGGAGTTTTGAAATGAAAGGCAGATTAGATATGGGCCTATAGTTTGCTAAAATATCAGGATCGAGATTGGGTTTTTTCAAAAGTGGTTTGATAACAGCATATTTAAAGGACTTTGGCACATACCCATTTTCTAAAGACAAGTTGATTATTTTCAATATGGTATCTGAGATTTCAGGAGTAATTTCTTTGAGGAGTTTAATTGGAATTGGATCTAGAAGACAAGTTGACGGTTTTGAAGACATAATGATTGATAATACCTCAGCCTCATCTACTGTTAGGGTTTGAAACTTACACTATGTAGAGCTTACACTATACTCTGTACATTAAAACAAAATATACTGTATATAGCCTATATAAAAATAGGAAAATTGTACACAAATTAATTATTAAAAACTATAAATTAATATCATACTGAGGATGGTAACGACAACTGGGAAGTAGCAAGATCATTGAGTATAATATGGATATTATTTTGCCTTTTTTACTTAAAACTAGCTATTTTAGGTAATGTTGCTAGTGTTTGGCATTGGTAACAATTTGAAGCAAATATATTAATGATCACCTTTTGTTACTTGCTCTGTACTAAACATCGTACATGAAATGAGACAGTTGTTGTGTTTCGTTTCTATTTATTACAGGATCACTTAAAATAGTGCCCTGCAAGTTTGGTCTGTGTTAAAATAACCGATTTGGTGTGATATTTTGTAATTGACTAGATACAGACTAGATATTGTGAGTGTTGTAGTCCATTATTTTGCTGTTGTTTCTTTATTTTGCTGTTGTTCTTTATTATTGTTTTGTTACCTTTGCACTATGTTCCTTGTTTTTGATTGTTAAATGAAAATTGTATTGTTTTTATTTCAGGGGCGCTCATAAGCCTTTTGCTTCAGTCCACTCCTTTTGAGCAGACTAACTGCTCAAATAAACAAATAAACTAAACTAAACACTTTATTGTTGTCGTCTTACCATATTTTACTTTTTATTTTTTAACGTATGTATTTTAATATTCTTTATGCATGCCCCTATAGCCTTATAGTTTAAAGCTTTATAGCTTATTTTTTATCTAAATTCTGTGTTATATGTTTTATGTTGCACGTCTGCACCAAGAAAAATTCCTAGTTTGTGAACCTGTTCTCAACAATGGCAATAAAAACTATTCTGATTATGATAAGGAGGGAAAGCCTCAAAGTGCTGTATCAAAGCACATTAATAGAAAGTTAAGTGGAAGAAAAAAGTGTGGAGGAAAAAGGTGCACAAGCCACAGGTAAGAAGAAAGTTTAAAGTCTCACGGACCCTTTGTTTTGGATGAATTAGCTGGTGAAAGGGTGACCCTTTGAGTCTACATTTTCACAATGTTCTAATCTTCTGAGATTTTGAATTTGTGTTTTTTACAAGCTGTAAGCCAAAATCATCATGCAAAGTGAGATATATCAAGCCTCATCTCAGAAAACTGACTATAAGCCATAATCATCAAAATTAAAACAAACAAAAACAAACAGTTTGCATGTCATGAGTCTATATCATATATTAGTTTCACACTTTAAGTTTTATTGCAGAAATAACATTAGTAAAAGCCTATAGCTATATTTATTAGGACTGACAGTAACCTACAGATGCACATCTTCATGACATCGTAGTTTCAAAAAATACTAGGTGAGCTTAATCTAGGGCTGTCCATGGATAACCTATTAACCGGTTAACTGTTAAAAATTGCGTAACCGAGTAAAAGCATTTTGCTTGGTTAACTGGCGTGTATAATTTGTGATATTAAATACTTGTAATACATTTTTGCACCACCAGAGACCGCCAGAGCGCTCCCAAACATTTGTTCACGAGAAGCCGTCATCGCGCATGGCTAGCTAGTTTAACTTTTCAATATGAAGCGGGCCATAAACAGCACAGCGTGGGAGAAACACTTTACAACCGAGAATGACGGATCAAAATGCAAGTATTGCATTGCAGTGCTTAGATATACTTCAACTTCAACAGCCGACACCCGGGCGTCACTTAGGAGGTAGCTAGGTAAGCTAAAGGCACAAAACTCGCCTTTCTCGTTATTGTTAAAACGTGGTGGAGAGATAAGTGTTGTTGTTGTTATACGCATGAATAACTGTTTCTTTCATCAATCAATCAAGTTTTATTTCTAAAGCGCCTTACAACAACCAAAGTTGACCAAAGCGCTGCACACAATAAAAAATACAATTTAAAAAGGAGTACAATTTCATTAAAAACAGACCATTATCACATTCACAACAGTTGCCACAGAACTATGTGTCAAATGCCTTTTTAAACAGATGAGTCTTTAGTTTTGCTTTGAACAGGGCAGGTCCGAAACGGCACGCAACTCAAGTGGCAACAAGTTCCAGAGTTTCGGACCTGCCACAGCAAAAGCCCGATCACCCCACTTTTTGTAATGTGACCTGGGCACCTCCAGCAGGTGGTGTTGGGCAGAACGTAGAGCTCTGCTGGGCTGGTGAGGGGTCAGAGTCTCACACTAATGGTTAACCGAGTATTAACCGCTAAGGGCCTCGGTTAACGGTTAATGAAAAACATTAAAACGTGCAGCCCTAGCTTAATCTAGCCTTAAACTTGTTCAACAAAAGAAACCAAGTCTGTTTCGTTCCCAAAACAATACGAATGAGTTATTTGGTCAAATGACTGTCCCTCCCGAGCCGACGATTTCGCAGCAACCTTTTGTGATGTTTATAGTTTCACTTCCTTATTGGACACTGACAGGAAGTGACATAGATAGAGGCAAACAATTTGAAACTGTTGCCGTGCTGAGCATGTTAAGTCAATAAGAAATGAGTCAAATGTTATAGAATGTTACCTCTATGTCACTTCCTGTCAGTAGCTTAAAATTCAAATAAATGAAATAAAATGATAATTATGCAACTGATGCTACTTTTCTAAATGAGTCATATTTCCAAAAGCATTAAAACCTGTCAAATGCATTATATTTTTTTTCTCCCATGTATTTCAAGACCAAAAATAGCTATTCCACATGCAGAAGATAAGATGACTCAGTGCCCGGTGACCCCACACGTCTGTGAGGGGCGTGTGGTGTCTCTACAGGCTGCATCTTCAAAGAAGGTACTTGAGTCATCTTCTGTACTTGGTAGTTGAGGTCTCCAAACGTTTCGCCTCTCATCCAAAAGGCTTCGTCAGTGAACAAGGTTACGCTAAGCACGCAGCGTAGATAAAGACCAGTTGGGAGGAGTTGAGGTAGACCCGGCTCCTCCCAACTGGTCTTTATCTACGCTGCGTGCTTAGCGTAACCTTGTTCACTGACGAAGCCTTTTGGATGAGAGGCGAAACGTTTGGAGACCTCAACTACCAAGTACAGAAGATGACTCAAGTACCTTCTTTGAAGATGGACAACTCCTGTACGACTGAGAACTTACACAGACATTCTACAGGCTGCAGTGAAGACTTTTGTCCTCATGTCAGACCTCTGTGCTGACTTTTGTGGAGCACTTTCTGTGAGCGCCCAGTGACCCCACACGTCTGTGAGGGGAGTGTGGTGTCTCTACAGGCTGCAGTGAAGACTTTTGTCCTCACGTCAGACCTGTGTGCTGACTTTTTTGGAGCACGGCCTGTCAGCGCTGGTGTTGGTGCTGGAGTTAGCGTGGGTTTTAGTAGCGCCTACAGATGTTGTCCCACTCTGAGCACAAATATGAGTGCCCAGTGTCCCCACATGCCTGTGAGGGGTGTGTGGTGTCTCTGCAGGCTGCAGTGAAGACTTTTGTCCTCACGTCAGACCTATCAGCACTGCTGTTGGATTTAGAAGCGCCTACAGATGGCGTCCCATGCTGAGCGCAGATATGAGCACACAGTGGATCTCTTCTTGGGAAACTCCAGGTGGAAGCGGATGGAGTTTAGGGTGGCGGTCCTGAAGCTGCTCAGCATCACAGCAGAATGGGCCACATATCTGCGGTTGAAGTCTTTGCACAGGTCTCTGTAAACGGCGTCTGCTACGTCCTGGTAGCTGCGTTTGCTGGGCTTTACCTGGACATTCCAGTCACAGATCTGCTGTCTCAGCTGCTGTCTCAGTTCCTTGGACAGAGCCAGCACTTCAGGACCGTCAAGGCGCCACTTCCTAAAGATCCTAGAGACCAGTTCATGCATGAGATTGTTGCAGTCGCGCTCATTCCACAGACTGGACGGCTGCTGCCTCGCAGGGAGGGCCCCAGGGAACTCTGAGGGAGTTTGCTCTGGGGAAGAGTGGAGCGGGGAAGTCTCTCTGAACATCGCAGGCTCATGGCGCTGAGTGGATGTGTACACTTGTGGGATAAATGTTGGAGCCTTGATCTGTGTCTCTGGGTACACAGGCTCATCGGGCTGATGTTGTAGGGCCAGTTGCTCGTGGGTGGAGGGGAGCATGAGCCTCTGTGAGCTCTGACTGGGTTTGGACATTTTGAATACCAGTCGTCGGATTCTGCCCAGGACTCTCTGCACTGGGTCTATGAGGACGGGCAGCCGAGTTTGATCATTAAGCCACCAAAACATGTTGTTCATGAAGAGCTTAACCTTGGTTCGGACGTCCTTCCTGAACGTTGGCTTGTGTTGTGTGTTTGCCATGTTGTCAGTGATGACACCAGTCAGCTCCTCGCTCAGATCTAAGTGCTGGCTGGCCACGATGGTCTTGGGCAGTGTTACATACACGTCGCCATCGTCTTGAATTAGCTGCTGTAGAACAGGAGACGCCTGATCCATCACCTCATCCATGGAGACATTAGGTTTGGCTTTATCACTGCAGCACAGCGGAGCCAGTAACTTCCTGAGCGTGCCTTTGGCAAAACACAGGGCAAAGAAGGCTTTGACCTTGTGTGTGGCTGATGTTAGATAGCTGGTGGTGTGGAGAGAGTCTCCTGACTTTTGTAGGTTTATCTCCTCCATGATGTCGTGGACGATGGCGGAGGCTGTATCTAGGCTATGTTTGCCAAGACTGACCCTGTCTTCTGTGCTCAGTTCCACAGCCTCCTGTAGAAGGATCTCTCTCACTACTGTAGTTGCCTCTCTCACACTGGGGCTGGATGATCTGCCAGCGTCTTCAGAGGAGTCGATAGACACTGTGTCTGTGGGGCCGGCACAGCTCAGCAGGCACAGTTTGGATCCAAGAGTGCACAGATTGGCATATCTGGGCTTCTTCTCACTCTGTGTTTCCTCACAGGGTTTTGGGGTAGAGCGCTCTCCAGAGGGGGTGTTAACTGGGCTGGGCGATATGATCTCCATGAGCTCCTCGTCTCGTTCGTCCAGGAAACTGGGCACTCTGTCCAAGACAGACCTCACTGGAGGGGAGCTGCTCTCAGCCTCTTCAGGTGAGGCCTGGCTACTACAGCATGTTGTCACTTTGTTCTGGACGGAGCGTAACATGTCTCTGGCGTAGCGCATCAGAGCCTTCATTTTCTCCTTACAAGGCCTGTATTCACTGTTTTCGGGCAGAAGGATGTGCTTTCCCTTAATTCGGCTGCAGCCCAGAGCAGCGTTGATTTGGGCTGTTACCTCTGCACTCAAAAGATTCAGTAGACCTTTTATGGATTGGTGAGAAGAGCCGGCTGCTGCCTTAAAGCTCTCTCTGAGACCTCTGTGCATGGCTCTGTTCACTGCCTGCTCAGACACCTGCAGAGGGTGCTGTGTTGTGCTCCCTTGCATCACTGTGTTCCTGAATGCCTCCAGGATGAGATTAGCGAGGGATTCAATGACCTCCATAAACATTTCAGCCAGGACCTTCCTGGAGTCGTGTTCCTTTAAGTCCAAAGACCCAAGTTTGCCCCAAAACGTGCAAACCAGTGGCTGCAGAGTTTCTGTGGAGATCTTTGGTATCATTTTGTCCAGAGGAGAGTTGTCTGCCTCTTTCTCCTCTGTCATAGATTCTTCTGTCTGACCCATCACTGTCTCCTCAAATGTCTGGACAGTGGAGATGTCGCTTGCGGGATGGTTTGACGTCACTGGAAACCATCCCTGCTCCTGTTCTGGGCTGGTCTTTGTGTTGGAAGGTTCTGCCTCCTCCTCCTCAGTTAAAAACATGAGAGACTGTTGAGATTTGTCGGGGACTGGGGTGGGAATCCACTCTTCCACTGACTTCAAATGGGTCTTTTGTAATTCAGGATAGGATGGAGATGTAATTTCGATGTCAGCTGGCAATTTAAAGGTCACAGATTTCTTAGACGTGTTAGATTTAGACCCAGAAAGGATAGATTTTAAGGACCCAGTCGTGGATGTCCTGGTCACAGAGGGGCCTGGGGCAGGACTTGATGTTGGGCTGCTCATGGTGCTATTTTCTGTTAAATCTTCCAACACGTGGGTAAAAAAGAGCACTGTGTTGACGATAAACTGTTTTTTCTACGTAGATTTCGTCCTCGCTGAGAGGAAATCAGATCACAGCTCCACGCAGTGTGAGCATTGAAATAAACTGTGATCGTCAGAACATAGGTAATGAAATGGTTATAATGCAGATGACATTAGCATTCTTTTGACTGCCCTGTTGCTATGGTGATGACATGTATGCGTTTCAGTCACATGACTTCCGTTCTTTAAAACTGCCCATATATGGTCATATTTGAAGCAGTCAGAGGGATGACATCATTATTGTTCTGACTGCCCTGTTGCTATAGCGATGACGTATCATTCTATGCATGGGTTTCAGTCACATGGCGTCCTTTCTTTAAAACTGCCTGTATTGCTGGGTTTCAGCAAAGCAATATATTTAAACAATTTACAAAACAGGGTGTTGTAACCACTGTTTCTGCTCGCGGGTGCGTTTTGGGTTTGTGTGCACTTTTAATGAATGTGTAGCTTAGCCATGGAAACATCAATGATTTGGTCTGTGTCATGTCTACTAATTATTATTCAAAGAACAATCATTAAAAATGTGCTAGATTGTAAAGTTTTGCATTTATAGGCTGCTAAAAATGGCCATTTTTGAATTTTCCCCAAAAAAATGTCAGGGCTCTACAAAAGAAGTGCATTGAGTGATCATCTTCATATTCTACTTTTTGGTTTATTAGGATATAACCTTGCTGCAGAAGAAGCAGGATGTCAATCGGATAAATGGTCTTTGAGTTATAGCTTCACACAGATGAGTCCTACTCAGAAAACCTCAAAAATGGCATTTCAAAATTTTTTCACAGATAGAAGCCATATCAGTCAGTCTGTAGCCAGAAGTCTTTTATCTAGCTCAAATGGCTTCATGGTTCAAAAATATTTTGAATACTACTCATTTTTTTTGCAAAAACAAGTGCATTTATGACCATAGATCCATTGTTAAAATTAAACCATGTTCCTGTCATGGTTTAAGTCCTACCTGGAGGGTAGAGAACAATGTGTGAAAGTAGGAAGCGTTAAATCCACCCTGAGTCCAAACACATTACCCCATTAGTCATACGCCGAGAGCTTCTAACAAAACAAGACAATTTCAGCTCACCGACGACGCCCACAGCATCCTGTGGCCATACCGCCTTTGCTCTGCCCAATCCCATCAGATCTTGGAAGCTAAGCAGGGAAGGGCTTAGCCGGTACTTGGATGGGAGACCGTTTGGTAACAGCAGGAAGCCTGGGTGAATGTAGTGAGTGAGTGAGTGGTTGGTGGTGGTCGGAGGGGCCGATGGTGCAGGCTGGTTGCCTCTCTTCCGTCAGTCTACCCCAGGGCAGCTGTGGCTAAAATAGTAGCTTACTACTGTAAGCTACTACTATAAGTATGGAGTGAATGAATAGTGCAATGAATAGTGCAATGTAAAGCGTCTTTGAGTGTCCAGAAAAGTGCTATATGAAACCGATGCATTATTATCCATCCATCCATTTTCTTCCACTTGTCCGTTGCCGGGTCGTGGGGGCAGCTGTTGGAGCTGCACCAGCCCCTATGGCTCCTCCTGCAGGTGGTGGGTCCACAGAAGGACGGCCTCATGGTTCTAACCGGGCCTGTTGGTCTCTCATAAGGAGATTCTGAACCGCTCTTTGTCTGACCCGTCACCTAGGACCTGTTTGCCATGGGAGACCCTACCGGGGGCTTCGTGCCCCTGACAACAGAGCTCCCAGGATCATTCGGGCGCTCAAACCCCTCCACCACGTAAAGGTGGCGGTTCCAGGGATGTTTCTTGGAATGTTTGATGGTCAAACTACATGATTTCTTTACCTGAGTAAAAGTACAGATACTGGTCAAAAATTACTCCAAAAAAGTCAAAGCTGCACAGTCCAATTTTTACTTAGGCACTGAAGTTTTCAAAATAGAAAGTACGTATCAGTTTATATAAATGGTACGAAAATAATTTTGTAGCGTCAAATTTTGCACCTGAATTCACTACGCGTACAACACAATGGGGATTCAAGCGCGACTGCACACATCTGCACGAATTATGTGTCTTTCATTCCTGTGAGGTACAGATCCTCAAAAACTCTTAGTACTAGGGCAGTAATGGAAAAGTCGACATCATAGACGAGTCGTGTGTTAATCTCTCTCCCTCTCTCTATGCAGTTGTGTGTTGATGCTGTGTCTTGCAAGTTTTTTATTCTGCACTTTACTGTACATCATTAATGTGACAGTGAACTTTGATACAAATTGTTCATTTTAAACGGGCTGTGTGTCTGTTATTCCTCCACTGTCAACATGATGACGTCATCATACGACTAGTCGACCCGACTTCGACTTTATTGACAGATAAGTCGACCTGAAGTCGTAAATCCCTTATTTTGTACAATACTTACTGACCACTTCTGGTTGCACTGCAGTGATCACTGCCCACTCTACGTGTCTGATGAAACTATTGGATGATTTTCGTAAGAATGGCCCTATTAGTTAAAAAAGGTTCAGTAGCGTCAATTAAGTGAACTCTTGTATTTACTATAATAGTCAATTAGGAATTAGTTTTTAAGAAACTGTCCTAAAATACACTCAGCGAAAGCCTTTGGTCGTTGAGTACGCCAACAGTCGGAACATACATTACATAAGCAACCTCCCTCTCTCTTGGTACAGCAGCGTTTTTTGCCTTTTTCTGCAAACTGCATTTCTCTGTTCTACATTGTTTTGCTGGATACTTTTGTACATCTTTGCGGTGTTTTTTATATATATATATATATATATATTTTTTTTTTTTTTTTTTTTGGCTGGTGCTATGTGATATGGGCAGCTCCAACGGCTGCCCCCACGACCCGGCAACGGAGAAGTGGAGGAAAATGAATGAATGAATGAATCTTTGCGGTGTTTTTGTGAGGTTCAGTGGATTTTTTTTTTCTGGCAAAGAGTCCATAATGGTCCTGAAGAAAGCAGCTTAAAAAAATAAATAAACAGCTAGCTTATGAGCTAAAGACATTTGAGACCTACAAACAAGAGCCCCCACACCTGCAGCACAGTGGAGGCGTCACAAGAGGAGCTACAGGAAACAAGGAAGGGACAAACAAGGAGGTATCCGGGCAAGACTTGCAGCTAAGCCACACATGCCTTCTATTGTTCTGGCTAATGGACGATCACTGGAGAATAAAACTGATTAACTGCTCAGCTCTTCCCAGAAGATGGTGAAAGACTGTTGTGGAGTGGAGGGAGCTGCGCAGGAGGAAGAGGAAGGAGGAGCTGACCAGTGCAAGACACTATGCTCTGAAACGGGAATACCCAGGAGGCGCTGCACCGTTTCAGAGGAGCACTGAAGGCAACCAGCCAGGTTTCCTCTGGGTGCTACGGTTTCCTCTACCTCGAAATCATGCAGGTCAGGTTGGCCCACAGCGGCTCAGGACTAACACCTCAACACAATTTCGTTGTACAATGACAAATAAAGCATTTACTTACTTACTTATAAAACACATGGCCTTTCACATTGCATTATTCATCCACTCTCCTGCCATGGGGCTGATTGACTGAAGCAAGGTCATTCTGCACCAACGGCCTCTGTAACCGACCACCAGTCACTTGTTTGGGTGAAGAGTCTTGCCCAAGGACACAATGATAGCATGCAATTGAACACTTACAGGTGAAACTCGGAAAATTTGAATATTGTGAAAAACTCAAAACGTGAAACTAATATATGATATAGACTCATTACATGCACAGTGACATATGTCAAGCCTTTATTTGTTATCATTTTGATGATTATGGCTTACAGTCCATTTTCAAAATATTCAAATTCTATGAGATCTTTAATTTGGGGTTTTTACAAGATGAGCCATGATAATCAGAATTATAACAAATAAAGGCTATACATATCTCACTTTGCATGTAATGAGTCTATATCATATATTAGTTTCACCATTCAAGCCGAACTAGAGAAACCAAAGCACTTTTTAACAGTATTCTTATTTTCCGAGTTTCACCTGTATGTGCCACTGTTTTCATTGATCTGTGAGCGAATCTCATTGACTTCTTCAACGTCCATATCTTCAATTTCTGATATGAAAGATGTTTCTGGTTTTCTGGCCCCCATTCTTTTGGCCATATCATTCACTTTGTGCAGACGAGCGCCAAATTTGGTGCAAATGTTACAGGCCGAAAAATTCAATATGCACCATTTTTCAAGAGATTTTCCAATGATATCTGTCCAATAAATGGGCCAGATGTGAGATCACAGTGATGATGTATTTGATTTGTTTAACTTAAGGGTAGACCTCAGACAATTACATAATTCAGGACCCAAAACCTTTTTTTTAGGGTTCCGCTTCATATGAAAGAATATGACAGACTCGATAACCGATCGATCTACGTTCCCACCCTCACCTATGGTCATGAGATTTGGGTAATGACCGAAAGGACAAGATCGCGAATACAAGCGGCCGAAATGAGTTTCCTTCGCAGGGTGGCTGGGCGCACCCTCCGAGATCGGGTGAGGAGCTCAGTTACCCGGGAGGAGCTCGGGGTAGAGTCGCTACTCCTCCACGTCGAAAGGAGCCAGCTGAGGTGGCTAGGGCATCTGTTCCGGATGCCTCCTGGTCGCCTCCCTCGGGAGGTGTTCCAGGCATGTCCTATTGGGAGGAGGCCTCGTGGAAGGCCCAGGACACGCTGGTGGGACTATGTCTCCGAGCTGGCCTGGTGTCGCCTCGGGGTCCCCCTAGAACAGCTGGAGGAGGTGTGCGTGGATCGGGAAGTCTGGGCATCTCTGCTGAGACTGCTGCCTCCGCGACCCGGCCCCGGATAAAGCGGAAGAAAATGGATGGATGGATGGATGGATGACAGACTCATACTTTATCAGAAAGTTATTAAATGTGGTATAAAATGTCTTGAAATGATGGGGATAATAATCAGTTACCATTATTTTGTCCAGTGTTTTTACTTTTTCAAAATGTAAAGGTGCATTATGAAAATTAAAAAAGCATTAAGAATCATCTTTGTATCAGCACGTCAGCTCCTAACCTCCTTATCGCATCATAAACTGTAAAAAAAAAGTACATTCGCCAGTCATCAATAAACGAGCCATGGTGTTTGGTGATATATATTTGTCAAGTTTACAAATATTTTTTTTTTTTCCAACTGTGGCAAAGTACATTACACAATTCCCCCAAAGCAAAAATAAATATATTGCACTTGAAAAAACAAACAAGAAAAAAGGAAGAAAGGAAAAAAAAAAAAAGTTACTGAAACATTTCAGCTGCAACAAAATGAACCCATATGAAAATCCACTTGTAGTTTTTACATTTTGTACAGTATGGATTTTTTTTTTTTTTTTTTTTAACCTTTTGATGAAAACAACAGCTAATTCCTCTAAACAGGCCTACGTTTTTCGCTTGTCCAATCCGAATAGCCTTTTGCGATTTGTAAAAAGGAAAAGACAATAATAAAGCTTCCATTGTTTCCTATCGAAATATAACAAACAGGCAATTTTACGCGGCGCTGAAATGTCTTATTCTGAAATAAAGTTATATAATATTGTATACACAGCGTTGTCAATGGGCTATGAGGTACAAACAAATAAAATAAATAAGAATATGTCTGTCTGCTGCCTAAAATAACCTGTAAAAATGATGAAATGATGTATAGTAAATGAGAATGCACTGGCGCGGCCTGTCGAGCTGCCTTAAAGCTGTAACCTTCACTAAAACGACTAAACTGAACTTCATAATCATCATACATTGTTCTATTATTCTGATATAAATGAATTATTTGTTGGACCGTCCTTCTAAGTCGTATAGCCGTACAAAATGCACTGCACTGTTTGGAAAATGAGAGTATTTGACGTTTTTTGCCATTTCAACGATGACGTCAAAGTGCATGCGTACGTTTCTAATCATTGCATTCGTTCTAAGTTTCTTGGGAAAAAATGGCATTGTGCGTCTTTTTTTTTTATTCATCTACGACGTTAAAACAATGTAAAAAATATGGTTGAAAATGCAACATTTCTGGTACATTTTCTGTCTGTAGTGACAAATTATCTTCCTAAAAATCCCATTTCCTGTCATTCCTCTATTAGGGGAATAATTACAAATCATTAGAAATAATCAATCTATAGACTTGTTGCTTATTTAGCTCAATGGGATAATGGCTATGGTGAGTATTGACTATGGTTTTACAGCAGTGATTTTAGAGTTAAAATTGCCTCTGTATTCCAAGGGAAGAACTGGGACTCACTCATGGCCCTTATGTACAGTATTGTTGCCCGGCGACGGCTGTGGGATGTTTACTTCTCCTTATGTCACTTCCTGTGTCCTTTACCAATAAGGAAGTGAAATCATAAACATCACAAAACCTTTCAAACCAGAGAAAGAAGGTAAAATAAACGTAAATATAATAGGAATGTAGCATTGCAACATGATGCTAACTTCCTTCTGTAACGACTACTTCCTGTCTGGGAAGTGTGTTTGTAACTGTGGCACTTTTAGCCTTGAAGCTAAAGGCTCACGTTAAAGCAATGCTAAAAAATTGTAAAATCAAAGTTATTTCATAAAACTCTAGATTGGACGTGACGCTCGTTGACATGGTAATCATGACGGCCATCTTGAGACTAGCCCGCGAGGCTAACCCCTGTAGCAACCAATGCAAAACCAGGATTCAACGTCAGAATGTGAGACACTCATTGTTAAACCAGTCAGGATCAGGTCATTTCTTTGAAATGTCTGTTTTTTTGAGTCGTGTGGTTTAGCCGTAGTAGCATTGTTTCCTCCATTCATTCCCAGGGCTCAATGTTAGCATTCACTGTATCACTGTCCCGTGTTCAATAAATATTGGTCAGGTGGTGTTAAAAAGTACAGAAAAACTGTTTTAAATTACAAATAGAAGTGAATTATTTGAAGTGTTTGACAGAGGAAAATCTATGAATAAATGGAGTTAAAGTCTGAGCCCCCTGAGCCTAAAATAACATTTGAAAAACTGCAAAAACTTTTTTGTGTGTGTGTGCCAGATATGACATGAGGTCAGTCACAATTATCAAAGAGTCATGAAATAACTCAAAATAGAGCAAAACAGTATGAGGGAAATAGTTTTCCATTTGATTACATTGCACTGGGTTAGAAGGGCCAGTCACAAGATGGCTGCCAGAACTGCCTTTCGTTCCTACGTATTACCATGGCCATGTCCTATCTAGAGTTTTATTACAAAGCTTTGGGTAAAATAGTGCCACCATCTGAACAATTATTTCTAAAACCCGCTCAGTTTTTCATTCATTTAACTTATTTGATCTTTAATTTACTTTAAAAATGCTGACAAGAAGTAGTCTTTACCCTACACAGGCCGACAGGAAGTTAGCCAAAACATATTGCCTATTGTGTTGAAACGGTACTTTAACCTGTCATACGCACTTAAATGGTCCAATCATTTTGCGATATCCATCTTCGCGCTGCTTGAGGTACGTGAAAAACTAGCTTAAACCGGTGTGACAAATGAAAACCTTGTTAAACATTCCGTAATATCGAGTATAAGGTTTAATCCAGTGCATTGGTCTACTGCAGTCCGCATGCGTCGTAAGGTAAGGTTTTTTGCTTTGTTTTTTTTGCAAATTTACACGTTTTCTTGATTCCTGTACATACGAGTTTCACCGTAGCATTGTGAAGAGTCAGACGTGATAGCTACAAACCCACCCCCACTCCCACCCCCCAAACAGCGATTCACAGCTCATAAACTGCCATCGTGTGTTGAAAGTTTTTCTCTTTTCAGTCTCACAAGCTGCCATGTTTAGCCTCCGGACGATGCTACAACCAAATGTTGGATCCTTCAAAAGCTTTTCTTTTTTCTTTTTTCTTTTTCCTGTATATGTCCGCAGTCCTCTGGATTTCCTTCACGCCTCTGGGACCTTCTCTCAGCGGTCCCAAAATGGCCGCCGCAGTAGAAACCGTTCCTGCTTGCAGCGGGTTCGGAAAGTTTTTTAGACCTCTTTCAATTCCATCTGTTTTGCTATGAAGGAGTCGGACACTGAAATGGTACAGATTTATATTTTGAGAAGAGACATTTTGAGATGATTAGACGATTTTGAGACAATTAGAATACGGCGACAAATGTTCGTGTTTGCAGTGAGTCATTGGCATTGACAGTCCAATTGTACAGCACCACCTACTGTTCTGGAGTCTACATTATAAGGCTTAAAATGGGATATGATTTGTGGCTAACTTTGACTTTTGACTTTGGGAGTTTTTATCGAATTGTAGCATAGCAAGTGTTATGTTTAAGAGTCAACGTAAAAACTTGACCTGAAAAATAATACTTAAGTAAATTGACTTCGTTACTGTTCCCCTTTGAATTAGTTTTTTGGAAATCAGTCCACTCTGACGATCACCAAGTTTGCAAGTACAGTGGAATTTAAGATTTAGGGCCTGATTTACTAAGCCACGTGCTAAATTGCAAGTATACTACATAAACGCATATGCAAATGATGCAAATCCGATATGTAAATTAATTTGTCTGTGGCCTTGTAGGTCAGTGGTTCCCAAACGTTTCAGCACAAGTGCCATACTGCAAAGTAATCTTGACATAAGTGAAATTCTCCTTGATTTGAGAGTCTAATTTCAAGAAATGTGTCCATGGGGCAAGATATTTACACTTAAATTAAAATGAAACAACTACAACAAGTACATTTCAAGTAAATTAAGTTATTTTTTAATCTACTTTTTAGTGCAGTGACGTCTTTTATCTTAATTTAAGTGTAAATATATTGCCTCATGGACACACGTTTTGAAATTAGACTCTCAAATCAAGGACAAAAGTACTAATTCCTAGATTACTTTTTGCAGTGCACCTTAAAAGAGTTTGGGGTCTTGTAGAGCCACCAGAGTTACGAACTATATTGTAAATATATTCTAAACTTATTCTTGCTTGCTCGACCTCCTTATCCGGTAAAATAGGGGTGATTTTGAATAAAGTATATATTTATTTAATTTTTACTTTCTATTGCAGACTTTTTATTTTTTTCTTGACTATTGTCGGTCTCTTTCTAAAGCTGCGATATCACAATCACTTGCATATTTTTAAAACAATTATATTTTGCTCAATTCGTATGCCATGTCTGTCCCCTTTTTACCACGCCTGCTTTAACAAACATCTATGTTGCACTTCTGTAAACGTTTAGAGGGGTGTTTCAGGACATTTTCCCAAGTCAGTGGTTAAAGAAAAGTCTGAGTTTCCAGTTGCCTAGAACGCACCATTAGACTGCAAACCCATCATTTGGGCCACAATTTAGGTTTTCAAAATCACTACAAAACATCACATTTGATTCAAACTAGCATTAAATCTAACCGTCTTTTAAATAAATAGCATTCCTCGAAGTTTTTAACGCCAGACCTACCAAAATGTTATAAAATATATGGTTCAAAACGCATCATATTTGGTGAATAGTTATAAATCTTTAGTAAATAATAAATGCATACATTAGTCGCTTTTGTGGTATTTGTGGCTTTAAAATATCAATAAATGTGATCATCTTTAGCATAAACCCTGCAGAGTAGTGTTGTTTTTGAGCATTCACAAAGTTTTAGTTCTGCGGTAAATTCCCTTCATGATTAAAAAATGACCCATTTCAGTATCAGACTCCAACACAATAACAAAGGAACAAAGAGAGGGTTCCCCTTCAGCGCTCCTCCCCGTCGCCCGTATTTGGGGAGTCATACGAAGGGCGTCATGACGGTGGAGGAGTGGCGCAGTCCCTGGATGGCGGCGTACGGCCCCTGCTGGAAGTAGTGGTGGTAGCGGGGCATGTGGAAGGAGGGGAAGGTGGGTCCGCCGGAGGCCAGGGCGGTGGGCGTCAGCGGGGGCATGGCCAGGCGGCCATAGGCGGGCAGCGAGCCCTGGATGGGGTGCGGCAGGGACGGGCCGGCCGACAGGGACTGCGGGTGCTGGAAGCCGGAGAAGCCCGAGGTGGTGGTGACCCAGGAGCTCAGCGACAGGTTGTCCGAGGCGGTGAACGCGGAGCCTGGACGGGACAGGGAGACATGTGAGTAAACGGAGGATTACAGAAAGAGGCAACCATTCCAGATCATGTAATCAAAACCATCATTTACTCATGCAGAAATCTCTCATTTACGTTTCAGATTTGGGGCCTTAAACATTAATACAAGAAATGTTGAATGGTTATTGTACAGCTTGCACTCGCTTATTATCACCTGCCTTGATAAATGACCTTTGCAAAACCTAAAATGTAAAACTGGAGGGTTTGTCCAAAGTGGAAGGTGTTTAAAAGAAAGCTTAAAGTTGTAGTAATCAATGTATGCTCTCGTAGTAGAGTAAACGTCATTTGGCACCATAGATCCACTTTGTAAATGCAACCCATCTCCCCCTGGGTATTTGAGTGTTTCCTCGCTGTGCTGGAGAGTCTAAGGACAGGAGACACCCATGCCGCTCCTCATCACCTGCTGCTGACATTTAATTGGACATTATGCTTATGTTTGCCTGGATACTTCACTTGCCTGGACTTTGCACTGCCTTATTTACTGTTCCGTTTTATTGCCTTAATGTTTAGTGCAGCCCTTCAGGGTTAGGGTCTGGGTAATACATTATTAGTGTCCTCACTAAGATAGAATTACAAACATGTGTGTATGTGTGTGCGTGCGCGGCTGACCTCTGGAGTGCGTGCCGTGGCCGTCCTCCGGGAGCCCGTCCTCGTCGCCGCTGTAGGTCCGGATGGGCGAGCGCGCATACGAGTGCTTGTGGATCAGGTTCTCCACACTTTCCCTGCAGCAAGAGTCAGACACACAGGCCACACGTGAATCTCTACACATCTACAACACGCATGTCAGTGTGCACAGCAGGGGGCAGCAGAGAGAGGGAAGGGGAGAGCTCAGCCTGGTGGAGGAAGCATGGCAACCTGATAATGAACCTTCCTTGGTTTTGTTGTGGTTCCACGTTTAATATTTTACTAATAAAAATGTATATAATTGTGACAATATTTATTACACACATTAATAGTTCTATAAACACTTATTATTTATGTGTATTTACTTTATTTATGTATTAATCCATTTATTTATTTACTTACCTACTTTAAAGGCTACTTAATGTTTGTATTGTTATTACCAAACTTTTTAACTTTACCTCATATCACACACACTATATAGAACTTTTTAGTATTATATTTTTTTGCCTCTGCTAACATCGTACGTTTACTGTCTGTTGTAATAGAGGTGTTGTTGCCTGGTGGGTCCTGAGACTGCACAAAAGAAAGCTCCTAAACTTCTTTTCTTCTGTGAAACCCTATGGAGAATCCAGCAGATCTCTGACAAATAAATCCATATTTAGAATTTTGAAAAGTGCAAATGGAAGAGGAATTTGTAAACCAACCAGTAGCACCAACTCTGGTCTCAACAAAACTATCTGTAAGTAGGGCTGGGTACCGTTAAACAATACCAACTTTCCCTATTTTTCAACCACATTTTTTAAACAAATTTTCCTTATTTTTGCCTCAATTTCTCCCAATTTCCCCCCAAATTATCCTCAATTTTTCACGCATTTCCTGACATTGGAGATGAACCCAATATAGTAAAATTGCAGATATAATATAGGTATTGGCAAAAGTATCGTTTAGCTATTGGTATCGAAAACCAAGTATCGTTAAAGTACTGGTAAAATGTAACAGCACCCAACCGTATCTTTAAAGGAACAGGCCACCGTTTTACATACTGAGATATGTTCTTACCTTAGCTTAGATGAGTTGATGCATTGTAAGGCGTAATAACATAGGAGCGATTCGACAAGCACTTTACTGCGCGGGCGTCGAAGCGCTCCTAAGGTATTATTACGCCTTACATATATAGTTCCCCTTTTTATCCACTTAGAAAATTGACATGTTTCATTTGTGTTACTAGACTTGGATCATGTAAATGCTCACGTGACTGTATTTAAATAGGGGAAAACGTGGAACCCCAGTTTGGAGCTATACCTTTGCTGGGAGAGGCTAAACGCTAATAACATTTGCGTGACTGAGCGCACGCACAAAGACCAGACGGGTACGCATCAACTCGTCTACGCTAAGGTAAGAACATATCTCAGTGTGTGAAAAAAGGTGGCCTGTTCCTTTAAGTAACAAACAATTGTATATTTTTCTCTCTATTACTGAGTCGAGTATCAAAAGCATTGCGGTACATGGTTTCCACATGGTTATGGAATTGATTAACTGGAATCTCAGCGCAATTGATGAGTTTTTTTTTCACAAAGTGAGACCACGGAGGAGGTCGTCTTCCCTGACACAGCTCGGTTTGCGATGGATGTCGTTTGCCTAGCGGTCCTGTCGGTCGGAGACATCAAAGATATTTACTTATTTGGGCTCTTGATAACAGGGTACCTGCTTATTGGATGGACTGCCCTGGATTACCGGAAATTTGGAATGACAGCAGCTTGGAATCAAGCTTAAAATTAACGAGCACTTTGGAGCAGGGAGTGACCGAGTGATGGAATTACACCGGAAAGTAACGCACAACAACGATGGACTGTTATGTACGACCTGGCAGCTCGCTGTGGAGACAGACAATAGATGGACTATATTTTGGGAGGAAAAGGGTTGAACTGTGAAGGCAACTACCTGCTCTGGAGAACTGAGCTAATGCTGAGACAAGTAAAACCTAATTCATTATACATTTTTCAACTATTCTGGAATAATTCTCTTCCTCCTGAGAGAGTAGGTTTGAAGCAGCTGGACCGGTTATCTCTTCTACGCCGTCAACACTTCCCTTCAAGGCCAAGCCACGGAGCTAAACCTGATAAGGACCTAGCTCTCTGGGTCATATTTTGTAAAACACTGACTTTCAGACTGTAAATAACCGCACACACATACCCCTTCCCTAACCACGCCCCCGTCGTTCTGCGTCTGCCTCAACACATTTCCTCTGCCCCGCCCCCGGTCAATGGCCGGTTGTCCTTCCCCTCCCCAAGAAAAAATTCCGCACGTGACCTCGTGTGCTGTGTATTTCCCATGTCTTGATGTTTCTATCTATGTGCTTTACCTTAACTCAACCTGATTGTGTACGAAATGCGCGGTATAAATAAAGTTGCCTTGCCTTGCCTTTCCGATACGATACATGTATCACAACATTGCGATTTTGTCCCTCAGTCCTATTATTCGGAAAATGAGCAGAAAAGCAGTCAATTTAATAGACACGGTAGTTCTAACACTTTGAGTATTCAGACGCGAATATATTTAGTTATCGATCCGCCCATCGCTGGTCTGTATAATTTCTCCTTCCTCTCAGACGGGCGTGTGTCGCTCGTCTTCATGTCCTTGCATCCCACAAAGTGCATTAGCTCATTCGAGTCTTGTCGGACAGCTCTTCGCAAACGCACTGACACAAATTGTTGTCTCTTCTGGAGCGAGTGTGTGCCACGCGTCCCACGTTACCCCTCACAATTCATACCCCCCTCCCCCCTCCGCCTCACCCTCCTTCCCTCCCAACCCCGGCGAGCTTCAATTAGGTTAGCAAAGTGCAATATCTGTCAGCGGAGCGGTACAAATGTGTGTGTTTTTATCAGCCATCGCCTTGAAGCTCCTACGCGGGCAGAAAGAGGGAGATACGGAGAAAGGGAGGGAGGGTATGGGGGGGGGGGGGGGGGGGGGCTGTGGGTGTGTGTGGGGGGGGGCGGGTCACGCTGCTTTCAATCAGTCAAAGCGGCCAATTGAATTAGAGTTTGTTTTAGTGCGGTGGTAGACTCCAGACTAACGAGATTTCTGCAGCTCCCCGGAGATCGATTGATCAGGGATAATTCACAGGCCCCCGAAAGAAAAGAGAAGGAAAAAAAACAAAAAAAAAACATGGGAGAGGCCTGGCAGACAGGAGCAGCGGTGGTGGGGATGGAGAGTGGAGAGTGGTGGGGCGGGGGCTAACGTTTTAGCGCAGAGGGTTTGGTGGCGGACGCGGCTCAGCTGATCGCAGGAGGAGATTTGCGTTTGGGGACCGAGAATTGACGGGAAGCCGCTCGTTGTTGTGTGGTTTTTTTGTTTGTTTTTTCCGCAGCGTCCGAAAAATGTAATCGTGAAACAGGAATATAGACAGCGTTTCAGTCAGGTCGGAAGTCGGAAAATCAGACCGGGATCAAACATTTTCTCCGAATCGTAGCGCTCCTGTTGTCTACTAAAGCTTATCTGTTTCACGTTGACATTTAACAATTTGGGACAACATCAGCAAAAAGACTTTACATTTGTTTTATTTACTTAGCTATAGGGATGTAACGATTCACTCAAGCCCCGATTTGATTCGATTTCCGATTTTAAGTTCCCGATTTAGATTTTTTTCAGATTTTTTTAAACCTTTTTTCAAGAAAAGAATATGACTCATTTATACCAATGTTTCTTTTGTTTTAACATCTGCATGTTTGTCCTTGTAACAAACTGCAACTGTCATTACAATTTACGTTAAAATTACAAGACATGAAAATGAACTATAATCATTTTGACATGAGTGCTTGTAAATGTACATGTTTTCAGCATAAATAAGATGTGTAGCAAAGCAAACATTTTAAGATTATATTTATTTTACCAAACCTTTTTTTTTTGCAATTTGAACATAATACTACCATTTAGAACTAATTTTACAGTGCAGTTTTTTCACCCTGAACGCCTCACAGCCTCCTGTGCAGCCTTTGTAAACATAAGGAGGAAAAAGACATGACAGCTCCTGTAGGTATTGGATTAATTGACAACGGACATTTGATGAGGATTTCAGCAGAATCAGAGCAGGTCGGTCAGATGTTTGTCAGTTTACGATCTTTGGTAAACTTCTGTCAAAATGCTAAACTCTGCGTTAGCCGCTAACGCTAATCTCATAGCCGCTAACTTAACGTCTGCTGCTTTGATGCCTACATGTGTACATGTGTACACATGGTGTGGCGTGTGTTGGGGCTGAGGCGGGGGAGGTGTGGAGCTCGTCTTGAGAAAAAGTTAACGTCGTTAGAAACATATGTTCCAGTCTATGTCGGTCGCGCAAAATGGAATAGCTGAGGGTGGCTTTAAAATCGATTCTTTTATTTTTACATCGTTTCAAATTTTACGCATATTAAATTGATTTTAAATCGATTTAATTCGATGAATCGTTACATCCCTACTTAGCTACCTGTTTTAGTCGAGATTTTGTCAAATAATTTTCTTCATATTTAGTCTAGTTTAGTCGACTAAAATTTAGACAAATTAAGTCAACTTTGCATTTATTATATTAAGTATAATCATGTTCAATCAGGGTCCTCTGCTTTATGGAGCTTCTCCCACATAAACAAAGCTCAGAGCTGTTCCTTTGACAGAGGACTGAAATGATACGAGGCTCTTTCAAACTCTCAGTGGATGATTTTAGTCTCTTCTCTTCATTTTTATTTTCATATTTTAGGCGACGAAACTATCTGGACATTTTAGTTTTAGTCTCACACGGGTGCAGCCATCTTTAAATGAAACTTCTCGGGTTAGGTGATTCTGTGAGTGTGACTGACATTTAGTTTGTGACTAAATAACAATACAACAGAATCTAAACAAGGCCAAATATTAGGTCTCCCTAAGTGCCTCAGCTCATAGGACACTATGCACGAGGCTGTGTGCTTCATTGTGCTTATTGGCAGGGCCGTAACTATGAAGGGGGCTCACCGGGCAATTGCTGCTGAGGGGACCCCATTTCAAAGGGGCTTTAAAAAACTAAATCATAAAAGGCATAAAGGAGCAACTGAAAATATCATTTATGATCTAAAATGCACCATAATGCAGGAATTGCATTGAGGTAGAAGAAGAAGTAGTAGTAGAAGTAGTGTGCAGGAGCCCCCAGTACCTTTCCATGTCGGTGAGCCGCGATGAGTCTCTGAAGCCTTTGGCAAACGGGTTACTGTCGATCTTCAGCTTGGTGATCTGCGGGCACATGGGCAGTGAGAACAGGTTTTCATACTAGTCCATTCCATAAAAAAATCTCTCTATTACCAGGTTCTGTACTTCAGCATTTATTCCTCAAACATATTAGCTGAAAACGTGGATCAGATTAGCTCTATCAAAGGGGCTGTTTTCTTCTCGTCATGAAGGAAAATCCTGTTATTGATGCTTTAAAGCGGGGTGTCCAAACTTTTTCATTGAGGGCCGCATATCGAAGTGTATACGAGGGCCAAAGATCAGTACAGTCAGTGCAGTGAAACATTCATTTAAGAGAGGTTTAAAGCATGCACCACATCTTTATTTAGGCTCGGAACCCTAATCCCAGCTCTGTCTCACAATAAAATGTTAGTTTTGGATGTTTTAATCGTGTGAAATGATGAAACCTGGAGTAAAAAGTACTATCTCAAAATGTAAAAGCCCAATAAAACAAAACATTTGGGGGGGGGAAAGTGCAAAAAAATAGGAAAAATGGGGAGAAAACATGGGGAAAATGGGGGGAAAGTGGAAAAATTTAAAAAGAAAGCAAAAAAAAGGAGGATGGGGAAATTGAGAAAAGAAATGGAAAGATTGGGAAACACAATTTGGAAAAAAAAACTGAGAAAAACATGGGGAAAAAATAGTTGAAAAGTGGAAAAAATTAAAAAATTAAATTAAATTTAAAAAATGGGGGTGGGGGAATTGAGGGAAAAAAAAAAAAGAAAAATTGGGGAAAAACTGGGAAATAAGGAATGTGGAGGACAAAATGGGGGTACAAAGTGCAATAAATGGGTCAAAACAAATATGAACAGTGTGGAAAGTGTTTTTTCTGCCCTTTTGTCGTTAAAGGAAGTTTCACCTCAAATAAATGACACAAATGCAAACGAATTGAAATGGAAGGAAAATGAATAAATGAACATTATTAATCTGTTTTATGGTTCTACATGACAAATAATTGAAGAGTAAAAGTATCGTTCAGGTATCGGTATCGTTAAAGATCTGGTACTGAATCAAATGTAACGTTACCCAGGCCTAATCCCGCCTGTAACATTTCAGATTCCGAGCTAAAGAGACGGAGCAGAGAGATGGCTCGCTCACCAGCTGGTTCTGGTAGGCCGTGACCGCCGTGAACACCGTCTCCACGAACACGAAGGTGCGGAACTCCTCCGACTTGAGGTTGAGCAGCGACGCCGTGTGCTCCTTCTTCTTGATGATGTGCACGCGCGGCTGGTACTTGTGCATGGAGTTCAGGATGATCTGTCGGGACACGGGCCAGACGGGTCATTTTACTGTCAAAGGGCTCACGTGGGACATGCAGAGTGCCGTCTGAGCGCACTGGGACGTCACCGCCCCACAACGCACAGAGCAGTGTTAACCCCAGCGCCTTTTCCTCCAGCTCAGCTTTACCCAAATCCAAAAGCTTCTGGACTGCAGGGCTACAGGCCAGGGTATGACGCCTCATTTGAAAGCTACAAAACTGATCTAGACTTTTTCCCTTGCTTTGTTGCCGTCACTTTTTTCTCACAAGAAGAAGTAAACAGCAACACCATAGTACACTCCAAAAACAAAACATAATCTAGATTAGTTTAAACCTCTCATATTGAGCGGAATCATTTGAGTTTAGTTGGACCTTTTGATTATTTCACTTTCTGACTCGACTCAATACATTTTGTCTTTAATTTTGATCTGTCAATGGGGTAAAGCACATTGCACTTGTCCCATTGGCAGCTTTACTTTCTTATTTTAGGGCGAGATTTCCCTCAGAACCAGTGAGAAGTGTCCACAAACGAGCAAAGTAAACTTGGTCCGAGTCTAAATGAGTGAAAAACCGCTCAAAACAAGATTCAAATTCAGGTCATTTAAACCCATGCTTGATATTTGTTTTTTGTAGTGTAAATAAGCAAACTCCTCTTCCCCTTTATGGAATTTCCAGTAACTAATGATGTATTTATGTTTTATGGATTGATTTTTACCGGCCGTTCTTGTACGTTTCTTTATATTTATGCTACTGTGAAGTACATTTGTCCCCTTACTTCTATTGACAGGGGAAATTAGTTTTTTTTAAATTTTTATAAATACTTGTCATTTAGCCTAGTCTTGTAGAACTACAATTAGGCTATAATTTAAGCAATATAAGCAATTCCACATGTGCTGAACCAGGTATGGGCAGACATTTTGATGCAAGGGCCACATTGGAGTTTTGAATTTCCCTCGTGGGCCGGTCGAGTTGTTTTAAACTATTCCAATTCTCATACAGACGTCTCTATAGTCATCTCCTAAACACATTCAAAAGGGCAACATTATCTTTCTTTAATGTCCATAAAAACATTTGTGGTTTTCACCCATTTTAGGCAATGCATATTGGGATTGATCGTGTTTTGCGGGCCGGACTGAGGTGCTAGGTGGGCCGCATTGGGTCCCCGGGCCTTAGTTTGCCCACCTCTGTGCTAAACCATAAAACCTTATAAACACTGGCCAAAATTAAGCCTAATTGTGTTTTTGTAAAATAAAAATCTATTTACTCCACTGTTTTTTAAATCGCATGTATATCTTGTGCATAATTTTGTGTGTAATGATTCGCCTCGTACCGATTGCTAAGAAACGAGCAATTTAGCCTCTCGTTTGTAACCAACCCTCTGCTGAACAATGAAACATGATCACATATGTTCGTCTGTGCTCTGTGTCATGTCTGTTTGCTCTTTCCCTTTGACGGAACACCCGCCCCACAGGGTTCCTTTGAACTAACTTGAATTCTGCTAACCTAATCATCCAAATCACGAGACCTGTTTTTTTTTTTTAAACCGTTATTAATAAATATTGATCCGTTTTTTGTTTGCTGTTATTATGATTTCTTCTGAGTGTCCCGCTCTTACGTGTCCGTGCTGGTCCAGCTCGTTGTTGGTGAGCTTGACCTTCTCGAACGACACCATCTGCTTGAGGAGCTGCTCTCCCGTGAACGGAGAGTCCGGGTGCACGTACAGCCTGGAACACAACAACAAACAAAACAAACAAACAAACAAACAAGGAGTTTATTCAAAAGAAACAGCCAACAATCAACAACAATAAGGCCTGTAGTACAAGAGAACCATGAAGAAGAGTTTTGAATATTTCAGTATTTCATTGGCCTTGGTTACGTTGTAGCGCTTTGAAAAATGAGTAGCATTTCCTTTAACTAAGCAGAGTGTGTGTTTCTGCACTTAGCCTACTAGCTAGCCTATAGGAGAAGAGCTAGCATAATAAAAGGAACATCTCATAGCACTTAATATTCCATTACAAATCTCATTTTACTCCAAATTAAAGGCTAATATATTTTTATAATGTTAAAATAACTCATTCTTTCACTTGCCAAGTCAAAATAGCTCAAATTAGGGTCAAAGATTCTTAATTGGAATAATTCAAGAAGAAGAAGAAGAAGAAGACATAGGGAGAGTGGGATAAGTTGAGCCAGTGGATAAAATGAACCACTCTTATATGTGAGCTTATAGATTTGAAAATGTGGCTTTAAAATAACCACACTTTTTTATGAAAAAACTTTTTTCTGCTGTTCAAAGTGAATTTTTGGCCTGATCACAAAAACCCAAATAGGTCCATTTTATTTTTATTTTTCTGATGTTGGTTGGTCATTTAGTTCGGTATAAAAGCAGATTAATAGCTTCTTCTTAAATAAACACAACTGTCTTGGTGTTTTCAAAGAAGAGAAAATTGAGCCTCTGCCCCATAAGAAACAATGAATAACAAACTACAGAATGTACAATTCTATAGTTTTTGCATTGTTTATTGGTGGCTCTGGATCGAGTAGACACGCAAATTAAACTTAGATTTACATTCAATTATTATTATTTTTTAAATAAAATTGCTAATGGGAAACACTAAAATGTAAAAAATAAGACTTTATGATGTTATGTGTCAATTTCACCTTTAAATCTCGTGGTTCAGCTTCCCCCACTCCTGGAGTACATTGAGCCACAAGACACTTTTTTAAAGACCAACATCTTTAAAACCGTTGACGATGCAAACAACTAGAACACCTCCCAAAATGTGTGGAAATAGTACAATTGTGTATCTATTTTATACCGTTTATACACAACAACCACCAAAGTAAAAAATGGCTCATCTGACCCCATATATAATAATCCATTGTTAACGCACGTGCCCAGCCCTTGGTGCAGCGCGTGGACAGACAGACAGTGCGTGTGTGAGTGCGTGAGTGAGTGCGTGTGTGCGTGGGTACCTGGCCGGGAGCGGAGGGTCGGCCTTCCCCGCCACCAGCCACGAGGAGCGGTGGTAGGCGTAGCGGTAGCGCTTGTTGTCCACGGGCACGATGTCCATCAGCACGATGTAGCGCGAATCCGGCTCCACCCCCGAGAAGGACACGCGGATGGTCGGGAACATCCTCCTGCAACAACCGCCACGTTACTACGGCCGCTCCGCAACGGCACCCGCACGGGCCGATCAGTCCGTTAGCCTAACCGAGAGCCGGGGAACTAAAGCGGCACGGAGCTCAGCGGAAATGTGGCGCAGCTTTTGGTCCTTCCGGCTGATATATAAGACATGTTTAACAGCTCAAACTGTAGCGTAATATATATATATGTCAAATGTATTCAGTGCATAATTGTGTCTAAAGAATAATACATAAAGTCGTTTTCTGAGGCCGCGGTGCTCGTTACGCACAATGACGCGCGAGGCCTTTCATTATAGGAACAGATCGGTAAATATTCCGCGCTTTATTCAATGAATAAAATCAATATAAATGCCACAAGTAAAGTCAAGTAACATAAAAAAGGAGTCTGACATTATTTATCAACGTTTGTCAACGTTTATTGTCTACAGTCAATGGATTTCATTTCGCATATAAGAAAAGGCTACACACTGAGCACTATTTTTTACTAAGGCTTAGTCAACCTGTTGGCAAATTTAAAACTACAATTTTTTTACAATTTCACTTAATTGTGACCCCCCCCCCACCCCCTAAAAAAACACTTCCTAAATAAACAATAATAATAATAATAATCATAATAATCATAATAATCATAATAATAATAATAATAATAAAAAAGTAGCCTTCTAGCTAATAGTGAACGCTTTCCGGGAAAAAACAACATTGGCCAGTTGATATTACAGGTGCTCGTTATATAATTAGAATATCATTCAAAAGTTCATTTATTTCTGTAATTCAACTCAAAATGTGAAACTAATATGATATAGACTCATTACATGCACAGTGACATATGTCAAGCCTTTATTTGTTATCATTTTATGATTATGGCTTACAGTCCATTTTCAAAATATTCTAATTTTATGAGATTTTTAATTTGGGGTTTTTACAAGCTGAGCCATAATAATCAGAATTATAACAAATAAAGGCTATACATATGTCACTTTGAATGTAATGAGTCTATATCATATATTAGTTTCACAGTTTAAGTTGAATAACAGAAGTGAATGTACTTTTCATGATATTATAATTATATGACGAGCACCTATATTATTATTATTATAAGGCCTAGTATTATTATTATTATTATTATTATTATTATTATTATTATTATTATTATTATTTATGTATCCAGGAAGGGAGTTACACGTCTTCAAATGTTCAGAGTGCTAAACCCTGGAAAAATGATAGGCAAAATTTTAGGGAAACAATTTAACAGCCTCGTTGTTTATTTGGCTACAACAGTCAGCGTTTACATTATGTTGTAGCCAAATAAACAACTATGAGTGTTTGTGTGTGGATTTATGAACCACATGGATGTGCCACATGCTGTCTTATATTCTAGTTTATTATGTGTGTTGTTAGTGTGTGCATGTCCCCTCCTGTATGTGTATGTATAAAGTGTAAAGCGCGCGCGTGGCGGGTGAACTCCCTCTGACCTCCCGGACTTGGTGATGATCATCTCGGTGCCCAGCTCGTGGAACTTGTCCCACAGCTCCTTGGTCTCCAGGCTGCAGCTGATCTTGGCCATCTCCTCGCTGGGCACGCCGGGGCTCGTGGGGATGAGCGGCTCCGTGCACACCGCGGGCGCGCCGCCGCCGCCACCGCCGAAGTCTCCGTGCGCGTCCTGCAGAGAGGCTAGGTCCAGAGAGGCCAGCGCCTGCTGCTGCTCACAGGAGGACTTCTCCACGAACTGCTCTGTGTGCGCAACACATGCACGCGGACACGGATCAGGGCGCGCGAGCACGGGGCGGGCAACTTTCCCCATGAGCTCATAGTTTACAGAAAACACCGTCTCACACACGGAACAACGGCCGATAACTCACTCATTTATGTAACCATTCCACAGGCCCAAACACCAAAACTCAACCCCCACCTGAAGAGAGCACATTTTCTACAGTGTGGCTTTACCCAAATCTAAAAGCTTCTTGGGGGAAAAAAAAAACCCACCAAAATATGAACAAAAACAAGAATGAAAAAAAAAAGGCTAAAATGCAACAAAAGAGCGACAGAAAAAGATCCATTTATACCAGTTTTGCGGGTCTTAGCTTTCAAATGAGGCGTTACGCTGGCCTATAGTGAGCTCTTCAATCAAGACGCTTTTAGATTTGGGTAAAGCCGAACTGGAGACAATGTGCTCCGTTAGGGCGGGGGTTAAGAGGTTCATATGATCACATAATAACACCAAATACAGAGTCTTCGACATGTTTATAAATAGCATATCCAAAAAAAAGTAAGTACAAAAACGACATATTATGTGCGGCGCAAAACAAATGTCTCTTTTCCTCCTTAGACTCTGTATTCAGACAAACATAAATCCGCACAGATCGAAATAAATATGTGCACGAACTAAGGCCGAGAAATAGAAGACCTCACGCGGTCTATAGATTATGATCCAAACCGTTTTACGCATTTTACGCACTGCCGAAATGTACAAAACTATCACTACGCCGTAATACAAACTTAATATAATTGTTAAAAATATATGAACCTATGAAACATTTAATACCAGGTTATACATTAGAAGTCGAATAAGCCCGAACAATTGAACAGATTGCAGTTCGGAATAAAAAAAATACTCGTGCAACAAAAGCGACCGTGCGTAATGCGTAAAGCACCTTTTTTTTGAGGAAACGTAAAACCAACCAAAACGTATTTTTTACTTTCCCCCATGATCATGCTCGATCCATACGCTCTAACTTTGGAATATCTGAATTACGGGCTGTGTTCCTGGACGCATGGAGCCGCCTGTGGCACTGCGTCATGCGTCATGCGTCATGCTGCCGCTGCCGCTGCTCTCCTGGGACTTACCGAGCGGCTTGATCGTGCTCTCCTCCGCCTCCTTGTCCTTGGCTTTGCCGCTGCCGCTGGACATGAGCGCGGCGATGGAAAACGCGTTGGCCCGCGACGAAAGCTGCGGCTTGGGGGAGGAGGTGTACTCCATCTCGGGTCGGGATAGTCCTGAGTAATTTCCTACAAGTCCCCCCAAAAACAAAACGATCGTCCCGCCGTAGATTTGGAGAAACAAAAAATACAAAATGAGATTTAAAAAAAAAAAAAAAAAACGACTCGAGACGCAACGCGGGGTTGAGTCAGTCCCTTTTTTTTGTTTAGGATCCCGGACCGGAGCGACGCATATCCCGGGTCTGAACTGAAGCGACTAGAGGCAGATGTGAGGCCGCGGGGACTGCGCTCATGGGGGAAGAAACTCCAGTCCAGCCTCTCCCTCCCCGTTTTAACCCGCGGGGCCGTCCAATCACAGGCCGGTGGGATGGCACGCACGCGCGCACGCTCGCACGCTCCCTCCTCGGTGGCCCACACCGACGCACCACACGCGAGAAATGTGGGAGTGAGCCAAAGCGCGGGGGAAGGCCGTGGATTTCAGGCTTTCTACACAGAATGGAAAAGAGACAGACATGATCGTTTAGAGCTGGCTGACCCGGATACTCTTCGGCTGCACTGCACAGCCGTTTACACCCTCGGCCTGTTGGATTATGTCACACTGTTTACCAATAAAGTTAGAGAATGACACATTATCCGCCAGTGTCTCAGAGTTTTCCGAGTCACTAAAGGAACTGCTCCAAAAAGAAGGCCTTAAATATGACTGAAAATCATTACAGTTGTTTCATTAGGCGTTAAATACTTTTTTTAAATCATATTTATCTATTCTTATTTGTTTATGATTATTATGTTTGTGTATCGTTATGGGAATTGTTTTCTCATTGGTATTATCACTTTATTGTTCCTGTCACAGCGATTATTATTATTATCGTCTAGTTTTTGTTATCTATTATTTTGTCTACATTATGATTCGTTTCATAATATGTTCATGCATATACTCACTGCACACATCACTGCACTTCACACACACACAACTCCAAACACGCTGAGATCAACTAAACGTCCTGTTCCATTGACCTTGTGTGTGTTTCTCACCTCCTTATGTGTCGTATCAATGTTCTGTCCAATAATTAATAATCAGGACCGCAGAGAACGTTCATGTCTTTAAGAGCAGGCTCAAGACCCACCTTTTTAGCTTAGCTTTTAGCTGATATCTGTTTATTTATTGTAGTCCCATTTATTTATCTATTTATTAACCTTGATAACTTGATATTTATTTCTAGTTTCTTACTGATTTTACTTTGTTTTTAAACTTTATAATCAATGTTTTTTTTACTGCTTCATATATTTTTAGAATCTCCAGTGTTTCCTCTGAAGGAGCCCTCTGCCCCGGGAGCGGTGGCTGGCTGTGGCTGTGTGGGTGTGGGTGCTGTCCTGTGGGTGCCCAGGTGGAGGTGTGGATTTGGCCTCCAGGCCTGACGTTGCCTACCCCTGCTATAGGCTGTAAGCTTTTAAAATTGGGTAAGGCCGAACTGGAGAAACTGAGCTCAGTTAAGGCGGGGGCTAAGAGGTTAAAGGGATATTTCAGGATTTTTGACATTGGGCCTAATTTCCTAGTTATCCAGAGTGTTGTTGATGTCTGGAGATATGTTTTTCTTAAATTCATGCAGTTCTTATATTTGAAGAGTCTAGTGGCGCTAGGCTAATGCTAGGCTAACGCATTTCTATGGTATCAGTTAGCCTGCATTAAAAACAGTCTGACCCACTCCACAGTGCACCTGAGGCAAATCACTTATAACACCAGACTAACCATATAAATGTCTGTGTTAATAGAATCATTTTAACCATTTTGCATTTAAAATAACTTATATTTGAGCAGCATCAGCTTCGTGGCTGTAAGCTAACGCAGCGGCAGAGTGATCTGCGAGAAAATAGTCCCTCAAAATGCGGTAATTCATGTGAGTTACCAGGTGCACTGTGGAGTGGGTCAGACTGTTTTTAATGCAGGCTAACTGATACCATGGAAATGCGTTAGCCTAGCATTAGCCTAGCGCCACTAGACTCTTCAAATATAAGAACTGCATGAATTTAAGAAAAAAATATCTCCAGACATCAACAACACTCTGGATAACTAGGAAATGAGGCTCAATGTCAAAAATCCTGAAATATCCCTTTAAGTCATTTTATCTCAGGATGGCCCTTTTTCCAGTGGACAGTATGACGACCAGAACATCCTGAATGACCAGGTTATTCCGTCGATGGATTCTTTCTTGGATCTTTGGACTTCTTTTGTTTTTTTGGTCAGACAGTATGCTTTATTCTTTCCCTCTGTTTTCGTTATTCATTTGTTTATTAGAGAAGCAGCAACTACAAAGAAACACTGAGGTCGTTTTCCAGCACTGACAGCACACCGCCGTCTGCCTCTCGGACGTGTTCTGTCGCCCAGGGAAAAGGCTCTGGGCCGATGAAAGAAAGGGGCTTCTTGATTTGCCGTGCTTTTATGTCGATAGGGGCCGGAGTCCGGTCTAGACATCTGCGAGGGCACAGCTGTTATCAGTGCTTTTGCTTCCTCACGGGCAGATAGAGCCGATAGAGCGGTGGACACCCGGCGCCGCGGCCCATTGGCGACAGGACACATGACTTATAGGCGCTGCTTTGCTTGGACAATGTGTCAAAGCGGCATTTGAATATTGAACCTGGACCGCCGAGCAAATCGCTCTTCTGCTGTGGTGGAGACTCATGAAATATGTACAACCATTTTATGTGTTTTGACTTTAAGTGCATTTTATAATAGATACATTTGACTTTTGAAGAACCAGTGCTTTCTCCACTGCATTTTGGAACTGCTTTAAAAGTAACAGTGTTTAGAGCTTACGTTTAAAGAGGGGGTATTATGTAAAATTGACTTTTTCAAGCTTTATATCATGTTATTATGTCATTCCCTCATTAAACACATGCCTGGAGTGTTGCCTTGGCTCATTCACATATTTTTGAGTAATCAGTAAAAACTTAGACGGCAGCCATTTTAGGTGTAGCTATGCCTCAGTCCTCCTAGGAACGCCCCCACCTCCTGGAGACGCCTCTGGACCTTTTGTCACCAGCCAAGCCACCAACCACTGCTCCTCAGCTCAGCAGAGCCCCTCCCCGCACAGTAGTGTTGTTTAGATGCCACAGCAGTGTGCTGAAGGGGGCGTGTCGGAAAGCTTCTTAAAGAGACAGAGGCCTATTTCAAGACGTTCAGTACAGCCATTTTGAGAGAGCAATTTTATTCAAGGCAGTTATTTTAATTTACTGCATATACAGACCAACAGAAGGTTACGTCATCATTGTAGTATGCTATAGACTGGTGCTATGTGATTGAAAAAAGCATAATACCCCCTCTTTAAAAGCTTTTATTTACTTATGTTTGCTTTGTTCTCATCGTAGGCAACGTCAGGCCCAGGGACCAAATCCAGCCTTGAGCAAATACCCTCTAAAGATCTGGGTATAGTACTACAAGAATACTGAAATATTGTCAATTCCCTCAAAAGATGATCTGGGGGATGACCTCTGAGCTCCTTTATGGACCTATCGATGAACCACGTGACTAGAGGGAACAAGGTGAAAGAAAAGCAGAGCCCCATTGACGGCAAAAAAACTCCACGTTCAACGCTTCATACGGCTACAAACAGAAAGGACGGACGGCGTACTACCTCGGGAAACAGTCAGCGAGCGGCTACTCTGGGAAACTTTGAACATTCTGTATTTTGGTCAGTTTATTTTCCCTATGCCCGTGAGCATTTAGCCATCAAACATCACAAATGATCAACAATCCAGATGTTTTCAGCTGTTGTCAACCCAATAGTTCATGAACGTATAAAAGTGGCTTCTGATCCAAATGTAAAAATGTACTCAGTTTTTTCTGCTTATTGTGGGTCGGGTTCACGTCTAACGGCCATTAAACATCATCTAATAATCTGTTTATTATAGAGAAACTTCAGAAATTGTATAAATGCCATGAATCGGACATTCTTACAGGTCCACAAAGCCGTTTACGATCATAAGTTTGCATTTGTAGAAACACTTTCAGAAATGAACACAGTTTATGAAGTTTTTTTTGGTGCAACCTGCCACACAAAGCCTGTCTGACACGTTTGCTGCACAGACAGCCATAAGAACTGCTCAAGCAGCTCCACTAATGCTAATATGACATTATATGTCATTACTAAAGGGCTACGTCAATGCCCGGAGCAAGTCTTCATCAATATGAAGTACGGCTACTCCCACTGAGAACTGGCACTTTGCCTCTGGCTGTGGAGGTGGGCAGGTTCAAAGGTCTTCCTGAGGAGGAGAGGGGTTTGTACTTTGTGTGATTTAAAAGTGATGGAAGACGAGTTTCATTTTGTTTTGTATTATTCGCTTTACTCTGATTTGCGTAAAAATTGTTCCGACAGGTGCAACATGAGAGCCCAGATGTGTTCTGGTTTCCACATGATACAATTTTGAGGCAGCTTTTTGAAAAGCACGTTTTTGCTTTAGGACACTATATCTCCAAAGCTTGGGACCGAAGACAAATTAATTTGTATCCTCCTGTGTGATGTGGATGTTGTTCTGTTATGAATGACTGTACAGTTTCTGTGAATTTATTTTGGCAGTCATCTGAATTCTGTTTTGAAATGTGTCTTGTAAGCCCATGAGGGCTGAGCACTTACTGTATGTGCAAGACACAATAATAACAAATCTATTAAAAAAAAACACTACTACACTCCCGCCTCCTGTTGACTTTAGGGGGAAAAAGTGTCAGCTTCAGCTTGCTTACCGACCCTTGCAGTGTGAATCTAAAATTCAGAAAATACTGTTACTACTCAGGCTCAGTGAGCAGCAGCAGAGAGGGGAGACCACACAAAAGCAAAGTTTATTTAAATAAGAGCAATGTGATCATGTGGGTCAGTATGAGTACACGGGTGACTGAATGTGTGGATGAATCGAACTAAACTAAAAGAAATGGATGCAGCATGGTGGAGCAGAGAGAGAGGCCCCGCCCAGTTACCTGCAGAGAAGGAACAACCATTCAAAATAAAGGCCACCCCTTGGCCGTCAGTATACAGTACATACAATAACAATGGCTTACACTGTGCGGCACAGTGGTTAGTGCTCGTGCTTCACAGCGAGAAGGTCCCGGGTTCGATTCCCACCTGGACGGGGCCTTTCTGTGTGGAGTTTGCATGTTCTCCCTGTGTCTGCGTAGGTTTCCTCCAGGTACTCCGGTTTCCCCTACCACTAAAAACATGTACAATAGGCCAGAATTTGTAAGTGAGTGGTTGGTGGTGGTCGGAGGGGCCGATGGCACAGACTGGTGCCTCGCTTCTGACAGTCTGGAGTGAATGAATGAATGAGACAGTGTAGCGCTTTGAGAAACTTGGTAATACAGGCTTGTAAAGCACAATACATGTTAAGGCATCATTATTATTATTATCATTATTAAATGATAAATGGTCTCAACTTATATAGCGCTTTTCCTAGCTGTGAAGCATGAGCACTAACCACTGTGCCATTGGTACGGCACAGCATTTATGTTAGCATTTATCTTGACATCACTTGTGCAGGATAAATGTGCAGGATTAAAGTTCTATTTCAAGTATGTTTTTGACAGAGCCACAACATTATGACCATGGAACCACAATCTCACAATGGAAGCGCTATACAAACAAAACTTCCCTTCCCCTTTGAGCCAGACCAAACACTTAATCACTGTGTGAGTTTTCTGCCTTTATAAAATCCGACTTGACGCGTCTGAGCGCCTCCTCCCCCATCGGGCCTAGAGCGCCTCCAAAGCGCTGACCATGGACTTCTCCTCTCCCCTCTCCACAATGTCACAGCCTTTCAGTGAGAGCAGCGCCAGAGCTCGGCGCCCACTAAACCTATTAGGAGACTGACCCCCCGATGCAAATCCGCTGCTGCAGATATTTAATCAGAGACCTGCACTGCCCAACTCGATTACCGCGCAATTGCCAGCGGATAATGTGCTAAAAGCTTTCCCACTGACGCGTCACTCCCTCCCCGGTATTATTCACACTTGGAGGCCTCGCGTGCACTGGGTGACAAGTATCCAGCGGCTTTCGGAGGAGTTTGGGACATCGCTTGAATATGCCATTAAAGCGACGATATCACAGAAAAAAACTGGAGGTGATCGTTATATCCCGAGTAAACACAACTGTAACGTGTTTTCTTAGGTTAGGGTGACCAGATGTCCCAGTCTACCCGGGACAGTCCCAGTTTTGAGTCCTTTTGAGTCCCACGTTCCAATAGATTTCTCCAAAACCATTGATTTGTCTCAATTTTACTCGTAATCTGTCCCAGTTGTCCCGGTTTTGGCCAATGTAGTCCCCGAAAATGAATGTCTTTGGCCCATGGGAGAATCAAGTGTAAACCAATTCAAACTCTCAATTCAGGATGTGGAATTGGTGCATGTCGTAAGTCGTTGACAGTTTAACCGTTCATCGTGGGTAAAGACAGTTTAGATTTGGAACCCCTGCGGCCTATTCCCGAATATTGTCCCAGTTATTTTGTTGGAAAATCTGGTCACCCTATCTTAGGTTGTAAAGCGAAAAGAGGCACAATCCAGCGCCCTGCATAAGTGCTGCTGACTAAACCATTATGTAAGAGGACTTCCATCTGGACCTTGGATCCGAATCACTGCAAAAAGTAATCTACAAATAAATCTTTTTCTTAAAGGAAGTCAAATTGTCCAAACTGTATTGTAAGAAATCAGTCCATGAGGAAAGTTATTATTATTATTTTTTACACTTAAAAGGTGCATTTCTCAACTTTTAATGCAAGAAAATAAAGTTGATATCTGTGTGTATTTGACCTTGTAGTGACCCAGTGGCTGTATGAGTGGTCAGCATGGCACCTTTACTTTCGGTCACAGTGGTCTCTACAACGCTGCAGGATCAGTTGTTTTGTAGGTTTTCTGGTAAGAGGCTCCGAAGACCTTCCAAACAATTGATCCTGGAGCGTTGCTGACCACTTATACAGCCTCTGGGTCACTACAAGGTAAAATACGAAGAAATATCAACTTTATTTTTTGCATAAAAAGTTGTGTAATGCACCTTTAAAAAAAAAAAAGAAATCAGATAAAATAATATCTTACTTGAAATAAGATTGTTGTGGAGGTTCTTTCTTAGTTTAAGTATAAAACTTGCCCCATGGACAAATGAGTAGTACTTTAATATAACTTGGTTTACAATATTTGTTATCTAGAACCATAAAACAGAACATTTATTCCTTAAAATGACACATTTCTTCTATGAATCATTTTTTTGAGCAAACAAACAAGTCGCTTTCTTTTGACCAACAGGCATCAACACTTTGTATCTAAAGACATTTTTTCCCCGATACCTGTTTTCAATGCCATTTCTTTCCGATACCAACAGGACCTAAATCTTTTTTCAGTGCCCAGCCCTAGAATTGAGTTACTCAAATCATGGACGAAGGTACTTATTTCTAGGTTGCTTTTCGGAGTAAACTTTGGACCTGACTGTGGAGTCCGTCAGTTAGAGTGGGTCTATAAAGTGGCTAACAAGAAAGTGCCTTGAACAACTCCCTCTCTCTCCTCTTGCTGAGTATGGAAGCTTAAACAGTCAGCACCAGAGCCTAAAACATCCACCCCGGCTTATCCTCTCACCTGCTGAAAACATCATTACAGAGAATTTGTGTTAACTTTCCATGTAGCCTTCAGGGTAGAGTCCGAACTCTGGGAGAAGCTGTGACGGGAGTGCTAAAATATGTTCTTATTACGAGTATTAAGTAGCCATGTTCTTCTTGTGTGTGCTTAAAGGAACAGGCCACCGTTCTTCCATTCTGAGATATGTCCTTACCTGAGCTTAGACGAGTTGATACGTACCTGTCTGGTCTTTGTGCCCGTGGAAGAGCTTGGTCGCTTCCAACTTCACCCCCGTTTGGAGCTATAGGAATATGCTGGGAGAGGCCAAATGCTAACAACATCTTTGGTCGTTTTTTGTGTGACTGAGCGCACGCACAAAGACCAGACAGGTACGCATCAACTCGTCTAAGCTCAGGTAAGAACATATCTCAGTATGGAAAAAACGGTGGCCTGTTCCTTTAACGTCAGGCCTTTCAAAAAGAACCCAACAGAACTGAAAAGGCCTTTAGATGCCGACACGGCTGAAATAACACTTGTCTGGCACGGTGAGAGCTATAATACGGTATCTGCTGCTGCTTACTGTGCTTTTCAAAGTGGCTTAAAAATGCTTGAATGTGAATACTGCAAAAGCTAAGCGAAATTTTCTTGAAATTGTACATTTGTCTTTGCTTTGAGAGTCACTTTTTGCTGTGAAGCTTTTTATGCTTAATTCTATTTGCGCAAAGATGGTATAAAGATTTTGTTATTTATTTATCAAAAAATATGAATATGTATGGGGATGTGGGGAGGGTTGCACCTCTGGAAAATCTAGCCCAGGAAAGAATTGAATTGAATAGCCCTGAGCTCAAACCAAGAGCGACCGTACCTATCTTACTGCATGTGGGCAATGAGCAAATTGTTTAGCGCTTCTTTCCTATTCAGTAGCTTTGATTTGTATTAAACCCTCATAAATGTGTGTGATTGACATTTTTGTTTTTCACTTGCAAACAGCACCCTGCACAGGGGCCCATTACTTAAGCTCAGAGATAGGACGTTTAGACAGTTACGGTCTAACACCAAAGTACAAACCCTACGAACAGTCTTGCTGAAACCCCCAGCTGGGAGCTCCTTCTGGTCCCAGAGTCATGGACTAAACACGGTCTTGTAATTCCATGTAACGACTTCTCCAAATAAACCTGCCGAACCTGAAGCCTTGTTCTCGGGGTCCGATGGGTCTCTGCACATTTTGTAAGCGTAGCCTCACCGTCATTGACCTTGCTAATCACCTTTAACTGTGAAACAGCTGAGGATATACGAGTAATCCTGATGCAAAACAGTCAGTCCCTGTCCGAAACACAGATTTGAATGTTCCCTGACAGGATGACACCATTTGCATATTCAACATCAACTACTATGGCAACATCGAAACACAGGGGCTTGTCTTGTCTCGCGATCACACGGTCTGGTCCGCTGTAGGAGAGGACGTTCGCATCAGTATGACTTTAAATGGTGTTGTTGAGGTTTTGGCTGAAGAGGCTGTGGAGGAGCAGCGGCTCTACTTCGAGCTGAGGAGACTCATTTCGACCCCTTGTGTCTGGGTTCTTGTCCTTTCTAGTGACCAAAAGTAAACGGTATAGGAACGTAGATGCAGCGTTAAACCTGGATCTTTGCCTTTCACTCGTGGACCAGGCCCTGAGATACTGGAACTCCTCCACCAGAGGCAAGGACTTTGCTCGGACCTGGAGAGGGCAAACAAACTTGTTCCTTTCAAGAACCATTTACTTTAATTTACACTACCCTTGATACATTGTACTTGGCAAATGTAGTACAATTCAATGTGCTATGTAACCATGCGTTATAACTTATACCGATGGGTTAGATTCACAATGGAATAATGTGTATTCGTACTTTAGAGGTACAAAATGTATTAAGAAAGAAGATTATTCCGCTGTGTATGTACAACATAGGTACAACTTACAGATTGTTAGGTACAATGTATCAAGGTACTGTAAAATAAACCAAACTTTTCATATTGCATTATGTCAGACCTGTAGCTAATCACAGTTGCTCATCATTTATTATCATTTTAAATACTTTATAATATAATATATAATATATATGTATTATTTAAATATTTAAATATGGTTACGTGAAGTGTTACACCATAAAGTACAATTACACAAAATTAAACAATGTGGATTTTCTAAGCGGATAAAAGGGGAACTATATTGTAAGGCGTAATAATACCAGGAGTAATTCAGCATCCGCACAGTAAAGTGAAGATATCACTGTGCGGATGCAGGCAAAAACGCTGTTTAATACTGCCATTGTTTTCAGATTAATGTACCATGCTTCAGTCTTTGTAGGCCTTATTGCACAGGACAAAACTTAAACTGGCTGACTATTACTATGTTCCTTACCACTGAATATTTGTGAAACTATGATGAAATTCTTATTTTATTTTTTTAACTTATCCTGCCTTTGTTCTTGTTTGAAGCCAGACTTACCAGTGTAATAAGGGACCTTACCGCTCAGTTACACTATTTTCATGCTTTAAGATGTGGCTGCATTTGGTGCCATGCCCCATATGTTGTAGTAAATTGTGTAGCAAAGAAGTGAATATTATTAGCACAAGCAGCTATGAAGTTTGTACTCTCACTTCATGTGACTCTGCTCAGTAGCGGGCACATTACCAGATCCTATTAGTGCAGTACCTGAAGAAGGCAGCCCACTCGGAGTGTAGGGATGTGACCCCAAAGAACAGCCAAAATAATTTGCATTCCCAAAAGTCCCTCCTGAGGTCCTACGTTTCCAGGAAATGCTTTCCCCACCTCTCCATCACCTGCTAAAAACGAACATAAGTGAAAAAATGAACAACTCACCATCACTTCACTATAGCCACGCAGATGCTATTGAAACAGCTACACAGCAAAGGGAAGTAGGGGAGGTAGGAGGGGCTTATGGGGATATTGTGTGAATACAAGAAAGCAAAACTACTGGATATTTTACTGAAGCTGTTTTAGATCAATATGGCATTTTCAAGCCAACAAAGTGTAAGTGATAAAGATGTGTTCACATCAGATTGCAGCAAAAGTCCAAATACCCGCTCTTAAAGAGGGAGTATTATGCTTTTTTCAATCACATAGCACCAGTCTATAGCATACTACAATGATGACGTAACCTTCTGTTGGTCTGTATATGCAGTAAATTAAAATAACTGCCTTGAATAAAATTGCTCTCTCAAAATGGCTGTACTGAACGTCTTGAAATAGGCCTCTGTCTCTTTAAGAAGCTTTCCGACACGCCCCCTTCAGCACACTGCTGTGGCATTTAAACAACACTACTGTGCAGGGAGGGGGCTCTGCTGAGCTGAGGAGCAGTGGTTGGTGGCTTGGCTGGTGACAAAAGGTCCAGAGGCGTCTCCAGGAGGTGGGGGCGTTCCTAGGAGGACTGAGGCATAGCTACACCTAAAATGGCTGCCGTCTAAGTTTTTACTGATTACTCAAAAATATGTGAATGAGCCAAGGCAACACTCCAGGCATGTGTTTAATGAGGGAATGACATAATAACATGATATAAAGCTTGAAAAAGTCAATTTTACATAATACCCCCCCTTTAAAGGCCCTGACTCATGAAGCCATCAGAATGACATACAAAAACAGCAGAGATGAGTTTCTGTGGTCCCTAAAACCTCTCTGGGCCCTGGCAACTCCTCGAAACAGGCTGGACGACTGAGGGCGTATACAGACATCTTGCCCGGCCTGTTTTCGTGCACTTGTCCCTTGAAGCATTTGATCATTTTGTCTTTCCGCACGGCGGCCCCTAACAGGATCTCAGCATCTGCAGCAGCACTCAGGGATATGACGAGGAAACCTTCCCAACAATTATTCTCCGGATAAATGGCCTCCGCGCGAAAAGGTCAGCAGTAAACGCCATCCAATCCCACCACGGCCCTCGCCCAGAGTGGAATCGGAGTCAGAATAATCGCCTCTTGATCGAATTTGCCGCTGGGACATTTGAGCCACGGTAATGAAATGGCTCTTGTTTTGACCCGACCCCGGCACCTCCCCGACCATTTTTAACAGATTACCGAGCGCCGCGGTGGGCGACCATTTGCCTACAGGGAGATATTTGATACGAGCGGGACGGGCGGCTGTGTTTTTGGCCATGTAAATCCGCATTAGGACGGGCCCCCAGCGCATATTTACAAGAGTGTCAAACAGGACGGCCCGAGGCGTGGTCGATATCTGCCTTTCATGGTTTCTTTCCAAACTGCTGATATAGGAATGTCATCTTTTTGCGGGTCCCATGAAAATCAGAATATGACCTATCCTTTGTCCGTCCTTTATGACCTTGATATACAGTGGGAGGAATAAGTGAGTACACCAATTGGAATTTCTTACATTTCTTCCTAAATTGGTCATAAAATATGGTCTGATCTTTATTAAAATCACAAAAATGATTGAACAGTGTCTGCTTGAACTAACACCACCCAAACATTTACATTTGATCATATTTTTATTGGCCATAACATGTAAACATTCACAGGACAGGGAGGGATAAGTAAGTACACCGCCTGAATCTCGCTGAACTGCAGCAGTTTTGTAAAGAGGAATGGTCTAATGGTCTGTTCACATCAAACGGGGCCAAAGCGTCAGGTTTACATTGAAAAATACATGGGGGACGCGCCTCGGGCGGGGAGCGTCGAGAGATCACGCTGCGCGTCCCTCGCCTCCTGTGCAGCGCGTTTTGAAGCTTCTCGCATGTGGGAACCTTTTGAGGCACATCCAGCGCCTCGACAGCGGCTGACGCTAGAGTTGGAATGTTCAAATTGTTGTTTAACTTTTTGGCGCTGAGCCTCTGGGGCAGATCCTATGCGGGCCCGCAGATGTAAACAAGTCAGAGTCATGGAAGATTAGCTTTATAGTGTTGTGAACCAGAGCGACAGCAGCTCCGAGACTTTTACAAAGACACACATCAGTGTTTCTTTTAACTAAACACCCAGGATTAAAAGCAGTGACAAGACAACTTATTTCAATGGCGGGATCTGCGCTGGGAATGTGTTTGGGCCTTGATGATGGCTGCAGCATACCCAAAGCTAATGCTACGAGCTAAAGCTCCAATCGATGTGAAAACGAGAAATATGTACGAATAAAGTCAATTAAGCCATCATTTACATAAAGCAACCGTTGAACAATGATCACAAACTGAGCCAGGCTTGTGGAGTTTGAAGTTTATTGCTCACCTTTCATCTACAACGGGTCATAGCCGATCAATTTCTCCCGGAGCTCGCTGCGCATAGAAATAATTATTCCTAACACTAATAATGTCAATAAAGCCGGCAACTACATAAAGCAGCCTTAATGATGATCACACACTGAGCCGGGCTTGACACATTTGTGGTTTATTGCAGACTTTTAAACAACAATGAGCTGTTTGCGATTGTAACAAGCTAACCAGGCTAATCTAGTTTAGCCACCAGCTTCCAATAATGTCCCTTCAAACTTCAACTTCAAACTTTATTTATAAAGCGCTTTTCATACCAAAGGCATCACAAAGTGCTTTACAGATTACAACATTTAAATCAAGTATCCAAGCAAACATAATGTCCAAAAGAGCGTCAGCAGTAGGTGGCGACGAGCGGCGTGGGTGTCCCCTGTCCTTAGACCCTCCAGCACGGCAAGGAAAAACTCAAAAACCCGGTGGGAGAAACGAGAAACCTCGGGGAGAACCACAGGAGCTGGAAAGATCCACTCCCATGGACGGACAGGCTATAGAGACCCAGGCCGATGGGATCCCCTCAGCAGAAGGACCAGGATCGAGACCATCCAGTCCTTGTTGTCAATCCAGTAGGCAGGGTTCCTCCGTTCAGCCGGGTTCCTCTGTTCAGCCGGGTTCCTCCATTCGATCTAGACAGGCACTCCCAAGGGGAGTGGGACAGGAGACACCATGTGAATGGTAATGAACAGACTACAGATAAGATAAATATTGTATCATAATAAGACAAAGTTTGTAGTAAGAAGAAGAAGAGGATAGCGCTCAGTGTACCGTACTTCCCACAGCAGTGTTTCTCCTAAGGCAGCTTTTACTTCAGGCTATGGGTTAGAGCTTTACCTAACTGACCTGATCATAAGCTAATTCAAAAAGGTACGTTTTGAGCCTAGTCTTAAATGTAGGGACTGTGTCTGCTTCTTTAACGTGAGCTGGGAGTTTATTCCATAAAACCGGAGCTTGGTAGCTAAAGGCTCTTCCTCCTACAGTAATTTTGGAGACCCGAGGAATCACTAGTAGCCCTGAGTTTTGAGAGCGGAGTGCTCTGGTTGGCTGGTATGGAACGATAGCGTCTTGGAGATAAAGCGGAGCCATACCCTTTATGGCTTTAAATGTGAGGAGCAGGATTTTAAATTTGATTCTAAACTCAACAGGAAGCCAATGGAGTGACTTTAGCACAGGTGTAATGTGTTCTCTTCTTTTTGTACGCGTTAACAATCTTGCAGCTGCATTTTGAACTAATTGAAAACTTTTTAGGGAACTTTTAGGACACGCTGCTAGCAGGGAGTTACAGTAGTCCAGCCTTGATGAAACAAAGGCATGAATAAGTTTTTCTGCATCACTCTTAGGTAGGATATTTCGTATTTTAGCAATGTTGCGCAGGTGAAAGAACGCAATTTTACAAGCCTGGTTTATATGTGTTTTAAAAGAGAGGTCTTGGTCAAACAGAACTCCAAGGTTTTTTACTGTAGAGCTCGTCGATACGCTAACATTATCCAGGGAGATGATCTGCTGAGATAGAGACTCTCTCAGTTTTTGAGGACCTAATATAATAACCTCGGTTTTATCAGGGTTAAGGAGGAGGTAATTTACAGTCATCCAGGTGTTAATGGCTTTTACGCAGGAACTAAGCGTATCTAATTTATCTGTCTGACCTGGTTTCATTGATAAGTACAGCTGTGTGTCGTCCGCGTAGCAGTGGAAATTTATATTGTGATTTCGGATTATGTTACCTAGTGGAAGCATGTACAATATAAATAAAATTGGCCCGAGCACTGAGCCCTGTGGCACCCCATAGCATACTTTGGAACACGGTGAGGACTGTTGGTTTACATTAACAAATTGGTGCCTATCAGATAAGTAAGATTTAAACCAAGAGAGGGCTGTTCCCCTAATGCCTACGTCAGTTTCTAACCTCTGCAGGAGAATATTGTGGTCGATTGTGTCAAAGGCGGCACTAAGGTCTAACAGAACTAGGATTGAAGCTAGTCCGGCGTCAGCTGCTAATAACAGGTCGTTGGTAACTTTGACTAAGGCGGTCTCTGTGCTATGATAAGTTCTGTATCCTGACTGAAATTTTTCAAATAAACTATTGTCCTGTAGGTGGCTGCAAAGCTGCTTAGCCACTACTTTTTCAAGGACTTTTGAAATGAAAGGCAAATTAGATATGGGCCTATAGTTTGCTAAAATATCAGGATCGAGATTGGGTTTTTTCAAAAGTGGTTTGATAACAGCATATTTAAAGGACTTTGGCACATACCCATTTTCTAAAGACGAGTTAATTATTTTCAATATGGTATCTGAGATTTCAGGAGTAATTTCTTTGAGGAGTTTAATTGGAATTGGATCTAGAAGACAAGTTGACGGTTTTGAAGGCATAATGATTGATAATACCTCAGCCTCATCTATAGTTATGAACCTATCTAAGACTTCAAAAGGAGACAATGATTCTACAGCTGGATTTAGATTAGAATAAGATAAGGGAAGCTTATCATTTATTTTATTTCTAATGGTTGTGATTTTATCATTAAAGAATTTAAGGAAGTCATCGCAGCTAAGGGTATCAGGAATGGAAGGCACTACTGCACTGTGACTGTTTGTTAGCCGGGCTACCGTGTTAAAAAGAAACCTAGGGTTATTTTTATTTACTTCAATTAGTGAAGAGTAGTAATTAGTTTTTGCTTTCCTCATGGCTTGCTTATAGGCGAGTAGGCTATTTTTCCAAGATCTAAGAGATTGCTCAGTGCTAGACTTGCGCCATAACCGTTCTAATTTGCGAGTCTTTTGCTTAAGCGTGCGTGTTTCTGCATTATACCAGGGAGTGATGCACCTAGGCCTAACAACTTTCTGTTTCAGTGGGGCCACAACATCGAGAGCTGTTTTTAGTGTGTGCATAACGCTGTCGACAAACTGATCACTTTGATTTAAATCAATAAGCGAGCTATTCTCTATAGACATAGTATTAAAGACTGGCTGGATCATTTCTTTAAATTTTAACACAGCTTTTCAGATAGTGTACGTTTTAATTGAATATTATCCTGTGGATTAGTATAATCTTCGATTAGGAACTTGAATGTAATTAGAAAATGGTCAGAAAGCGCGGGATTCTGAGGGAGAATGTTTAGGTCGCTAATTTCAATCCCATATGTTAAAACCAGATCAAGAGTGTGTTTATGACAGTGAGTGGGTTGATTCACATTTTGTGTAAAACCAACCCCATCTAGTAGGGCACTAAATGCCTTGCTCAGACAATCACTATTATTATCAACATGAATGTTAAAATCACCTACTATTATAATTTTATTCCAATCTAACACTATACTAGCTAAAAACTCAGAGAACTCTGCTAAGAAGTTTGAATAGGGTCCAGGGGGTCGATAAATAATAGCAAGTAGTAAAGCTTTTTGTTTTTTCCATTTGGGACAGGTAAGAGACAGTGTTAAACTTTCAAACGAATTAAACTTTAGGTTATTTTTGGGATTTAGAACAAGATTAGAGTGTGATATCACTGCAACCCCACCACCTCGGCCTGTGGTTCTAGCAGCCTGAAAATTAACATAACTGGGAGGGGTAGATTCATTAAGCCTAACATAGTCATCCTGCTGAAGCCATGTTTCAGTCAGGGCGAGAAGGTCAAAGTTGTTATCGCAAATTAAGTCGTTTACTAAAAAGGACTTTGATGAGATTGATCTAATATTCAACAACCCACACGTTATGTGTGGGTTATGTTGTTTATTGTTTTGTTTAATGTTTAGTTTACTCTTGGGTATTTGTATTAAGTTATTTGGTCGCACGCCAGCGTTTGTTTTGTGAGCTTTTAATGTTTTAGTGCTTGGTGTACGGGGGACTGACACAGTCTTTATTTGTTCTGGTATTTGTATTAAGTTATTTGGTCGCACGCCAGCGTTTGTTATGTGAGCTTTTGATATTTTAGTTTTTGGTTTACGGGGGACAGACACAGTCTTTATTTGTTCTGGAGAATCTACACACTTGATTTGTGACAATCCGGGAGCAGGGTCGGTGGTTACAGAGGAGTGTTCTACACGACTGCTCTGCGCCCGGGGCTCAAATCTGGACCGTCAATTTGGGCCGCGACTAAGGCTATCGGCCATATTCGTAGATAAAGGGATGCACCATCCAAATTTGGATGTATGCCATCCCTGCGCATGAGCTTGGGCTTTCCCCAAAAGGCGCTCCAATTATTGACATATCCAACGTCATTTTGCTCGCACCATCTAGACAACCAGCAGTTAAATGATAAATGTCTGCTATACATTTCATCATTGACCAAATTGGGCAGAGGACCAGAGTATATTACGGTATCTGACATCGTTTTAGCCAATTCACACACCGCGCCTACTTGCAATTTGAGAACCTCTGACTGTCTCCGCCGGACATCGTTACCACCCGCGTGGATCACGATCCGACGGAACCGCCTCCCTCCCTGCTTTAAGCGCCTAAGGTTACCCTCGATGTCACCAACTCTGGCCCCCGGATAACACCTAACCAAAGCTGCTGGGATCTTCACGTCCCTAACTATGGAGCTTCCAATCACCAGAGTATCAGGTTCAGCCGGTGTGGCGCTGAGGGGAGAAAACCTATTCTGGACGTGAAGAGTTTGGTGCGCTACGGGTGTGCGCTTAGCACTTCCCCCTCCCCGAACAGTCACAAATCCGTCCTGGTCTTGTCCCGGCTGCACGAGACCCGCTGCGGGGCTAGCCCCAGCCTGACTAACCTCTCTAGCACTGTTGGAGCGGACTGCGGTCCCTGCCACTATCTGACTGTAGCTAACACTAGCCTTCACTACATCTCCGGACAGCCGCTCCTCTAACTCGGACACCCTGGCCTCCAAAGCTACCACTACACTACACTTAACGCAACTACTCCTATCATCTGTGAAGGAGGCAGGGTTCTGACTCGACATACGGCAAACTGAGCAGGACAGCGCGAAAGAGGCAGAAGTAGACGGGGTAGCCATGGCTAAGCTAGCCAGAGAGCTAACGCGCTACGGAGAAGAGAGAGAAGGAATTAATCCACGCAGAAGTGTTGGTTCAAGCGGAGGAAAAAAGTCTCCGCGGAGATAATAGGCCAAATTAGATCTACAATAAGCTAGAGTGGACTCTAAAGCTACGTTTAATACGTGGATTAACAATAGTAACACAGAGAGAGCTAAAAAACTTGGCTTGCCCACAACGAGCGTTTCAACACTTCAAGCGTATGGGTTGGATATAGACTTAAACACTGGGGAGATCTTGGCGTAGACCATGGGGGTATAGTTAAAGATCCATAGGACATGGTAGTAGCATGTAGAGGGAGACCAGTTAGCCCAAAACAGCAGTTATTTTTCAGGCAAGAGCTCCTTCCAAGATGGCTACCAACACACTCTGAGCTGACGCACAGCCAGGGCGTCTTGACGCTCGGTGACATTGTGAAAAGCGTCTGACTTCAATAAGCACAAGCGTCCTACTAGGGGTTGTAGCACGATTTTGAAGCCCAAGAAGCGTGCGGTCTGAACGCAGCATAAGATTCATCCTGATCATTGTGAGCATCTAATCTGCTTATTCCACGCTGTTGTGAATTTCTAAGGTTTTTCTGCAAAATATCTTGATGATACTGATATAAATGCATAAAACTAGTGTTCCTCTAAGGTTTCAAAGGCTATTCAACAAACTCATCCCAGTAATTTCATCACTCTAATTTCCTTCACTGGGCAGCTACCAACTTCAACGGTAACGCAGGAAGCAGCATGTCATGTTTAATGCCACAAATATCTATTTTATCACAAATATTAAAACAATTTTAAAGGCGCAATGCATAACATTGTGGATTATAATGTTGCCAGCTTTGTTTTCCCTGTGATATTGGGCTATACAAAACAATTGTTGCATTGTGCGTAATCAAAGACTGCAATTTCAAGAAAGTTAGATTTAATGTCGCTTTGAATGATTTTTCAAAGACATTTAAGACCTAACCCTGGGGAAAAAATTGCTTTAATTAAGAAAGTTTATGCTGATCTTGAGCAGGTTTGCACTGTCTTGAAATCAAAGTGCCAATGGAAGTATTAATGAGAGAAATGTACTTGAACACTTTAAACTACGAACACTACGAACTACGAAGTGAGACCAAAAAGTAAATGGTAAGAAAACTCATTCTCATTCTCAATATTTTTTTTCTCCAAATCTGCTCCAAATTAGCATGTTCTTAATTCAAGCATTTGTTTTAACATCTAAAATAAAATTGCAATTATTTATTTATTTTTGCCACGCAGACACTAAAACTCGTGAATATTTAGTCGGACGCTTGACCTCCATTATTTCACTCGTTCTGAGATGTTTCTGACTCGATTCAATACATTTTGTCTATTTTTTCAGGTCGTTTTATCTGCCACTGGGGCGAGAAAATTGCACCTGTCCCATTGGTAGTTTTACTTTCTTATTTCAAATGAGATTATTTTAGAACCTTAATCTGAAATGTCATTTAAGAGGGGGTATTATGCTTTTTTCAATCACATAGCACCAGTCTATAGCATACTACAATGATGACGTAACCTTCTGTTGGTCTGTATATGCAGTAAATTAAAATAACTGCCTTGAATAAAATTGCTCTCTCAAAATGGCTGTACTGAACGTCTTGAAATAGGCCTCTGTCTCTTTAAGAAGCTTTCCGACACGCCCCCTTCAGCACACTGCTGTGGCATCTAAACAACACTACTGTGCGGGGAGGGGGCTCTGCTGAGCTGAGGAGCAGTGGTTGGTGGCTTGGCTGGTGACAAAAGGTCCAGAGGCGTCTCCAGGAGGTGGGGGCGTTCCTAGGAGGACTGAGGCATAGCTACACCTAAAATGGCTGCCGTCTAAGTTTTTACTGATTACTCAAAAATATGTGAATGAGCCAAGGCAACACTCCAGGCATGTGTTTAATGAGGGAATGACATAATAACATGATATAAAGCTTGAAAAAGTAGATTTACATAATACCCCCTCTTTAACAAGCAAAGTAAACTATCCGGAAAAAAGTCTAAATGAGTGAAAAACAGCTCAAAACAAGATTCATATTCATTTAAACCCACGCTCAATATTTAGTGGTTGTGGTGTAAACCTGGTAACAGGAACAGTTTTTGACCAACAAAAATGCCTTCAGATAAATGTTCTCTCACACATAGTAAAGCTACTCCCGGGGAAACACGAGCAAATGGACTTGTTTGGGTTGATCCTTATAAAAAAGCACTCATTGAGAGACATTTCAGATCCGATCAGAGCGTTAGGCGTGTTTGAAGTGGGTCATGCTTTCAGCGGTGTGGACCCTGCTTCACCTGCTGCCCCCTGACAGCCCCTCCCCTCCCTCCCCCGTTCATATGACTAATTACCGCCGCGTCTCGCTGCGCGGGGCTCTTTGAAGCCGGGCTCTGGTGCTAACTTGCCGCGGTGGTTTTTGGGCCACGGCGAGGTTAAGTTCAACTGCGGGGCCCCGTCTGCGCCGTCTGAACCTCTGCAGCAGATTAACGGCAAAACAGTCTGCCGTTCAAGCCCACTGACCAAATCTTCCTCTTTAAAACAGGAAAATCTGCAGTGTATGAATCTAGACTGAATCGAGTTTATTCACCTGGAACACTCGGTGTGGGAAAAATACCAGTTACCTGAAACACATCATAAGAAGGTTCTTTCTGGTTAAAGAGGGAAGCAATTTGACTGTTTACTTTCTCATTTCACTCTCTCTCTCCTTACTTTGCAAACATACAGACTATCACTTTAATGCCACAAATGCAGGAAAAATGTATCTTAAGATTTGCAAACATTTCATCAAACAGAGGAAAGAGAATTGGACAAAATGGCTAAAAGATTTGGTCAATTTAAGCCCAAACTGCCACTGAACAGCCCAGTGAGGCTTTATTGGTTTATGTGGTCGGGACAGTGCATGTTAATGAACAAGCCACACCGGATTGTAGCCTTGGGCTAATTTCCATCCGTCGTCCCCCATGTGCACTCTCATTCATCCTGGCCTATTGTACATGTTTTTAGTGGTAGGGGAAACTGGTGTACCCGGAGGAAACCTACGCAGACACGGGGAGAACATGCAAACTCCACACAGAAAGGCCCCGTCCAGGTGGGAATCGAACCCGGGACCTTCTAGTGAAGCACGAGCGCTCACCGCTGCGCTACCGTGCTGCCCAAACATGCAAATCCTGTTGTGATATTGGGCTATACAAAACTATGGAATATGTTTAGACTATCATTTTGGTATTTTTGATAAACCTCTACAGTAAAAATTGTTGAGCGACATTATCGTTTTCTAATAAATGTACATTTAATGCCCGTTTGAATCCAATTGAATGCTTTGTAATTCCCCATGGGAACCTGCTCATATACAGGACCGGCCAAAAGTTAGGAAACACTTTTTATGCATTGGCTCTCTCTTTATTTTCAACACTCCATTGTGTGATTCTCAATGAAGACATTAAACTATGAATGAACACAAGGGATTATGCAGGAAACAATACAGGGTGAAATAACTCTGAACTGAAACTAAAATATGTTTTGGCCACACCACCTTGTTGTGCCTGATCCCGTCAGAGCTCAAAGCTAAGCAGGAAGGACCCGGTCGGTACTTGGAGACCGTTTGAGAACAGCAGAAAGCCTGGGTGAATGTAGTGAGTGAGTGGTTGGTCGGAGGGGCCGATGGAACAGACTGGTTGCCTCGCTTCCATCAGTCTACCCCAGGGCAGCTGTGGCAACAACAGTAGCTTACTACCACAGAGTGTGGTGTGACTGAAAACTGCAATGTAAAGCGCTATATAAAACCAACGCATTATTATTATATTTTAAATTCCCTTTATTCTTGGCATTGTCTCAATGAGCTTCATAAGGTCCTTGTCCCTGAAATGGTTTTCAACAGTCTGTGAAGTCAAAACCATTTCTGTGACGACATTGTAAAGCTCAATGAAAAAAATGTCAAAAGTGCAAAGCAGTAATCAAAGCAAAAGGCCACTGTTTTGAATCTCCTTCACCTTTTATTTTGTTTAATACATACTGTAATTCCATCTGTGTTCATTCATAAATGAACGCCTTCAGTACGAGTAGTGAAGGGCAGTATGAGTGCGTTCTTAAGCAGCCCGTGAAGGCGACCGTCAGAACACAAGGCAAAAGTCTAAAGTCACTTGTGTAAAAGTGTAAAGTAGCTCTCCTTACCCCCTCCTGCCTGTGTTTTGTCCAGTCTCAGTGGGATTACCCCCGTGGCCTGGTGAAGGGTAGGTCAGCCTTGGAGGAGGATGTGACGGATCAGGGACCGATGAGGCAAAAACAAAAAACGCTAATGCTCTGTGAGAAGGAAGTGAGTGCAAAGTTGTTCAAGTTCAAAAAGACAACTTGGACAGAGACAGCCTGGGGGAAACGGACCGCTGTGGACGGGGTTTCTGTTACTACTGTAGGCAGCTTAGACTACAACATTTTAGTATAACTTCAAAATGTATACTGTGTGTCTAGAAAATAACCTGGAGATGTTATTCCTTTATATTTACAACACAGCGATGTCAAAAAAGGTGCTACACATTTTCAAAACGCACAAAATTACATATTTTAATATATTATATTCATTTCAGCTGTAGCGCCTTTACAGTGATAGTGATTGGATCAAGCTCATGACGTTTTGTTCAATCAGATCTGTGACGTTCAGGACAGAATCGGCTCTTTTGAACGACATAAAAACGTGCACCGTTTGAAGTAGGGCTGAAAGATATATCGTTATCGTATCGATATCGAGATATGAACATTGAAGATATTAATATTGAAAAAGCATGTTGACCTAATTTCCATCCGTCGTTCCCCATGCGCACTCTCAAACACACTCTCATTCATCCTGGCCTATTGTACATGTTTTTAGTGGTAGGGGAAACTGGAGTACCCGGAGGAAACCTACGCAGACACGGGGAGAACAGTATCATCAAAAGTATCGTTATCGTATTGATATTGAGATATGAACATTCAAAATATTAAAATCGAAAAAAGATATAAACGATAGATTTTCATCAATAAAACTGCACTCTTTTGTATTATGTTTTTATTTTTCTGAAAAATGCTTGTTTTCCCCTAACCCATAATTATATCGTATCGTATCGATATTGAGATATCTGGCATGAATATCGAGATATGAAATTTTGTCCATATCGTTCAGCCCTAGTTTGAAGCAGATTGCGACTGTGAAAAGAGACGGATCTTTAGCTTTCTGTTTTTCATGACATTTTGCTCAGGTTTCATCTGAACGAACTCAAGAAACTGCGCATCGTCAGCGTGCTTCTTTTCAATGATTATGGCTCATTGTTTTATTTATAGTCTTTCAAACTGTAAAAATGTGATTTAAATCACAAGTGTGAGCCTGTCAGCTGGTACAGGTGAAACTCAGAAAATTAGAATATCGTGAAAAAGTTAATTTATTTCTGTAATTCAACTTAAACTTATATGACATAGACTCATGGCATGCAAAGTGACATATGTCAAGCCTTTGTTTGTTTTAATGTTGATGATTTTGGCTTACAGCTTGTAAAAAACCCAAATTCCAAATCTCAGAAGATTAGAATATTACATGGAATCAATAAAAATAAAAATAAAATATTTTAAACAGAGAAATGTGGGCCCTCTGAAAACTATAATCATACATATGTACTCAGTACTTTTACTTGAATGACTGCCTTAATGCGGTTGCGTGGCATGGATGCTCTCAGCCTGTGGACCTGCTGAGGTGTTATGGAAGACCAGGATGCTTCAACCAGAGGACTCTGACATCTGAAGCCCATGTCCAGGATCCATCAGTGTGTGGAGGCTCTTGATGCACTGACTCCAGCCTCAGTCCACTCCTTGTGAAGGTCCCCCACACTTTTGAATGGCCTTTTCCTGACAGTCCTCTCCAGACTGCGCTCATCCCTGTGGCTTGTGCACCTTTTTCTTCCACACTTTTCCTTCTACTTAACTTTCTATGAATGTGCTTTGATACAGCACTTTGAGAACATCCAACTTCTTTTGCTATTACCTTTTGAGGCTTTTGTCATGATGGTTTTCTGCACAACTGTCAGGTCAGCAGTCTTCCCCATGATGGTGAATTCTACTGAACCAGACTGAGACCATTTAAAGTCTCAGGGACCCTTTGCAGGTGTTATGGATTCATTAGCTGATGACAGGAGACACTTTGAGCTACAATATAGTCCCTTTTCACAATAATATAATTTCCTGAGTTTTTTAACAAGCTTTGAGCCAAAAATCATGCAAAGTGAGATATATCAAGCCTTTATTTGTTATCATTTTGATAAGTATGGCTCAGCTTGTAAAAACAACACATACAAAATCTCAGAAGATTAGAATATTTGGAAAATGGACTGTATGTCATGGTTTTCTATTGGAACCAAAAGCAGAGCACAGCCGGTAAATGGTTACAAGTTTTTATTTTACAGGTAAGTATGGAAGTGTAGACCAGAGGACCAGTTGGACAGGGAAAGTAGCAGACAGGTGAGTATTAGTTGGTAGGTAGGCTGGCTGGCAGACAGGAGCTGGAGACAAAAAGGAGAGATTAGTAGAAAATCCAAACGTTTCCAAGATTTAGCCAAAAGCGTCAACTGACTGTAGCAGTACAAACGAACTGGCAAGGATCGGTGGAGAAACTGGTCCTCTTGAAGTGCCGGTAATTGCTGATAGGTGTGTAGCCACGCCCAGGTAAGTAGTAACCAGACAGACACAAAGGGAAAGACAGGGAAACAGAGGAGAGGACTGCCAAACATCATGACACTGTAAGCCATAATCATCAAAATTATAACAAATCAGACTTGACATATGCAGTTTGCATGCATGAGTCTATATCATAAATTAGTTTCACATTTGAAGTTGTATTACAGAAATAAATCAACTTTTTCACGATATTCCAATTTTCCAAGTTTCACCTGTAGGTCTTGGATAAAAAGGCGTTTCATCACCATGACACAAGTGTCTTACACTCCTGTATATGTACCATGATGGGTTAGGTGTTCACATGGCCATAGTTTTTTACAAAATAAATGCATACACAATAAGAGAACAATTGGAAAAATGCCATCTTGTCTTCGATAAGAAGATATAAATGTCCTTGAATTAAGGTTAATGCTGATTTTGAGTAGGTTCTGACTGTCTTGAAATAAGAACCCATAGAACAAGCATTTATTCATTTAAAATAAGAGAAATTAACTTGTACATTTAAAATAAGACAAAAACCCTTGAAATGAGACAAAAAAGTCAAAGGCAAGACAAAATATTCTTGTTCCATCGGTGATAAGATAGCCCAAACCTACTAAAAATCAGCACAAGGAGATCTAAAAACTAAAAAATACTTTTTTCCCCCACTGTAAAACCTCTTATTGCTAATTGAACAAACACATTTTTTAAATCTTTTGTAGATGAGTTCAAACGGACTCCAGCTTAACATAAAGTACCTTAATTAAAGTGATTTTAAGTCATTTATCCCAGCCAAATATCCCATTACTACAATCAGTAGCCATTGAAGAATGATATTACAGCGCTGCACATATCAATCTGGCTTATGTCAGGTTAGCACTGAAAAGATAAGTAGAACAACATGAAATTTAGAACAAAAATAACTGCAGATTTTCCACGAAGATCTGTTGCTCAGATTTCAAGCTGTAAGACATGGCTTGGTTTGTATTTCCTCCTGAAGCACTCCTCTCCAATTGTCTGTCTTTACACGACTGTCGAAGATCCTCCTGGTCAAACAAGTGTCAGACCTCTAACCGGCGTTGTTCCAACCCGGGCCGCTGAATAATTGACGACTCTGTTACTTAAAAGGCCATACTCGTCCGCCGCGACAGACACCGACGCCTGGAGAGTATCACGGAATAGCGCCGCAACACCCCCCAGCCTTTTAGCACGGGCGAGGTTTTAGCGGCACGACGGCCGCGCTAAAAGCTAACAGCTAACCCGGCGCGGCTACACGGCTTTAAGGAGCACTGCTGTGATTGTGTTGTAGTCGTGCGGAGCCATCGACCGGAGAAGAGCTGACCTCCCCGAGGAGACGATCACAGTCCCGTCTCTAAATATGACTTAAGGTCCCAGGACGGTGGACTGTGGACCTCGCCTCTGTGTCTCAGCGTCGGTTTAACCTGAGCTTTGGAAGTCCACACGTCAGCTCCACAGATTTTCACGTTGACAAGGGGAGTCAAGGAGAGAGGCTTTCATAAAGAACTGTCAGGGAGTGAACGGTGGAAGGTCAGAACAATGTTGGATTTTTGACTCAATAACTTTGATGGAAACTTTTGGTACTTTGTGCTTAGCCATAGGAACACAAATAAAGACGCCGGGCAAGGAACATTTATTTGTAGAGCACAATTCATACACAAGGTAATTCAAAGTGCTTCACGGTTACATAAAATTACAAGAAGCAGATCAAATCAATCCATAACCAGCAAGATAAAGAATTATCAATGACAGTAAAAGGCAAGAGTGCAGATAAAATACTTTGAGTTTTCATATGCACGGGTAAAAAGAGCTGTTTTCAGCCTGGATTTGAACATTGTCAGAGTTGAGGCCTGTTTCACATCCTCATGAAGACTGCTCCAGATTTTAACTTTAGCCTCACCGTGTTTAGTCCCGACTCTGGGAACCACCAGGAGACCCCTCCCTGGGGTCCAGCCCTGTGCTTCTCCTCCTGGCCTGAGGCAGTTCATATGGTTCTAACATGTCAGACATGTACTGGTGGCTGGCCTGAGCACTGGAGCACGACGAACAGGTTTAATTTCAGCTGAGTCTCCATGTGGTCTCCGAGAGATCTCAGTGGTCTTAAGCAGCTGTGTTGCTAACACTATTTGTTTTCCTCAACAAATGCATGGATAAGTCTCTCTAAGTCTGGTTTAGACACTATAGGCCAGATACTGTGCAAAAATCTCAATTCTAGCGAATTGAGATTTCAGAGTGGTGGATATTTGCTATGCTTCTTCGCCACTTGGGAGAGGGCGTTGCAAGAGGAGGTGACTACTTTGATGGTAGCACCACTGACTGTCATGGTTTGGGCTATTTTTAGTTGGATTGGGGTCTTGTTTCCCCTGTTTTGGTTTTGTGTTTCTGTCTTGTGTGTTTTATTTTGACATTCATGGTCTGTGTCATTTTGCTTTGCCTTCCTCCCCTTGTTTACCTGCCCCTCCCTAATGTGTTGCACCTGTTCCCCGTTTCCCTGATGTGTATATATACCCCGGTGTTTCTCTTTGTCGGATCATTGTGTTTCTGTGCTGGCTGTACTTTGTTACTCGTATCTTGCTCGTCCCTGGTTCCCGTGAATGCTGTTCTAGAAGTTCCTGCCGTGTACTCCGCTCGTTGTGAGTTCTGCCTGTGTTGCTTTATGCCTGTTTTTTACTTGGATTTTCATCCATTAAATTTGAGTTGAAACCATGAGCTGCTCAGCATTTGGGTCTTTTTCCCACACTTCACCTACTCATCATGACACTGACATTCATTTCCTCGTTTACATTGCGCTGCCTTGTGTTCTTCCTTAAGCATTACAGGCTCTCACAGGTCAAACTAAAAACTTTATTAACCCCATCATGAGCTAAACAATGTTCATGTCTCGAGAGAGAAAGAGCTACAGCCGTCTGCTGTGGCGTGGATTGGACCTCACATGTTTGCAAATGCACATGTTCACCCCCCACTCCCCCACAAACCTTCTCCCTCGCCCCTTCCCGGCCGTGGGGTCTGGTTGGAGGACATTGGCTCTTGTACATACGCCGCCATTGGCCATAGGTGTTTCTCCACCCCACGTACTTCCCACTTAAATGCGCTAAGTCTGGAGTGGCAAGATGTCAAAGCGCGCTCCTACGAAGTGCAAAATGTTACGCTATAGTTTGTGTTTTGAAACACAAGATCAGGCCCTATATAACTCTGATATATCTCTCTGATCTTGGCAATGAGACCCATCCTCAGGACCGTCAGTGAACCGCAAACCCAATCTATTGTGTTGTTAAAGTGTTGTGACGCAGTCCCAGGCAAGAACCCACAGCAACACGAATACAGGGAAACACCAATCAGGGCGGGCATGAAGGATGAATTTTAAGTAAACATTGCAATGATATCTACCTGTCTATCACACCACGCTGAAGACTCCTCATTGGTTACTTTCACTGGCATGGCGCATGCGGTCTCTGTAAACACTATGCAGAACTAGCTAATACCGATGGATTACTCGGATATTCTTCGTTTTTTGGACGACTCCTCACAATGGGACTTTTCGCGACACAAGATGAAGTCTGGAAGCTGCCGTGTGTTTATGTACGTAAGGAGGACGCGATGCTCCTCAACGCGGGTGAGTCCATGTTTACACCACGCTTCACATTTGTTGTTAACGGTTCAGCGCTTTTGTTAACTTTAGCAGGACATAAACGACTCCTTTATGCTCTTATATCATTTGGGTGAATGCATTGTTAGGTAATCTGCTGATTCGTAGTCTGCTGTTTAAATTATGCTTTGGTGCTGTTTGACTGCTGTCTATAGTACACTTTTGCCTTGTTGTAGGTCTGAAGCTCTGGGAATAAGCGTTGTTTGTAATGCTTGTTCCGTGGGTATTTGCTGATATGTGGTTACATGCTTCTTTTTAGTCTGTGGTGGCAAATGCATTTAGTAGATCTGATAGTAAAAATAAAAAAAGCACGTACACCTTGTGTAACAGCCCCACCTAGAGTTTACATCACCAGCCGCCACTGCAAACAAACATACATGTTTTAATGTTAGGGTAAACTGGAGGAAACCTACATCGTCTGTAATCCGTAAATCAGAATCCTTCGCCCTTTACGGAGATTTTGTCAGCTGCCTCGGACACAGGTTTGCTTTTAGCCTGTTCCCGCCCGTCTGTTAGCGAGACTGTGTGGTGTGATTAAGTGTGAGTGCGCTAGAGGGGCCCGTGGGTGCCTGGAGGGGCCGGGGTGCTAACAGCCGGCCCTCAGAGGGTGGGCCCCCGCTGCTTCATGTGCAAAGAGCCCCTGTTATAGCCCTGACTAACCTTTATTCACCCCAGCAGACCCCCAGCCTCCTCCTTCAACACCCGCCGTCCTTATCCTGTTTATGCTCCGCACGCATCTCTCAACTGGACATTCACACAACTATTCTTTTGACAGGTCCACTCTAGATATGGCACAAAATATGTTACTGGATAAGCTGAAATGTATTGGGAAAAGTATCTAAAAAGACCTTGTGCTTTTTACAGTATTATAGTACTTTTGACTCCACTACATTTCTACATTTCCAAAGTAAAAAGTAACAATAGCAGTATATTTTGTCCCTCTTAAAATGCGTATATCAAATATTGCAGAACAGTAGGTGGTGCTATGCAGGTATACGATTAATGTCATCAACTCAAGAAAATAGGTTTGTCCTTGTGAGATTTTGAGCGCAAGTGTTATGTTTTTGAAGCCACAAAGCAACTCTTCACAACACCTTTAAACTGATGTGTATTTTCTATAGCAAATATTTCGGTACTGCTTACTTTTAAGTAGATAAAACCAGCTTTTGGATCGGGATAATGCTTTGGCGACGTAATGGTATCATTATAGCTTAAATATGTCATGTAAATGAACGATTAAGGATTTCCCAAATCGATTTGATTTGATTGATTTTCGATTCAGTTAGTGATATCACGCAGTACTAATTTTACTTGGATATGGAAGACATTCTCAGAAGAACTAATGCTGCAAATAATAGAAACTAACTCTAACTTGGTACATTAGTAAAAAATATGAACATTAAGAATTTAACCCAAAGCAATTACATTAATCATGTACTTTTTATTTAACATGACCTGACCAAAACAAAAATGCAAGAAGTCACACGGCATTATTATGGGACAAAGACGTATTAAAAGGATCAATTTAAGGACTTTTTGAATCGATATCGGGATATTCAAAGGAAAATCGATTCAAATCGACATCCTCTTGACTCCTGCAAGACCTCCGAGACTGCATGGAGACTTGAAAAAGTCTGGTAGCTTTTCATTGCTGACAGAACCATCGCCATGGTTACACATACATTCAGCAGAGAAAATCTACCAGAAACCCAACAATTAATCCTGGAGTGTCCTAGACACCCCCTCCTGGAACCTCCACCTTAACGTGGTGGAGGGGTTTGAGCACTCGAATGATCCTGGGAGCTCTGTTGTCGGGGGCTTCGTGCCCCTGGTAGGGTCTCCCATGGCAAACAGGTCCTAGGTGACGGGTCAGACAAAGAGCGGTTCAGAAGCCCCTTATGAGAGACCAACAGGCCCGGTTAGAACCATGAGGCCGTCCTTCTGTGGACCCACCACCTGCAGGAGGAGCCATAAGGGCTGGTGCAGCTCCAACAGCTGCCCCCACGACCGGGCAACGGACAAGTGGAAGAAGATGGATGGATGGATGGCGTCCTAGACACCAACCATACAGCCGGGCCACTAACAGGCCAAATACGCACTAGTTTTCTCACACCTGTGATTAAATTTGCGTGCCCAAAGACGCATAGGCTGGTCCATGACTTAATAAAAGACTTTTTTACAATTTTTCATAGACTTGAGTTCCTCAGACATTTTTCTTTAGACTGCTTTCTTTACTCAACATGAGTGTCCTTCAAGCAAGTCTTTAGCCTGTGTTTTCCATGCCTGTTCAGCCCTGTCCTTGATCATCGTTTATAGGAATCCCAGACCATTGATGCACTCACCCTCATCTGTTTCTCACACACTAGTTTTTTTATTGAATCATCTGTGCAGCCAAGGAGAGTATCTTACAGATGAAACTACCAGATACTTTGTTTTAGATCAATATTGCATTTTCTAACCAACAAAGTGTAAGATCGTGGCCAAGATGTGTTTGAGATCATTACCGAATGCCTGCAAAAAGCGCGATGATATAAAACTTTGAATGTTGCCGTCTCATGCTCTGGCATCTCCTTCTTTGGCAACCAGCGCTGAATGTTTCTAGAATTGGCGGGATTATCCAAATTAGCGGCTAAAATAACAGCGGAGACCTGGACGGGAGCCAGCTGACCCAGTCAAAAGGCCTATTGTTGCAAGTGTTGCTATTGGGGGAGGAATTATCAGCGCTTAGTTACACCACCTCACACATTAAGAGGCTGGCATACTCTGCAGTCAACACGTACCACTGGCATGTTGTGAGCCCAGACCGCCACCTGCTCATAATCCATACATGTATGCACTCTCCATGTTCGCTCGCGGTAATCACCTCCGCTGCCCTGTGTCTTTCTGTCAATATTATCGATCTGCGCTTTAATCCGCCTGTTTATCCGCCGCAGGTACATCGACGCGGCATTCCTCCCGGTGTCAGAGGCGTAAAGAGCCCTGCACCATCCGCTTCATGCCTTTGACCCCGGAGAAAACGGTCGCCACGGGTCAAAAAGTCACAGCAGGGATTACGGGTGCCTGCCACTTGACCCACTTTGAACTCACTGTATGGGGAAGGGACTCTCTACATTGTCCGCTTTTCCACACAAGTGTGAATGGTTTAGCGAGAGGACTTTGGTGTACCTTGGAGATTTCAGTGCTGATTATGAATGAAAATGCAGTGTAAGGAGTCTGAGTTCATTACAAAGAAATTTAAGATCTATTTCAAGATGTTCTTTGTCTGATTCTTAGATTCATGTAAGACATGTACACATTCATCCGTATGAAGCAACAGGCAACAAGCAACTCAGCAAAAGGCCGAACCTTTAGGAAGTGCGGTATATTGAGAAACCCAGTGGGAGAAACGCGAAACCTTGGGGAGAACCACAGAAGGAAAGATCCACTCCCATGGACAGGCAGGCTATAGAGACCTAGGGCCGATGGAGTCCCTTCAGCAGACGGGTCAGTCTGAATGTGGAAGTCTGAGCTTCTGTCAAACCCTGTGCTGCTCCTCCTTCCAGATGGTTTTGGATGTACCCAGGTCCGGGTCCAGGCCGTGGGGCGATCCTGCTTTTGTCATGGCAGCGCCTAATCTGTGGAATTCCCACCGAGTCGAGCTGTGAGTCATCAATGACCTGTTACTGTTCAAGTTCAGACTAAAGACTCAACTATTTAGACAGGCTTAGTACTGCTCTATTTAGTTTCATTTAAGGGTAGGGCTGGGCAAGTAATAGAATTTTAATCTAATCATGATTTTAATAAAGGTCGATCTCGATAATCGCGTGGTGCGTTTTAATCGAGGAGACGGCGCAATGCTGCAGCGCCTGTCAGGTCAATCCCAGGGAATACTCGGCCCAAACAAACAGGAAGCACAGGATGGCACATGCGGCACCAAGAGGAGAGGACCTGGTGATTTTAAGAATAAAATCAGCAGCAAAGTCCGCTAACACGTCTAATGGGACAAACAGAAACATGCGAGGAGCCGTCAGAGGATCAGAAGAGGCGCGCGGGGATGAATAGTTTACCTTCGAAGAGGAAAACTATCGATCACTATTTGGACCATGTAGACTATTTTTGAGGCTGCAGCCGTGTATTAGCTGGACTCTAACAGTGAATTGTAAGTTTGATCATCTTTTATACTTATAAATGTGCTGTTTACGAGTATTTCTTTATGTACATATTAAGTTGTTTGCGCGTAAAACTCCATAAGTCGTGGCTTTGTGGCGTTCTGCACTGAACACACACACCATGTGCTCGCTGTCTGCTTCTGACATTCTGCAAACATTCCACTTTTTTTACACATCCTTTGCAGATGTTTGTGTTGTTGTGAGGGGATGTTGTACTCTGAGGCTAGAAGTGTGGAGTTTGTTTTTGCTGTTGAGCATCTGTTTACTTGCTAGTCCAGGAAAGGCCGCATTTATTGTTTTTTTCTATAAAAAAAAAAATCGACATTGAAAATCGAGATCGATCAATATGGGGAAAATAATCGTGATTATTTTTTTTCAAAAATCTGCCTATTTAAAGACGTTGCGGAGGGCCCTGGAGAGAGTTGCAGCTGGTCACAGAGATGTCTCCGATAGGTCCCCTTGAAATAAGACGAGTCTCCAGGCAGTCATGGTGAAAACGAACAGATTAGATCTCAGTGGAGTCTCCATGTGGTCTCCAAGAGGTCTACGTGGTCTGGTCTCTAGCAGCTGTGGCAATGAGATCTCAAAGAGACTCCATCCGACTCTTTGAGATCTCCTTGGTATCCAACAGGTCTCGGAGACATTGCAGGGATGTCACAGAAACGTCTCACAGGTTGAGGACAACAAATAGTGTTGGCAACACAACTGCTTGAGACCAGACCGTGTAGACCTTTCGTTTTCACCGAGACTACCTGGAGACTCGCCTTATCTCCAGGGGACATCTCAGAGACATCTCGAGTCTCCAACTAGTCTCCAGACCGGTGAGATAGGCCCGTCAATGTTATGTTTTTGTGGAAAGCACTTAGTTCTGCCAAGTGTTGTTGTAAAGTGCTCTAGAAATTAGTTTAGTTTATTTGAGCAGCAACACTCTGCTCAAAAGGTTTGGGCCGAAGCAAGAGCTTATAAGCTCCACCCCCAAAATCAATACAATTAAAATCATCATTTCACAAGAACATAGTGGAACAACAAAGGAACAAAACAGCAACAAGGAAACAACAGCAAAACAAAATAAAAGAAAACAGACCCTACACACCCTCAGCATCTGACCATACCCCAAAACAGAGCAATATGATACTGACGTAACAACTAATTACAAAACAACTATGATAATGCCACATACTTACAAACTATTTACAAAGAACTATAACTTACAAACATGTTTGAAGTGTTCGTACATCAACAGAAAGAACCACAATTACAACAACGGTGTAGTTTCATGTACGAAGTCTAGTACAAAGCAAGTAACAAAAGGCGATCATTACATTTCAGTCAGATGGTTACCATGCCTAACATTGTTAGCATTACCAAAAGTCACTAATTTTATGTTAAAAAGACAGATTAATATACATAGAAATAAACTTGATTGATTGACTTTTCAACAAACTTGTAAAATAAACTTCAGTGTAGTGTGAAACACACCACGACTTCCATTGGACACTCAATTGCCAAATGCCTGATTGATAAAACAGTAAAGGTTACGCCATAAAACCCATCTGGAATGGCTAAAGAGAAGGGACGTATAGATGTGTATTTGCTGCTTGAATCAAGGGTTACGTCATATTTTCGTGGTTGTGAACATCATAACAGTGGAACGTTTCTGTCTTTGCATTGACATTGACAATCCATCTTGCAGCGCAAATTACACTGTACTTGTCTTAAAATATAATGAAACTAAATCAATGTTCCTAATGTGGTAGCTTAGAGCGATTTAGTTTACAAAATGCTCATCTCCTTGCCTTCGAGAGCGGCTGAGGGGGAAAAGCCAGCCGCTCAGTGGAGGTGCTGCTCTTCCTCGTGCTTCAAGTCAAGCAGAAAATCTCAGCAAATGAGTCAGGGCCACGGCGGCTGGTCAGGGGCTTTCATCCCGCACAGCAGGGGGAGGGAAAGGGGGGGCCGGTCATGTTCAGGAGCAGCTAAATGCCTCTCAGCATTAGCACTCGGCTCAAAGTGTCATGTAAACATTAGCCGCTAAGAAGCACTGCAGCCCACTGGGACGGCGCGGCTAAATCTGTGAAAGGAGTGAGTGAAAAGACATTCAGAGACGAGGAGGAGACAAATCAAGAAGTTGCTACACAAAAGGCCATGGCCAAAAACAATCCACCGCTCCATGTTCACTTCCGTATTAACAGTGAGCCACTCGTGACCTCATGTCCTCTACTCTCCTTGCAGATGTCGTTCAAACATTTGATCAGATTCACGTTGCATTTATTTGGAAATTAACGGACAACCTAGCAAAGAACGTATTGTGTGTAGATGTTCCTGATTTATTGTGGGCCACAGGGCTCCAGGCCGGAGAGGAGCAGATTCTTGACCTCATTGCCTCCCATCGTTCTCCTGTGTTTGCTTCTCTATACTTGTTAATTGTAAGCTGTGCAGGAAAAGCCATTTTGTTTGTGCCACTAAAATTAAATTGGCTGTTAGAGTAGGTTCATATTTATTTACTATAAGAATTCTACACTGATAACCCTATGATAACGCAATAGAAATAGACTTTGTTTGGACAAAAAAAGGAAAGACCAACAAGAAGATGTATTCCATTGCTCTCAATCATAGTTGGGCAATCTTTAAAGCATTTATAAACGCTTTAGATCTGTGAGGAAATCCTTTCATTGCCCATAAGAATTAGCTTAAAATGTTTGAACATTTAGAGTAATCGCAAAGTGAGGATACAGATTGATTTCAAAAGTCAACAATCAAGTCCCCTCCTGATTGGACCTGAAGGAGGAGCGAGACACACAGAATTTTAAATGATCGTTTAAAAAATAAAAGACAGGCAATCAAATGTCTCCATTATTCCATTATGTATAAAACCCGCTAGACCTCAGCAAACATGTTCTGAATGGCATAAGATTCTTGTATTGGTCTGGCAGTCGATATTTCAGTCTTCTGTACAGCACAGTAAGAGCATGGAAGCAACATAGTAATAACCTGTAATTGCAGTAAATACTTGGTAATTACTCAAGGAAAGAAGGCACACAGTGTTACCAACCTTTTATTGCAATATTGCCATACCCATCTTCTATTAAAGGAAGGTTATACTGCCAACAAAGGAGAAGTCATTATAGCAGAGACCTGACATGAGTGTGACTGTCTGGTCTCCCCAGAGAAAGCCCTGCCCAGTGCTCTGTGCAGCTGGTGTTAAAATAAATCTATAGAAGCCTAATGTACACAGTCTCACCTCTGAGTGACGCGTGCACGGTCCGACAGGCTCTGGAAACATGGCACAAAACAGTTTAGGCCCGTGTTGATAATGGAAATCAATCTTGTCTGAGAATCGTCTTGGTTTGTTCTAATGTATTTTGGGACGAGGGGCGAGGTGTTTTAACGCCACAGCAATGTCATTTTTGTGGCTGAAGTTAAAGAGGTGGATGCAGGTCTGGTCTTTCTCAAATGGCGGCAGAAATAGGAAGAGTAGGAAAGGTAAATACTGTATGTAGACTTTGGTTCTTACTTTCCAGGTATTGATTGATAAAACTAGCTGACAGGCACATACTTTTTTTTTGCTCCGGAGCTTGTATCGCTCTCACGGAAGCAGATTGTCTTGAAGCACTGGGTCTGAGCCTGTTCCGGTAACATCTGGTCATGTGACTAAAGCGTAAATGTCTCAAAAAGTGCTTCACTGCTCATTGGGCTCAGAGCGTTTCAGTGTGTCGCCTTGACAGCTTCGAGCAGCGAGGCGCTAAACCACGGATGATTTCTGGTCCATACTTTGGCGATGTAAACCATGAGTGATAGTAAATGTGATGCATTTCGCAGTAGTAAAGTCTGCCCACAAGATGTCAGGGTTCAAAACAGAATGAAGCAGCTCTGAAGCTCCGAATCTTTAGCGAGACTTTTGTCTGGAAAGAAAGCCTTGAAGTGTCCCAAGGCTTCACTCGCCCATCACTACAAATAATCCAAACACAAAATAACTGATTTCAAGTATTTTCCCTATAGCCGTTAGCATTAGCCATCAAACATTGCACATTATGAACGATCCAGATGTTTTCAGCTGTTGTCAACCCATCAAAAACATTTAGTTCAAAGCATAGTAGAAATCATTAATGACTGTACAAACCTTTAGTTTCCTTTCCTATCTTACTTAAGATACAAATAAGCATATACAAGTGTCCTGAGCTAAATGCTAACTCAAATTCAGTTTCTGCTTTTTGTGGGTTGGATACACGTCCAATGGCCACTAAAGATGATCTTATAATATGTTAATGATAAAGAAACCACAGAAATTATATAGACGCCATGAAATGGACAAAACATAACTCACGCTCAATTTGAACAGGTCCAGGATTCGACGGCTAACAGAATGTGCGCATTTGTACGAGCAGACTCAGGTGAAGACATTTCTGTGATTTCTATGTTAAGTACAGTTAGCCAAGTGTTGGTTTATTATGGTATAAACTACAGCAAAAATGCCACTGTTTATTGTTGTAGTCATATTTGTTTTGCAACAGTTCAGCGACTCTTGCGGCGAAGAAACACATGATGGAATGCTCCGCCGTGTGGCTTTAGTAGAAAGTGTAAAAACAACATTGGAGAATCCGGAGCTGGACAGAGTGTTGATTTAGGGTAGGGGTCTTGTTGACAGCCGTTCATGCTCGGAGAGGAGCTGTGGACGGACGCCGAGTGACCTCTGACTCCCACACTTACCCCCTCTCTAAACAGCAGCGCCACCCGCTCAGTGATTGATATTCTGACTCTTCATTTCCATCCATAGAAACGTTTAAAGAAATGAGTAAGATACGAGAAATACTTAGAGGAAATGATCAACTTTCATCAACTTTTGACTTCCGGTTCAGGGGTGCTTTATGGTCCTCTATATTTGACCCACCCTTCGAAGGCGCTGGGGCTGGGACAACTCCGCCCACAACTGCCCATTTCTCCCTTTTGTTTTTTGATGCAATATATATATATACAACAGGCAGAATATACAATAAGTTAATTAAAACCAAAATAGCCAGGAGATGTAGGGCAGCAATTACAAGAACAAAACAATGAGGGAGAAAAACAAACTACAAAACTATAACAAGTGGGGGGGGAAATGAATGGCGAAGCCAGGGTTTCCGCAGGCAGCAGCAAGTCTAATTTAATGAAGCTTAAGCGTAAATTCAACCTGGAAGACCTACTACCTGCAGCACTCCATTCATTGCCTCACCTCCGACTACACCTCACTAATCATCCAATCATCACTTCATCGATCTCTTCAAACAATCATTGCCCAGGATTCCCCTCTTAAGCCCCTCGTTCACCACCTCAGCCGTTTCCCAGCGTGCTGCAGCCCTCCTCCGCCCCTCCTCCGCCTGGCCTCACCCCGACTCCGGTCATCGAGGCTCGTCGTCCACTGGCTGCCTCAGACTCGTCCTATACCATCACCAGTGTCCAGACTCTCCTACATTCATTCATACCATACCGCCTTTGCTCTGCCCCATCCCGTCAGACCTTGGAAGCTAAGCAGGAAGGGCCTGGTCGGTACTTGGGAGACCGTTTGGTAACAGCAGGAAGCCTAGCAAATGTAGTGAGTGAAGGTGCGTTCAGACCGAACGTGCGTCCACGCTCCTTCAGCCTCTAGTTGGACGCCAAACATTGCCGCTTCACACTCGCGAGAAACGCCTGTTTGCGGCGCGTGAAGTTTTGCAAGCGTCATAATTAGGAGGCGTGTCATACAACTCAGGCCGAGCGCAAACCGCGATGATCAACTTCTCCTCCATGCTGCAGGTCAGGGGCGCAACTACCCCCCTCCCACACACACACACACACATGGCTCTTTGATGGTTGTTTCTTTTTTTTTAAAGAAAATAAATACCCTCTGAATTGACTTTATTTGAACGAAAATGTCACTATTTCACACAATATAACATCGATATTTCCCTCTATGGAGTTTGTAATCACAAAAAACAATCACACGGCCCGATTAAAAGCAATTCTTTCATTCATGTAACGTTTCCTCCTCTCCCTCTCTCTCCCTCGCACAAGAGGGGAGAAAACAACGCAAGTGAAAGAGGTGATCTCCTCTGTAACCGTGTTTATTATTTCATTAGGACTTTTATTTCTCAAACTTGTTGCCTTATGCTCACTTTGAGCTCCTCGTGGGGGTGGAGATGACTGTCCCTCTGCCAATCCTCCACTCCTCTCTGCCCCACTCCAGCAGTGACTTTTGTTTCGCAAAATAAGCACAACTAAAGTGACGCCCCTCCCCCAAAGAGGAATTAAAAAACGATATGAACCTGTTCATATCGTTCACTGTAAAGACTCGTTCAAAAGAGCCGGATCGTTCATGACCGACACACACAGACTGTTAAAAAGAACACATCACTATTGGCGCCCCTATGAAAGGCATATTGCGTATGCCCTTTTTGCGCCACTGCTGCAGGTAACAGGTGACGCTTGTGCTCACTATTTGAGCCCAGTCCCTGATTGGTTAACAAGGCGTAAATGAACGCACGTGTAGATTGTGATTACTTGAGTGCATGAAGCAGTGGGCGGGGCATCCCTGCTCTGTACTGCGCTGTTCTCACTGACTTTGACGCGCGTTTCTCCTCATCTGCTCGCATTTGCAACGCTTCATACGCGCGGACATCTTTGCTTACATTTCGAAGCGCGTCGAAGCACGTCTACATAGGGTTAACATGGAAGTTGGTGGCGTGTCAGCGTTTGGTCTGTACGCACCATTAGTGAGTGGTTGGTGGTGGTCGGAGGGGCCGATGGCACTGACTGGTTGCCTCGCTTCTGTCAGTCTACCCCAGGGCAGCTGTGGCTACAATAGTAGCTTACCACCACCGAGTATGGAGTGAATGAATGACGACAGTCATTCAAGCACTTACCAAGCGCTTAGAGAAACTTGGTAATACAGGCTTGTAAAGCGCATTACAAGTGTAAGGTATAATTATTATTATCATGCCCACGTATTTCACAGCGTTTATCCACTGTTATCCACAAGGGTCTGAAAGCCAAACATGATTCATGTCACATAAAAAACTCTTCTAATGCCGCTTTGTTTCTGTGAGTCCTTTCAGGTTGAAATGCTTTTTAATGCCCAAATACTGTATTTTGATGCCACAATAGCAAATCAAAACAAACCAAATCTTCATATATTAATATTCTCCATCAAACAGCTTTGCAATTTCCCACTGATTCAATAGAGCATGAACAACAAACCTTTGGTCGTAGACTTGTAGAATATAAATAAAGGTCTTTTCACAGTTTGTGTTTTCCGAAAAAAAGAAAAAATCACATGTCACCTCTTGCTGAAAAAGCAGCTCTGATTGTCTTGGATTTTCTCATCTCAAATAGTTTTCCAGAAATAATCCAAATACAGCCTATTTTACATTCAAAACAGCATGGCTAAAGCCCACAGAGAGTTTTGTGAAGGCTACGTTCTAAGTGCTGGGATTGGAGAGGGAGTCTGGAAAGCCTAGAGAACTTGAGAAATAAATGGCTAACACTGAGACATGCTTTATTGCTGGTAGACACTTGCCGTTGTGGAGCTGTGGAGCGGCTGTAGAAGAGCAGAGGTCAGCAGAGACAGTGTCCTGCAGGATTAGCCCACAGACAGACAGCCTGTCCCTGGACTGGACCCCCTCCCCCTGACCCTGGCAGACTCTCCAGGCCTGATAAGAGCACTCCACACACCACTGTAACGGGCCGACATAAGACTACAGCTTTACACTATGTTACTGGTGTTGTGGTACGTCAGAAGGACTCCACAAAGTTCAGCTTTCTTGGGTGTATTTGACAGATTTAAACCCAAGAACAAACGCAGCTGTTATGTCCTCATATGAAAAGACTCCTAAAAATCCTGCTGACTCACTGCAGCAAAGCCACAAACTGTTTGACCTGCTTATTTCTTAAAAACTCTGGTTTTGTCTATTGGGAAGATTAGCAGCCACGCTTCCGTGAGTCAGCCCCGGGGCAGCTGTGAGGGAACACTGACCTAAAGGGTGTGCTATGAGAAGATTTTGAGTATACATCTGAGACACTGTTTAAAGGCCCTATACGGATTTTTCCAAAATTAAAAAGAAATTGTTACGCAAAGGTCCGAAACTTCTTTTTTGCCTTTATAAAATCTAATAATAATTACTGTGCTTTGAAAATAATGCAATTGATTGAATCCTGTCTTCTCGGTTTTAAAACTTTTGCGAGACATATTTCAGTCATTTCTGGGCCGTTTAAAAAGAAAAATCCAAAGTGTCAAACCACTGAGCTATTTCTCTTTCTGTATGTCTGGGCTGTATAGGTACTGCTCTGCTGCAGGGAGACCACACAGCTGCTCTTCTTTCCAAGGGTTCAAAGTGCAGATCCAAAGGTCCGCCATTCTGTATCCTCTGCTCTAGTGGAATAAACATGTAGTTTGGACCTTCAGTATATTGTAAAAGCAGACTTTTGCGACATCAGATCTTTGTGCACTGTGTTATTCCAAACCGACTTTATTGATGGTGAACACTCAGGTGAGTAGTTGAAAGTCATGAAACGTGCCAATAAGCTCCTCCCTGTAAGGATAGGGACGTTAGAAATGTGTTGGGAAAGTTAGGAAGGAGAGTTAGAATCTACATGTTCCCTCAACATGTTCTCATGAGACTGGTGTAAATGACATTGATATTTTATCATTTCACAGCCCCTCAATCAAAAATGCACAGTGAGAGTGGGAGAGGATCAGCCTGGCTCGACCGCACCTGATTCCTGTCTAAAATAGAGCTCACGTGTTATCAGCGTGTGAGAAAACTGAGTCCAGATAAACTATCAGCAGCAGACCACGGCTCCATTAGCGAGACGCAATTAGTAAAGCTCCTAAATGAGCCCCCGGCGGCCCGGCTCAGCGTGGTGCACGGCTCTGGCACCGCGGGGTCTGCAGGACCGGATCGAGCTCCCTTCGTCAGGCGTCGGAGCGTTTCCAAAAGGCCCTGGTTCTGATCTGGAGGCGGCGTCCTGACAGGCCGGTCCTGCCGCTCTTATCGGAGCGGTATGTAGCGCTGACAGTGATGGCCTGGTGTCCGCCGGGCCGTTCCCAGGGAGGAGGAGGAGCAGGGTCTGCTTCTGGGGTTTGTTTATGTCGCTTAAGTGTTGAACAAGTACTTTATGTGAGAGGGAGACTTTCTATGACCTTTATTGACTCGAATATCGCCCCAAACACAAGCGCTCGCTTCACTAGCATTATGGTTAATATCAGTATCCTTCTCATTTGGTTATGTAAGGGATAATGCCTGACGAGGTGTGAACTGTCCAACGGTTTTGTCGCTCTTTTGTTGCATTTTCATCCTTGTTTTCGTCAAATTTCTGTCGCTATTTTGACACTTTTTTCAAGAAGCTTTTAGATTAGGGTAATGCCAAGCTGGAGAAAATGTGCTTGTTTTATGTTTTTTTTTAGTTATTTGCATAACAAAGATTAACGCACATACAGCGAACATATATGCGTACAATTTAGGTCATCTAAATCCAAAAAGAGTAGATTGAACATTCCAAGACAATGCCAATGCAACAGAAGTCATTATATATATATATATATATATATATATATATATATATATATATACATTAGGGCCGGGACTTTTTTCGATTAATTGCGATTAATTAATTACATGAGGTTTAGTGCGATTAAAAATATTAATCGAAATTAATCACACTTTGCTTTCCACACTTCAGTTTTAATTGCACAATTAATGGCAATATTGCACTGGTCTGTTGGACTTGGTTGAACAAAAATAAACAATATTTTGTTGCTTAAGCTTATGTATTCAGTCATTATTCAATGGTATACTAAAAATCCTTATGAAAAAACTTACTTCTCAGTGTTCTCAGGTCAAATAATTATATGCGATTGATTTCGATTAACATTACAAAGCCTCTAATTAATTTGATTATTTTTTTTAATCGAGTCCCGGCCCTAATATATATATACAGTATATATATATATATACACACTCATAAAAAAAGAAAGAAAATGCGCTCAGATCTGGTGGGGTTTAAGAGGTTAAATAAAAACTATAAATGATGAGATATTCTAATAGGTGTAAAACAGTTGTTGGTCTTTTATCTGTTGTTATTTCAGCAGGAGATTCAGATAAAGGTGCTGTTTTTTTGCTGTGGTATCTATGGAACTCCTCAACTGTTTGGACCCGGAAGTGTGTGATGTCACACTTAACGTGTTAGCATCCTTATTTATACGTGGTCATATCAGTGGTATATTGCAAAACATTACATTGACCTAACGCTATTAGTGATTTTGTTACATTTTTGTACAACTTTGAGCTAGATAAACGTTGTCTAAAGTAGTCCACTTTAGGAAAACTGGTTTAAAGTATTTGTGGGGAAAAAATAAATAATAATAATTCAAAGTAGAAAATACAAATCTGTTTAAATAAGTGGTAGGGAAAATAACTTTGCGGCTTCAAAAACATGAATTAAATTCACCCTCTGTACAGCAACACGACGGGGACAAAACCTCTTCTTTGTACATCTGCACAGCGCCACCTACTGCTCTGGAGTGTGCCTTATTTGGCTTTTAACCTCTTAACCCCCGTCTTAACCAAGCGCAGAAATGTCACTGGCCAGTCTCCCCCGGAAAATACATTTATTTCAAGGGACTTCCTGGTTAAATAAAGGTTCAACTGTTCAGCTTTACCCAAATCTAAAAGCTTACAGTCTGTAGGCCAGAGTAACACCTCATTTGAAAGCTAAGACCTACAAAACGAATCTAAATGGATCTTTTTCCTTGAGTTGTTGCCGCCTTGTCGTCATTGTGACATGTGTTATTCATAGCTTTTTTATCATGTTTTTGTCGCTCTTTTTGTTTTGTTTTAATCCTCGGTTTGTTTGTCATTATTTTGACGCTTTTTTGAAGAAGCTTTTAGATTTGGGTAAAGCCAAACTGGAGACAATGTGCTCGGTTCAGGTGGGGGTTAAGAGGTTAAAGTGACAAATAGACTTTTTTCCTTTTGAGTCTATAGAAAAGCAGTAGAGTGAAAGTATTATATTTATCTTTCAAATGTAGTGGCGTAAAAGTAAATTGACTTCTTTACTATCATGCCATGTCCTACTCGCTCCAGAAGTCTTGACAATACTGACAATATGCCCCAAATGTGAGTGTCCCCTGTACCCTTACCTCACGTCAGAGCTATTATTGGCAGGTTTACGGTAAAACAGTAAATCACTTCCTGTTTATCGGCCTATGAGGCGACAGAGCGGCAGATTGCGCCGGTGCCCTGTCTGGACATGGCTGATTAGCCGAGTGGATAAGAGGGAGAAGCTCTGCAGGGCCCGGGCCGACCAGAGCCATCACTCTGCCATAACCTGATCACATACAGGTCTGTGTCACATGTTCTCACGAGGGATTTATGAGTGCGACACCGTCTCCCCAGAATGACGGACTACAGCCCAAATACAAATCTAATCTGGCCTACGTGATGCAAAATACTAGATTCTCCCACAGACTAGGGTTGGTTTAGGGGTCAAAAGGCCAATTTGAAAATAGAAAAATATTATCTAATGCAATTGTTCATTAAAGCAGTACTAAGTAACGTGTTTACCTTAATAAATCCTTTCCGTAGTCCCTCTGGGGGTAATACAAGTGTTAATGGGATGATTGGGGGGTCTTTCATCTCCCCCTGGTGTCTCTGGCCAGAAAACCATACTTGAAACTTGACTGCCACCGGGGCGGAGCGACCAATACACACAATCACGGTGAAGAAGCTAACAGGCTAACGGGCAAAGCTAACTGCGGGCTAGCGCCACTTTAAACAGTATTTACAGCCAAGTTTGAGTGAAAAAAAATATTCCCATTGTATAACTGGATGTACAACATCCCTCTCTCCCTTCACCTTTTCTGTTAGCGTAGTATTTACTCTCCAAGACATTTAATAAGTTAAAACATCGTAACTTGCTAAGACACCTGCAGTTGTGCTTATGGCCTCTAGGGGCAAGAGTTACTTAGTACTGCTTTAAGAATGTCTTTTACCCACAACCTTATATGAATTATTGAAGTTAAGTGATGTGAGTGTTTATTTAAGTAATGACTTGGCCGTAGCCTTTAAAAAAGTCATGTGGTGCGACTGCGATTCACCTTAAAATGACCTTAATTTAGCTTTGCTTTAAATTATAGAGAACATGTATCAGGAAACATTAAGGAAAGTGTTTGTATTATTTTTAGATAATACAAACTGACAGATTAATGTCATAAACCCTCTCCTAACTATAGTTCACAGACTTTTTTCCCCTGTAAATTAGATAAAACTGAGCAAAAGCTTTTAAAGCAGAGCTAAGTAACTCTTGCCCCTAGAGGCCATAAGCGCCACTGCAGGTGTCGTAGCATGTTGCGTTTTTTTTTTACTCATGAATTGTCCGTGAGACTAAATACTACGCTGACAGAAAAGACAAAGGGACAGAGGGATATTGTTCATCCAATTACACAATGGAGATCATTTTTTTCACTTGTTAGCTTCTTCTTCGTGATTCCATTAGTGTGTATTGGTGCTCCGACCCGGTGGCAGGAAAGTTGCAATTGCTATGTGCGCAAGTACCTCGAAACACATCTCCAGGTCTGTTTTTGTAACATTGTAAAGAGCTCCAAAAAGTAAATTTCATAAAACACCCCCTTTTTAACAGAGAAAAATTAGAAATATTGAATGTTTCCTAGGAATGGCCCTTGACCTTAAAAATGGTTCCGTGACCTACTTTAAATTTTTATTCCACCAGTTGAGAACCTCTGGAATAAAGTACTGCCTGAGGAAACAGGATTCAGGAATGATCTGTTATAGCGTGTATTGTAAAAACTGCGATTTGAATTATTATTATTATAAAACACTGGAATAGATCTCAAACTGAAATACTGCTGTGGCAGTGAACAGTGATGGAAGTTTTCCTTAGGTACTCCTGTCCTGACCCGGATACTTACAGAGATGAAGGGCTGGGTCCTAAGCCATGCACTGTCACACAGCTCTCATGTTGAATAGTAGGGCTGCACGATATTGAAGTAACTTGCGATACGCGATACGGCTGTGCAATATCGCGATAACGATATTATTGCGCTATTTCCAAAACAAGACTTACAATTTAAAGGGGGGTATTATGTAAAATCGACTTTTTCAAGCTTTATATCATGTTATTATGTCATTCCCTCATTAAACACATGCCTGGAGTGTTGCCTTGGCTCATTCACATATTTTTGAGTAATCAGTAAAAACTTAGACGGCAGCCATTTTAGGTGTAGCTATGCCTCAGTCCACCTAGGAACGCCCCCACCTCCTGGAGACGCCTCTGGACCTTTTGTCACCAGCCAAGCCACCAACCACTGCTCCTCAGCTCAGCAGAGCCCCCTCCCCGCACAGTAGTGTTGTTTAGATGCCACAGCAGTGTGCTGAAGGGGCGTGTCGGAAAGCTTCTTAAAGAGACAGAGGCCTATTTCAAGACGTTCAGTACAGCCATTTTGAGAGAGCAATTTTATTCAAGGCAGTTATTTTAATTTACTGCATATACAGACCAACAGAAGGTTACGTCATCATTGTAGTATGCTATAGACTGGTGCTATGTGATTGAAAAAAGCATAATACCCCCTCTTTAACTAAATTAGGAAATGTTTAAATAAAACGTTAATTAGAACTTTTACACATTTATAAATTCAGTGCATTTTTTGGCTGAGTTTGCAAAAAAAAGTGTTGATCTCCGTCCGATGAAGATTTTAGTGATGGTGCGATGTATTGTGGCCTCTCACGATACACATATTGCATCACCTAATATCGCGATACGATATTTTTTGCGATATATTGTGCAGGACTATTGAACAGAGAGCATATTTACTTGCAGGGAGCGCAGGAAGACTGGCACTCTCTCTGTGGAAGTTTTAGTGAAATCATTGTTCAGTGAAAGGGGCTCTTTGGTGTCCAGAAAACAGAGTTGGGAATAACGGCGTTACTAACGGCGCTACTTTTTCGGTAAAGGAGTAATGTAATGAATTACTCTCCCATCGTTACAACGCCGTTATCGTTACTGGGAAAACAAAGTGGCCCGTTACAATTCGGCTGGATGAAGCGCTCTGGTGTCAGGCATCTAGACAGCAGACAGCCCCGCTCACCACATCTGTGTTTCATGCAGCAGCAGCATGGACAGCGCAGGCAAGAGCAGGGGTGGTGATGATTGGACGTTGGGTGGGCGGAGTCTCTACGCACGCTGCCTTTGTTAATTCCTCTCACTTCTAAACTCAACAAAGACAGCGAGTCAGCGACAATGGCAACATCGACGAGCCAGGGCAATTCAAAGGTAGCACAGCTCATATCGTCACACGCTAACACGCTAACACGCCTCCTAATCCAACCCCGAGCCCCGGGGCAGTTCACATGAGCTCTACTTACCATGCTGCCGCTCCTGCTAGTGCACCTGAGAGTATTCAGCCTTCTCTCCAAAGAGGAACAGACTGACGGACAAAGATTTGAAAAGCTTCTCCTCCTACATACATGAGGTTCAGTGGTTAGATGAGTGGAGTTAGTAAAGATGTAGCTCTGTTATTGTCAACAAATACAAAGACACAGATCATTTCACTACTTAATAGTTTGTTTTCCCTTTGTTTGTCATGCAAGTTCATATTTGTGTGCCTTAGAGTTACACTTAAATACAAAGTGTGTGATTATTATTATTTTATTTATTTTTCTGTATTTCAATGTTATATATATTTAGTATTTCTAGGCATATGGCCAGTTGCAATCTGTTCACTTTAAATCAATGCAAAAATGTGTTTCTATTTTTCATTCAGGTACTATGAACATCTTTGACACGAAAGTACATAATATAAAAATATCTTCATAATTACTTTGCAGTAACTAATTACTTTTACAGCATAGTGACTGAGTTACTTTCTGGGAGAGGTAATTTGTAACGGTAACTAATTACTTTTTGAAAGTATAATGCCCAACACTGCCAGAAAATAGAAAGTTTAAAATCTATAACACAAATATCAGAAGAAGAAGAAGACAGAAAGACGTGGGCTAAAGGTTAAGGTTTATTTTTACGTAACTCTCTCCTTCAAATAAAGGAATGCAGGAATAGTGCCTCAGCGGTTCCTTTCTTTCATAAACCATCAGCCTCCTCAGCCTCATGTCCTTCAACACTGCAGTGTCTAGACCTCAACAGAACATTTTGCAAACAAATCCATTATCCACCTGCCTTCATTCTTCCTCACACTGCACTTGTTGCTTGTTCATATATAGTTGCTTCTCTTCGTCTTTGGTCAGTTCTAATCTTAATCTTCGCACTTGTCTCACCACGGCCAGAGTTTTTGAGCTACAATGTCCGTTTCCTTTGCCCGACGGTGAGTGATCTTTCAACTCGTGAGGCCAAATCCGAGTGCAGCCAATTGCTACATATCGGCCGCACACTTGGAAAAACACACGCTCAGAATCGGGTTAATAAGCAGCGAATACGGGAACTGCTCTTAAATGGAGGAGATGGGACCCGGCTAATTCACTTAACCATCAGCCACTGCTTCCTCGGGCCTTAAATCTTCATTTCTTTTCTGTTTTAAAAGGTTTTTGGAGCGATAAGGGCCGAGGCTGTTGCCACAGTGACCGCCTCCCCTCCTCAGACCGTGCATGATGTCATCGGCAGCATATAGGACAGGACAGTAAACAAACATACGCCCGGCTGTCGGGGTCTGGTCTGTGAATGGGGTGAGGACTTGTGAGATGGAGCTACAGATTCAGAGATAAAGGAAAGGCCTCTCAGGATGGATTTTTAAAGGAATACAGCACTTTCTGTGATTTCTACACAGCCTTTAGCGAAGTACATATTTGTTACCAATATCTAATAGAATAAAGGGAACAACTAATTAGAAGTATGCTGCTGTTCCACATTGTACCCTTCAAGCCTGTGCTGTTTACTGCATGACAACACCATTTCCAGTACAAATGGAGTGCAGTCGTTGTGGGCAGCGCACGCTGTAACACACATGACTGAAGGAACAACAGAACGGCGCTAAAGGTTTTGTGAGTGGCTATACTGCCTCTGGGTGGGGTTTATAGAATTATTCAGAGGTGACGAGGAAAATACTAAGGTGTACTTTTTTGTCCCTCTGCATCTGACCCATCCTTTCGATGCCACTGGGGCAAAGCGGAATTTCACCTATTGTGCATGTTGATGGGTGAAACCGGAGCAACCGGAGGAAACCTACGCAGACACGGGGAGAGAAACTTCACACAGAAAGGCCTGCACAGTCTGGGAATTGAACTCGGGATCTTCTTGTTGTGAGGCACAAGTGCTAACTGCTCAGCCACTACTACTGGAGGAAAGAAGCCGCTAAAAGACGAACTATGAAGGTCATCTACATGCAGAGGTTATGCTAACACCAGCTTAAGTTGTGCTCACAGCGGCTAAATGCTATCGGCTAAATCACCTTTTTCAGCCTAGTAGCCTACCAGATTATTTCTTTTCATCCATGTAACATAATGCTTTAGAAAATGTAACTATTTCAACTGGACATCAGTTTCAACAAAACTAAAAGTCCAGTTGAAATAGTTAATTTTCTAATGCTAGTACCAGATGGCCTGCATTGTGCAGGACTGCACAGCATTTTCAATTCAAATCCTAAAGCCGTGTCCCACATTCAACTCTGCTGCTGCACACACCTTATTTTATTCCTCACATGCTTATTTGTATTCTCTTTGCTGATGACACCAGGCCAATGGACGCACTTTTTAACTGCATTTTAGATATCAAATCCTGGATGGCAGAAAACTTTCTCCAGCTTAACCAGGACAAAGCAGAGAACGTTCATGTCTTTAAGAGCAGGCTCAAGACCCACCTTTTTAGCTTAGCTTTTAACTGACATCTATTAATTTAGTCCTAATGATATATTGTGTGTGTGTGTGTGTGTGTGTGTGTGTGTGTGTGTGTGTGTGTGTGTGTGTGTGTGTGTGTGTGTGTGTGTGTGTGTGTGTGTGTGTGTGTGTATGTGTATGTATGTACGTGGATATATATACGTGTATGCATGTATGTGGATACATACAGTATATGTGTATGTATATATATATATAAAAGTTGTAATCTGTTAATCTGTAAAGCACTTTGTGATACCTTATGGTATGAAAAGCGCTTTATAAATAAAGTTTGATTGATTGATTCCTGTCTGTGCTATTTCTCCCCTCTCTCTAGGGGGAAAAAGTTCCTCTCCATTTGAAGTGTGGATCACTGACCAGGGTCATCTTAGTTTGAAACAGAACAGTCCAGTCTGGCTTTAGAGCCCATTGTTTAGTTGTCACTGCAGTGACACGTGAGCTCAATGACAGCTCAAACACTTTGATGTCTCTGTTGCATTTTGGAGTTTGTCACAAAATGATAGCTTTGCTATAGTTCAATATTGAATCAATGTAAAAATCAATTAAATAAAATGGTATATTTTATCCGTTTCTGTTCTGCCTCTTTGCTGTAGACAGTTACTGTTATACATGTTTTGGCTGCACTGAATGATACTGCTGAGACTGCTAATGTTTGCACTGTGGGTATTTATTAATGGGAATCTGCTCTTTCATAACAGGCTATAGGCGCATTGAGTTGCCTTGTGTATGAAATTCGCGGTATAAATAAAATGGCCTTGCCTTGCCTATGTTCTATTGTAATGGTTCATTGTTTTATTGATTTGATCTGTTTTCTTGTAATTTTATGCAACTGTGAAGCACTTTGTGTATGAATTGTGCTCTACAAAGACTTGCCTTGCATTGTTAGCCTATTTACTATGACTATAACAAATGAAAGTGATTGGTTGACTGATTGATTTATATTGCCTATATGATTAAAATAGGCAAAATAACGCTAATAATAATACAATAATGTTTGAATTTGAGTGTAGTTTTACATCTTGAAAAATGTCTCTCATTGTCCTGCTTTGTCCCACTTTAAAATGCTTCATGTCCCACATTTGTCTGGTTACGATCTGGTCACCCTAAATCAGAGGCCAGCAGTCTGTTCACGTCACGTTAGCATCATTGGATAGTTAGGGTATGTAGCACAGTAGCATGGCCTATGGAGTTCCCAAATTGTGGGTTGGGATCTATTTCCATGAATCACTGACTTTCTCCCCCCAGCCTGTGAACGTAAAGCTTTGTAATGAACCGGTTTGCTCACGCCAAGAGTCCGCGTCCCACTCCCTGTCGACAGATTTATCAGTGATTGTGGTGGAAGTGAATGGGAGTGTTTTTCAGGCTGATACCCAGACTCCAGGAAGTGTCCACAGACCTGAGGCGGGTTTGTGGTTCACACAGACGAGGCGACTGCACAGAGGGCCTGGCCGATAGCCTCCCCGACACCTCCACTGCTCTTCAAACTGCCATGGATCTCCACCTACCAGCGGCCCTGTTAGCGCACACGTCGCCCCGGACCATGTGTTTCACCAAAGTCCGTCAGCCTCCAAACTAATTCTATTTCCAAGAGGTCTTTCCTTCATCTCAGGATAATAACCTTGTTTTCCCTAATTCCCATTAAGTCATTCATTCAATGTGATGATCAGTTCTGGTGTTTTTATGATATCAAGCATTAGACATTTTATAGCAAAAAAAAAGAAAAGAAAAAAGAGCCATAATTTGGTCAAAGTCTTCTATTGTTTTTAAGCCGCAAAGTTTTAAAAAATTGATTTGTACTTTCGGCTTTGATTACTTACGTATTTTGTGAAGCAAATACTTCAGCACTCTTACTTTCCATTTGTTTACTTAGTTTTCTTTCATTGTCATAAATCATTTTTTAACTTTTCTAGTTTTCAAACCTCCCATAGCCTATCTCTAAAGGGATAAGGTTATAAACACGTATTACAGATTCCAGGGTCACTGTAGCAATAATAATAATATTGCTAGTAACAACTTCCCTGCTAATTCTTGAGCAAAAAATAAAAGCTTTGTAGTTAACAAATGTTTGCTTTTAGAATTTACCAGAGGACAAAAAACCAACAACAATTCCACTTAAGATAAAAGGCTTAAAAGTGCTCGAATTAAGAGCATTTGTTGGATTTTGAGAAGGTTTGGACTGTCTTGAAATAACATTGCCAATGGAACAAACATTATTTCACTCCAAATAAGAGAAATTCACTTGCATGTTTGAAATATGAAAAACAACAATTGAAAAGAGATCCAATTGTCAACCTTATTAAAAGACGTCCAAATCTACTCCAAATCCTTGAAATTCCCTCAATTCAAGAACTTTTAAAGAGGGGTATTATGCTTTTTTCAATCACATAGCACCAGTCTATAGCATACTACAATGATAACCTTCTGTTGGTCTGTATATGCAGTAAATTAAAATAACTGCCTTGAATAAAACTGCTCTCTCAAAATGGCTGTACTGAACATCTTGAAATAGGCCTCTGTCTCTTTAAGAAGCTTTCCGACACGCCCCCTTCAGCACACTGCTGTGGCATCTAAACAACACTACTGTGCGGGGAGGGGGCTCTGCTGAGCTGAGGAGCAGTGGTTGGTGGCTTGGCTGGTGACAAAAGGTCCAGAGGCGTCTCCAGGAGGTGGGGGCGTTCCTAGGAGGACTGAGGCATAGCTACACCTAAAATGGCTGCCGTCTAAGTTTTTACTGATTACTCAAAAATATGTGAATGAGCCAAGGCAACACTCCAGGCATGTGTTTAATGAGGGAATGACATAATAACATGATATAAAGCTTGAAAAAGTCGATTTTACATAATACCCCCCTTTAAGTCATTTTTCTTCCAAATAAGCTTAAAGGAACAGGCCACCGTTTTTCCACACTGAGATACTGTATGTTCTTACCTGAGCTTAGACGAGTTGATGCGTACCTGTCTGGTCTTTGTGCGTGTGCTCAGTCACAAAAAACGACCAAAGATGTCGTTAGCATTTAGCTATGCTCTCCCAGCATATTCCTATGGCTCCAAACGGGGTGAAGTTAGAAGAGACCAAGCTCTTCCACGGGCACAAAGACCAGACAGGTATGCATCAACTCGTCTGAGTTCAGGTAAGAACATATCTCAGTATGGAAAAACGGTGGCCTGTTCCTTTAAATACTTCATTTTCTTATCCATTACCATTTTTTTCTCCCAGTAAATCATGAAAAACATCAGGTACAGGGCCTTTAAGTAAAAATGTAACATTGCAACTTTTCAGGTCTCCGCCAGTACTCAGGTTTTCCCACCACTAAAACATATACAATAGGGCCGGGATCCTGCAAATTAGATTCTGAATCTCAGTGGGACTTTACTGGTTAAATAAAGGTAAAACAAACACAACAAAACAACAATCAATACATATAGAACAGTACATGGACTTCTTCAGGTGGTACACAGGTTTACACATTATTCAATGTAATCATACATAGTTTTGTTTATGGTTTGGTAATGCAGTGGAGTTTTTCTAGTTTACTTCCTGATTTGATCTTGATCAAAGTCAAAGTTTGAGTTTGTGAATCACCTTTTAAGTGATAATCTGTAAAATTGCAAGGTGAAGAGAGTGAAATTTGAAAGAAAACCACATCAAGTTGATTGGACCAGAGTGCCACTCCTATTTTGCAAAATGAGGAGAGAGATGAGAGAACAATATTTCAAACGTGAACGATCCATCCCCCATACAATGATTATTTGATGGCGTTTTAGCAGCTACGTCTTTCCCTCAGGTATTCATTCACAAATACTGACTGATTTTACATCCACGTGTCCTGAAGGGTGTCCGCGATGACGCTATTATCCAAATGTGGTATTTTTCCTTCTGCGAGGTACAGAAGAGCGGAGAAATGTCCCGCACAACTTTAGGGCTGGTTTTCTCTAAATGAGGTTTTGTCCCACTCATGCATCGACATAGTCACTTCAGTCGCTCCTTTTTTACACATTTATTCACTTATAAATAGCTTATTCAAAAACTAAACAAGATCCAAAATCCCCTCTGAGTAAAATCTTTATAGTAATATGTAAATAAAATAAAACTATACATTTAAACCAGGGTCTATCCATTATGTAGATGTTGGCAATTTTGGTCATTTTATGCACAAAATGCCTTATATGAAAACAAAATGACAGAAAACAGCAATCTATTTAACATGGGTATCATACAGAAAGTCTGTGGGATATACACACATTTTTTTTATTTGAACATGCAGAAGTAACTTCTTAAACATAGTACTAATTTAAAAAGTGACACATTTGTGAAAAAGCAGTTTAACATAATGACCCCAATTTGAGCTCCATGGCCCTCGCAGGAGAATCTTTGCTACTGCCAGACCTGTGGGGGGACATATTTAAAAGGGGGGTGTGGGGGTCCTCCCACAGAGATTTTGTTATATTAATGGTGCAATTTGGTGCATTCTCATGCATTTTAACAGACCAATAGGTACATATTTTTCCCCAGTGTCAACTCAATGTAAATGGCTCAGACCTTGTTTAATCCTGGTTTAGTCTTGGTTTAGTCCTGGTTTATTCCTGTTTTAGTCTCAGGTACAAAGTCATCTGATTAAGCCCTCTCTCCTTTTCTCCTTATGCGAATGGGCCCTTCCACCTGCTGGGCCCCTGGGCTTAGCCTCTGTAAGCCCCTTCATAAATCCGGCCTTGCCTCTGACCCAAAGACTCCCACAGGTAAAGGTGTTTGAAACGTGTGTTTGTGTTGTCCCACAGTGTTGATGCAGAGCTATCAGTGAGGGCCTGAGCCGTCCTGCCCCTGTCCTCAGGAGGAGCAGCCAATAAAGATAAGGCTGACAAGAGGAGCCAGCCAATAAAAGATAAAGCCACCCGGGAGCCAGCCAATCAGAGATAAGCTCAGGGATGGTCTGCAACTTCCTCGGAGTAAGATACTCGGCCCCTGTGCTGATAGGCCGGGCGTCTCAGCGGCACCAGCCAACTCCGGGCGACTCCTAATCCTGTACTGCACTTCCATTAGGACTAAGCAGATACGTCTGAGCGTTTACCGTTATTACAGTGTTCCCTCGTCTAAAACAGACCTAGGAAAGTATCAATGCGAGGCACTACAGGTGAACAAGGAAGAAGAATCTACAGATATCAATTCAAAACTTTAGCTGTAGATTACTGACATAAATATGAGGGGAAAGGCATTTTCTTTATCATACAAAGAAATGCCTTGAAAAGGCCAAAGTCAGTGACGGAGCTGACTGCAGAGTCTGGACCCAGCGACTGAGAAGGGATCATGCCATCGTTTGGTCTTATTTATTGGATTATTTGGTCAGCATCTTAATGGACATACATGGGTCTCATGCATGTAAACAAGCCACACCGGATTGTAGCCTTGGGCTAATTTCCATCCGTCATCCCCCATGCGCACTCTCAAACACACTCTCATGCATCCTGGCCTATTGTACATGTTTTTAGTGGTAGGGGAAACCGGAGGAAACCTACACAGACACGGGGAGAACATGCAAACTCCACACAGAAAGGCCCCGTCCAGGAGGGAATCAAACCCGGGACCTTCTAGCTGTGAAGCACGAGCACTAACCGCTGCACTACCGTGTCTTGGTGTACCGTGTGAGATATGTGTAGCCTTTATTTGTTATAATTCTGATTATTATGGCTCAGCTTGTAAAAACCCCAATTAAAAATCTCATAAAATCAGAATATTTTGAAAATGGACTGTAAGCCATAATCATTATCATCAATCATTTGTCACTTTGCATGCATGAGTCTATATCATATTAGTTTCACATTTTAAGAAATAAATGAACTTTTGATTGGTATTCTAATTATATGACGAGCACCTGTATACTTATCTAAAAGAGCATCAGCAATCTTTATTCTACAAAGCTACTGTCAACTTCTTTCATAGCCTTTTGTAACTTTTGTCCTCTGGAGCTTTGACCCATTGTCAAGCCATTATCAAGAGCTTGTAATCCATCTCTTCCAACCTCTACCTTATCCTTTTATCCCTCTGCCTTTATTCTAAAAGCGGATGAAATACCTGGAGAAAGCCTGGTCCTCCTGATCTCCGTGTCTGTGTGCAGCTGTGGGGCCATTGTGTTCCTGATTTGTCACCGTCTCGTCGCGGCATTGCAGGACTTGGCCGGGCGACAGCAGCCTTTGTGTCCGGGCCGCGCTGAGGGAGCAGCCAATGAGCTAAGTGAGGCTTCACGCTTCGCCTGTGACAACAAAACACAGCAGAGAGAGCGCCGGGACAGGGCCCGGGGAGATGGAGGAACTGGGACGCTTGTCACCAGTCAAAATGATACTGCATTTCTGCAAACGTCAATTTGTCCATGTGTTTGGTTCAATTTAAAAGCAGAATAATAGTAATAATGCACACTCCAAATACTTCATTAGTGAGTCATATTTTAATTTGTGCAACATATACTTTTCAAGTCAGGGAGATATATTTTAAATTTGTTTAATTATAAAAACCTTGGGGATACCAGTCATGTTTGATTTAATAACAGCTTTAAAAGGAACATGCCACTGTTTTCCATACTGAGATATGTTCTTACCTGAGCTTAGACGAGTTGATACGTACCTGTCTGGTCTTTGTGCGTGCGCTCAGTCACGCAAAACGACCAAAGATGTTGTTAGCATTTGGCCTCTCCCAGCATATTCCTATGGGTCCAAACGGGGTGAAGTTGGAAGCGACCAAGCTCTTCCACGGGCACAAAGACCAGACAGGTACGTATCAACTCAGGTAAGAACATATCACAGTATTTAAAAACGGTGGCCTGTTCCTTTAAGAATAATTTAGTAATTATTTTTGATATCTGAAAACAAAAAACAAAGATTCTCATAATAAAATAAAATGATAGCGAAAGTGGCTCATGTCTGGTTGTAGTGTGATTCAGATTCAGATTGAATTTATTCAGACATTTAAACATTTAACAGGTAAAGAGAGGAAATGTTTATACATTAAGCCTGAAATGGAATAGGCAGAAGCTAAAGCGTATTGCGCCTGTCCCAGTGAATGGAATGTTATTATTTTACTTTTTGTTGCACACCGTGATCCAAATGACTCTAATTGAAACTATTGTCTCCTGTGTCAATTTCGTCAACATTCATCTACTACAATATTTTTAGTCACAGTAATATTTTTGCCAACTATATTAATGAGAATACTCTACGGCTGCATCCAAATATGATGGTTGACAGATAAAAACTAAATAAAAACACAAAGGAACTGAACACGTTTAAAGAGTTTGAAAGAACCTCCTATCATTTGATTATGTATAAATACAATGATACGAATGTAGGTGAATGGGAAAAAACTTTTGCTGCAGATTCATGACATATATGTGAAAGGGGAAAGTATGGCTTCTGTCATCGTTTTCATGTAAAAAATAAGACATTTCATTGCGCCATGTTGCAGTTACTTCCTGAGTATCTCTGTCTCGCTCGCGACAAAAAGGACCAAAACTGCTTTGAAGAATGGATGTTTTGTCCTGCTGTGTCTCGCATTAACCTCTTAACACCCGCCTTAACCAAGTGCAGTTTCTCCAGTTCAGCTTTACCCAAATCTAAAAGTTTACAGCTTATATAATAGGCCAGAAGCCAGAGTAACCCCTCATTTGAAAGCTAAGACCTACAAAACTGATCTAAAATCATCTTTGTGCTCGCATTGTTGCAGTGTTGTCGCCACTTTTTGAGTTTTTTTCATTACTTTTATTTTCACGTTTCTGTTGCTCTTTTGTGGGATATTTTTGTTGCATTTTGTGGCTTTCTCATTGCTTTTTCTGTCACTTTTCTGGTTCTTTTTTTGTGGCTTTGAGAAACTGTGCCTCAGACCAAATAGCATTGACCTGTGGGGTTCCCCAGGGGTCGATCCTGGGGCCCCTCTTGTTCAATCTGTACATGCTTCCATTAGGTCAATTAATATCCAGTAACAACGTGTCCTATCACGATACTCAGATCTATGTTTCACTGACAGTGGGTGAAAATGGGCCTGTAGATACTCTGTGTCACTGTATCGAACAGATTAGTGTGTGGATGCAAAACAACTTCCTCCAGCTAAATACAGATACAACTGAGATCATTGTCTTTGGCCCACAAAAACAGAGGGCCCAATCTTGTGTCAAGTTATCAAGTTAGAAATCTAGGGGTAATCATGGCCTCAACTCTGACTATGTTTAAGTCCATGATGAAAACGCACTTATTTACTACCTATGGCAATTGAACCTATTTTAACTATGTATATATATATATATATATATATATATATATATAAGTGCAGTTCTAGGAACAGCAAAGATACTGCGCAGAACCCTCAAGCTCCCAGGCCTCTGGTAGAGGACCCGAGCTTGGAGGAAAAAGAGACCGCCCCCGGAGGGTGAGGAAGAGGTTTTATATATATATATATATATATATATATATATATATATATATATATATATATATATATATATACTGTATATATACTGTATGTATATGTGTGTGTGTGTGTGTGTGTGTGTGTGTGTGTGTATATATATTTTCTTTATGTACTTGTATTGATTGATTGTTTTTAATGCTTTTCATTGCATTTTTATTGTGTTTGTGTGTTTTGGTGTTGCTGTGAGGCACATTGAGTTGTCTTGTACATGAAATGTGCTTTGCCTTTTTGTCACTTTTTTGTGGCTTTTTCTGATTGCATTTTCGTACGCTTTTTTGTCGCCTTTTTGCTACGTTTTCGTCACACGTTTTTGTCACTTTTCATAGTTATTTTCCTAATGTCTGTGTAAGTTCTCAGTCGTACAGGAGTTGTCCATCTTCAATGAAGGTACTTGAGTCATCTTCTGTACTCCTTCTGTACTCCTAATGTTCCTAATGTTTTTGTCACTTTTCCTAGTTATTTTCCTAACGTTTTTGTCGCTCTTTTGTTGCGTTTTCATCCTCGTTTCCGTCTAATTTTTGTCGCTATTTTGATGCTTTTTTCAAGAAGCGTTTCGATTTGGGTGAAGCCAAACTGCAGAGGGGTTAAGACGTTAACAAGTGTTTTGCTCTGGTGCGTCTCCTCTGGGTGCTGTTTAACCTGATTAGAAGCCATTACAGCGCTCCCTAACAGATCCATATGTTACAATGACACCCGGGCCGACAGCGAAAGGCCCGTCCCACACAATGGCCCACAATGGGCCGCGCGCCGCACAGACAGCCTCCGCATTGTGACCACACGCACTGTGGGCTGTGGGGGCCGGTCCCACGCTGACAGCCGGCTCTTTTGTCCCCATCAGCGGAGCCACAGACGAGGGGCCCCCACACACACACACACCCCTCGCCGGCTCTAATCCAATTACGGCCCTGCAAATTTGATTGGCGCCCTCGGGAGTGTGCCTTCAAGCTGTCCGTCATTAGCGGCCCGGGAGAGAGAGGAAGAGGGACAGGAGTTTATCTGGCGCAAAGATGGTCGTCCGTCTTCATGTGCCAATGTGCCATTAGGGGCCATTAGAAAAAGAGCAAACTGAGAATGGCGTTATTAAACATTTGTCAGGTTTTCGAGCCGCAGTGTGTGCCAGGAGGAGTGGAGGAGCCGGATGGGACGGGCACAGAGACATATGAAGATACTAAATATAGTGTTTCAGACAAGTTATTCCTGATGTTACGTTTAAGGAGACGCAGCGGACAAAAGTAAATTATTTCAATCTTAAAGGGGGGGTATTATGTAAAATCTACTTTTTCAAGCTTTATATCATGTTATTATGTCATTCCCTCATTAAACACATGCCTGGAGTGTTGCCTTGGCTCATTCACATATTTTTGAGTAATCAGTAAAAACTTAGACGGCAGCCATTTTAGGTGTAGCTATGCCTCAGTCCTCCTAGGAACGCCCCCACCTCCTGGAGACGCCTCTGGACCTTTTGTCACCAGCCAAGCCACCAACCACTGCTCCTCAGCTCAGCAGAGCCCCTCCCCGCACAGTAGTGTTGTTTAGATGCCACAGCAGTGTGCTGAAGGGGGCGTGTCGGAAAGCTTCTTAAAGAGACAGAGGCCTATTTCAAGACGTTCAGTACAGCCATTTTGAGAGAGCAATTTTATTCAAGGCAGTTATTTTAATTTACTGCATATACAGACCAACAGAAGGTTACGTCATCATTGTAGTATGCTATAGACTGGTGCTATGTGATTGAAAAAGTATAATACTCCCTCTTTAACATATAAACAAAAAAACTATCTCATCTTCACAATAACATGTTTATTTGTTGCTCTGGGTCAATGTTTCACGATTTGGATTGTAACTTCAAGGGCCATTTTCTTAAAATGCATTTTTCTCACATTGGTGCGACAATATCTCCACGTAAGTAGCTCCTACAGACTTAAATATCTAATTCCGAACATGATTCATTGAGTTTTTGAATAAAACATAAAAAAGGGGAAAATTTGAATTTGTATACATTTTTTCATGATATGAAATGATCACGTTATTTTCCATCCATCCATTTTCTTCAACTTGTCCGTTGCCGGGCCGTGGGGCAGCTGTTGGAGCTGCACCAGCCCCCATGGCTCCCCTGCAGGTGGTGGATCACGTTATTTTGCGATACCAAAATAAAAAATAAAAAAACAAGATCCAAAATCCCCTCTGAAAAGTCTACATAATTAATTTGGCTTGGACAAAATATCGGATCCAATCGCAATACTTTTTGCTGCAATACTAAGTATCGATACTATAAGTATTGCAATACTTTCAATACATTTTTATCACACACTCCTTTGTTTTCCAGTAACAGTCACACAGCACTTTTCTACACTTCAGTAAATGTCAAATGGCCTTTGGTTTATAAACTTTGGACACATGACGTTTTTACACATTTTAAGGTAAACATATTACTTATCATAATACTCACTGTATCGTGATACGTATCGGATCGTGACAAAAGTGTATCGTCCCAGCCCTAATAACTAACATTATATCAACAAATAAGACCACACACTTAAACCTGGCTCTATTCCTTATAGAGATTTCTGCGCTGAAAATATGAGCCATTTTGACATTGTTATGCATAAAGTGTTTTTTTTTAAATATAAAAACCTCAAATGACTGAAAACTTACAATACATTTCCCCCCCTCATATTTATGTCAGTGATGTTCAGCAATAGTTTCAAACTGACATCTCCCCCATCTATCTGCAGTGTCTCACCTTAAAAACCTAGTCAAAATATATATTATAAATGTACCAGTGGACCAATGTATATAAACAATTCGATCAATTCTAAGCAATAATGAATGAATATTAAAGCATTTTCCGTGTGAGCACAGTTACACACTGTGGTCCTCGTCCCTAATGTCCCTAATGTCCCTCACGTCTGCTTTGTGTCTCCCTGTGAGCCCTGTTGATGTCTGTGATAGAGGACCCAGGCCGAGCTGCAGGTGTGCCCTTTCTCCCATTTAAACACATTAACACTGGGCCTGGTGCCTCTGCCCCGGAGCCGCTGATAACAGGGGACAGGACGTGAGAGAGACGCCCCGGGACACGCACGGTATTGTTCAAACTCCACCACAACAAAACACTGGCTGAGGTTTGTTCCTAAATGAGTCCATGTATGAATGAGGACATGTCTGTGGCGGTTGTTGACGCGGGTCGTCTGCAGATGCTCGGAGTGAGAGCAGAGGCGAGTGTTTGTCCGTCAGCGCCCTCACACCAGCTGCTGTCACCTCCTCAGCTACAGTCTGTCACTCGGCCACCGCCAAATACTATCGTCAGCTTCCCACCGAGCACACACTTTCTCCAATTCAGCTTTACCCAAATCTAAAACGCTCACAAGCCTCCAGGCCAGTGTAACGCCTCATTTGAAAGCTGAGACCTACACATCTGATGAAAGATTATTCCTTACGTTGTCGTCACTTTTTCGTTGTATTTATTGGTGGGGGTTGCTGGGTGTAGAGGTTAAAGGTACTGTCCGGATCAAAAGTTTTAAACCAGTTGAAAAAAAAGCTCAAATTCAGATTTTGGTTGGATCTTCACAAGGTTTAAAATAGAACTTCAGTGTGAAACAAGAAGACAAGGGAAGTGAGACAAAACATGTTTTGAGTTATGCTTTTATTGAAACATTTTTTTGTGCCAAATCTGTGCAATAATGTGCATTCTGTGTCATTTTCTGTCGGGTACTCACACTGTCATGACGTCCTGATGGTAAAGGAAATACGACCACATTAGTCCAGTGCTCCGGTCTCTGCACTGGCTTCCTGTCACTCAGAGAATAGAATTTAAAACAGCTCTGCTTGTGTACAAGTCTTTTCATGGTTTAGCACCAAAGTCCATCTCTGACATGTTAGAGCCGTATGAACCATCTCGGGCCCTGAGAACTTCAGGGAGGGGTCTCCTGGTGGTTCCCAGAGTCAATAATAAACACGGTGAGGCTGCGTTTCAGTTTCATGCAGCTAAAATCTGGAACAGTCTTCATGAGGATGTGAGACAGGCCTCAACTCTGACAATGTTCAAATCCAGGCTGAAAACAGCTCTTTTTACCCGTGCATATGAAAACTGAAAGTATTTTATCTGCACTCTTGCCTTTACTGTAATTGATTAACTTTATGTTGATGTTTTATTGATTGATTTGATCTGTTTTCTTGTAATATTCTACAACTGTGAAGCACTTTGAATTGCCTTGTGTATGAATTGTGCTCTACAAATAAACTTGCCTTGCCTTGCTTAAAGGCAAAAAACTTTTTTTTTAAATTATGATTTATTTCATTCAAAAGTAATAGAAACAACTGCCCACAACAAAGCTTTAATCCGACACAGTCTGAATGAAAGGAGCAGAAGAGAAGATCAGCCTAATGAATCTGCCCCTTTGTTACTTTACATTCATTTATTTATATTAGTTGGTTATTTTGTTCATGTCTTACATCATTGTCATGTTTGTCCAAATCAAATATCTGACATTATTAATCATTTTTATACTTTATTTTTATTTTTTTAAAGTTGCAGCTTTTATGTGTTTGTTCATGACTCTTTTACTTCTTTCTAAAGTTTTGTCCATAAACTAATTCCTGTCTCTGTGACGGTTTGTTCCATTGCTTTGGAATTGAGTTGGGTTTTCTAAAGATGTCTGCTTCAAATGATAGTGAGTTTCTCTTTTTTGGATGCCCAATGGCAATGTTTTGGTTCTGTTTTTTTTTTTATTGTTCTGAATGTGGTTGGGTTGTTGTTATGAACTTAAAAGGTGCATCTTTGTCCTATCGGTGTCTTCATATTTCAACTGTATTGGTAAACAATTTTTTAAAAGAGCCATTTTGGAGCCGAAAGAGCCGTCTCTGTTTGGTGAGCCGATCCCGATGAACCGGCTCATCAGTGAGAGCTGAAAATCCCGTCACTATTATGAAAATTAGGCACTTTATTTGTGAAAATGTATATGTTAAAACTGGCCCAAAGCGGAAAGATTAAACAAATGAGTTTTGCAGACTGAATGTTCTGAATGAAATGTTCATACTTTGTCTATTTTGTGAGCAGTTTGTTTAAGACAGAGCCAGAGGTGTCGATGGTAACACAGTGAACAGATCAGTGGCGGTAGCAGCAATAGGTTTACGGTGCTCAAAAAGGGAGAGTGACTTTGGAGTGTTAGTCAACTCCCACTTCACTATCTGCCTTCTCCTCTGTGTGTGTGTGTGTGTGTGTGTGTGTGTGTGTGTGTGTGTGTGTGTGTGTGTGTGTGTGTGTGTGTGTGTGTGTGTGTGTGTGTGTGTGTGTGTGTGTGTGTGTGCGTGTGCGTGTGAGTGTGAGCAGCTCTTCTGACGGGCCTGGAGGAGCTGAGGATTGCCAGATCCCACAACCCAAAGCCTCTCAAACCTTCTCTCAGGACGAGTTAATCCCATGGGATGGGCATTATCTGCCCCCCCACCGGCCCTGACTCCACACACACACACACACACACACACACACACACACACACACACGTACACACCTACAGTACCACCTACCAGCCCTGACGAGAGACGGATGATGTACTTTAGCGAGGCACACTCACGCTCCTATTTGTTTCCCGTGTAGAGCGTAAATGTGCACATTTCTCAAAGTGTCGGGGTCCTCTTCTCCTCTTCGGACACTGTCAGGAGTGTTTTTGGACATGTGTGAGGAGAAAAACACGAGCCGACCCATCAGTCAGTGAATACAACACGGTCTGAATTCCCACACACTGATATTTGTTATTAGTTTAATGCTTTTTGGAGTATCAAACGTTTGGATGAGAAATGAAACAGATGGAGAAGAAGAAAAGACTACTTCAGATGAATACTTCTGAATCCTATGCAGGGTTATTAAAAAGCATTAAAATGTTAAAATGTTTTCTTTTTTTTTTTCTTTTTTTTTTCTTTCTTTCTTTATATATATGAACTGTACCACTCCCCCCCCCCCCTTTTTGTATTTTGTATTTTATTTTTTTATTATTTTTTTCTTTATGTTTTGTATTTATTTTGTGTGTGTTTTTTATGTGTGTCATGTATTGTATTTCTTTTTGTCCTGTCTGCAAAATAAATATAAATTTTAAATGAAAAAAAAAAAAAAAAAAAAGCATTAAAATGAAAGGAATTATGCCATTATTATGGCATTGTTCAACTACTTTTACTGCATACTAATAAACTAATTCCGCTGCAGTTCTGACTGAAACTTTACTATCTTTTGTTCAAAAGTTTCCCATCGTGTCTAATCTAGTTTCCAATATTATAGATTTCCCCTGTTTACAAAATGAAATATGCCAGCATTTGTGGCATTAAAAATATAGTATGTAGACATTAAAATGGCTTTAAAAAGCATTACATTTGACTTGCTGCCGCCTGTAGAAACCCTGCTGTGTCAGCGGCGCCTAAATGATGGCCTTCAACCTGTTTTTGATGGCCCTTCTTAGCCACGTTGCCAGAGATGTAAGTTTGATAATGCTACATGATTACAGCCTCAAAAACAAACCTTTTATTGTGACACAGGTTGAAACCTCTCTTAAATGCACCAGTTAGATGTTTCACTGCATTAATCACTGCATTGTAGGGATGTAACGATTCAGTCAAGCCCCGATTCGATTCGATTTCCGATTTTAAGTTCCCGATTTCGATTCCCCCCCCCCCCAAACCTTTTTTTTTTAAGAAAAGTAATATGACTCATTCATAGCAATGTTTCTTTGTTTTAACATCTGCATTTTTGTCCTTGTAACAAACTGCAACTGTCTCAGTAAGACATGAAAATGAACTATAATCATTTTGACATTCAACCCCGTGAACTGCTACCTTAACGTGGTGGGGTTGTTTGAGTGCCCGAATGATCCGAGGAGCTATGTTGTCTGGGGCTTCATGCCCCTGGTAGGGTCTCCCATGGCAAACAGGTCTTAGGTGACGGGTCAGACGAAATGCAGTTCAAAGACTTCTATGGATAGTACTACAGCAAGGACCGTGACGTCGCCCGGTATGGCGCAGCCGGGGCCCCACCCTGGAGCCAGGCCTGGGGTTGGGGCTCGAATGCGAGCGTCTGGTGGTCGGGCCTCTGCCCACGGGGCCCGGCCGGGCACAGCCCGAAGGGACGACGTGGGCCCGCCCTCCTGTGGACCCACCACCCGCAGAGGGATCCGTAGGGGTCGGGTGCAGAGAGGACTAGGTGGCAGTCAAAGGCGGGTGCCTCGACGACCTGGTCCGCGTGCACAGCTTCTGGCGTTCGGGACATGGAACGTCACTTCGCTGGGGGGAAGGAGCCTGAGCTTGTGCGGGAGGTTGAGAGATACTGGCTAGATATAGTCGGGCTCACCTCCACGCATAGCCTGGGTTCCGGATCCCAACTCCTGGAGAGAGGCTGGACTCTCCATTTTTCTGGAGTTGCCCGCGGGGAGAGACGGCGGGCTGGGGTGGGTTTGCTTATAGCCCCCCAGCTCAGCCGCCACGTGTTGGAGTTCACCCCGGTGAACGAGAGGGTCGCGTCCCTACGCCTTCGGGTTGGGGACAGGTCTCTCACCGTTGTCTCGGCCTACGGGCCCAACATCGGTGCAGAGTACCCGGCCTTCTTGGAGTCCCTGGGAGGGGTACTAGATAGTGCTCCGACTGGGGACTCCATTGTTCTACTGGGGGACTTCAACGCCCACGTGGGTAACGACAGTGAGACCTGGACGGGGGTGATGGGGAAGAACGGCCTCCCCGATCTGAACCCGAGTGGGGTTCTGTTATTGGACTTCTGTGCTAGTTACAGTTTGTCCATAACGAACACCATGTTCGAGCACAAGGGTGTCCATAAGTGCACGTGGCACCAGGACACCCTAGGCAGGAGGTCGATGATCGACTTTGTAGTTGCGTCATCTGATCTCCGGCCGCGTGTCTCGGACACTCGGGTGAAGAGAGGGGCTGAGCTGTCAACCGATCACCACCTGGTGGTGAGCTGGATCCGTTGGCAGGGGGGGAGGAAGCCGGTCAGACCTGGCAGGCCCAAACGTGTTGTGAGGGTCTGTTGGGAACGTTTGGTGGATCCCTCTGTCAGTAGGGTCTTCAACTCCCACCTCCGGAAGAGCTTCACCCAGATTCCGAGGGAGGTTGGAGACATGGAGTCCGAGTGGACCATGTTCTCCTCCTCCATTGTCGATGCGGCTGCTCGCAGTTGTGGCCGTAAGGTCTCTGGTGCCTGTCGCGGCGGCAATCCCCGAACCCGGTGGTGGCGCCCGGAAGTAAGGGATGCCGTCAAGCTGAAGAAGGAGTCCTACCTGGCCTTGTTGGCTTGTGGGACTCCGGAGGCAGCTGAGAGGTACCGGCAGGCCAAGCGTGCTGCAGCTCGTGCAGTCACAGAGGCAAAAACTCGGGTCTGGGAGGAGTTCGGAGAAGCCATGGAGGAGGACTATCGGTCGGCCTCGAAGAGATTCTGGCAAACCATCCGGCGCCTCAGGAGGGGGAAGCAGTGCTTCACCAACACTGTTTACAGTGCGGGCGGGGAGCTGTTGACCTCGACTGGGGATGTGGTCGGGCGGTGGAAGGAGTACTTCGAGGATCTCCTCAATCCCACTGTCACGTCTTCCGATGAGGAGGCAGAGGCTGGGGACTCGGAGGGGGGTTCGTCCATCACCCAGACTGAGGTGGTTAGAAAGCTCCTCGGTGGCAAGGCCCTGGGGGTGGATGAGATTCGTCCCGAGTACCTTAAGTCTCTGGATGTTGTAGGGCTGTCTTGGCTGACACGTCTCTGCAACATCGCGTGGCGGTTGGGGACAGTGCCTCTGGATTGGCAGACCGGGGTGGTGGTCCCTCTCTTTAAGAAGGGGATCGGAGGGTGTGCTCCAATTACAGAGGGATCACACTTCTCAGCCTCCCCGGTAAGGTCTACTCCAGGGTGCTGGAGAGGAGGATCCGGCCGATAGTCGAACCTCGGATTCAGGAGGAACAATGCGGTTTTCGTCCCGGTCGCGGCACACTGGACCAGCTCTATACCCTACATCGGGTGCTTGAGGGTTCATGGGAGTTCGCCCAACCAGTCCACATGTGCTTTGTGGATTTGGAGAAAGCGTTCGACCGTGTCCCTCGTGGTGCCCTGTGGGGGTGCTCCGGGAGTATGGGGTCCGGGGCCCTCTGCTAAGGGCTGTCCGTTCCCTGTATGACCGCAGCAGGAGCTTGGTTCGCATTGCCGGCAGTAAGTCAGACTTGTTTCCGGTGCGTGTTGGTCTCCGCCAGGGCTGCCCTATGTCACCGGTTCTGTTCATTACCTTTATGGACAGAATTTCTAGGCGCAGCCAGGGGCCGGAGGGTGTCCGGTTTGGGAACCTCAGGATCTCATCTCTGCTGTTTGCAGATGATGTTGTTCTGTTGGCTTCATCAAATCAGGACCTCCATCGCGCACTGGTGCGCTTTGCAGCCGAGTGTGAAGCGGCCGGGATGAGGATCAGCACCTCCAAATCTGAGGCCATGGTTCTCCACCGGAAAAAGGTGGCTTCCCCGCTTCAGGTCGGTGGGGAGTCCTTACCTCAAGTGGAGGAGTTCAAGTATCTCGGGGTCTTGTTCACGAGTGAGTGAGGGACGGATGGAGCGTGAGATCGATAGACGGATCGGTGCAGCGTCAGCAGTGATGCGGTCGCTGTATGGGACTGTTGTGGTGAAGAGGGAGCTGAGTCAGGGGGCAAAGCTCTCGATTTACCAATCGATCTACGTTCCCACCCTCACCTATGGTCATGAGATCTGGGTAATGACCGAAAGGACAAGATCGCGGATACAAGCGGCCGAAATGAGTTTCCTTCGCAGGGTGGCTGGGCGCACCCTCCGAGATCGGGTGAGGAGCTCAGTTACCCGGGAGGAGCTCGGGGTAGAGTCGCTGCTCCTTCACCTCGAAAGGAGCCAGCTGAGGTGGCTAGGGCATCTGTTCCGGATGCCTCCTGGTCGCCTCCCTCGGGAGGTGTTCCAGGCATGTCCTATTGGGAGGAGGCCTCGTGGAAGACCCAGGACACGCTGGTGGGACTATGTCTCCGAGCTGGCCTGGTGTCGCCTCGGGGTCCCCCAGAACAGCTGGAGGAGGTGTGCGTGGATCGGGAAGTCTGGGCATCTCTGCTGAGACTGCTGCCTCCGCGACCCGGCCCCGGATAAAGCGGAAGAAAATGGATGGATGGATGGATGGATGCATTTTGACATGAGTGCTTGTAAATGTACATGTTTTCAGCATAAATAAGATGTGTAGCAAAGCAAACATTTTGAGATTATATTTATTTTACCAAACCTTTTTTTTTTTTTTTGCAGTTTGAACATAATACTACCATTTAGAACTAATTTTACAGTGCAGTTTTTTCACCCTTGAACGCCTCACTGCCTCCCGGTGCAGCCTTTGTAAACATAAGGAGGATAAAGACATGACAGCTCCTGTAGGTATTGGATTATTTGACCAATTATCATTATTTGACATTTGATGAGGATTTCAGCAGAATCAGAGCAGGTCGGTCAGATGTTTGTCAGTTTACGATCTTTGGTAAACTTCTGTCAAAATGCTAAACTCTGCGTTAGCCGCTAACGCTAATCTCGTAGCCGCTAACTTTAGCTGCGTCTGCTGCTTCGATGCCTACATGTGTGTTGGGGGTGAGGCGGGGGGAGGTGTGGAGCTTGTCTTGAGAAAAAGTTAGCTCGCTTTTTCTAACGATGCAATGTGAGAATAAAGCTATTCCAGTCGTGCAAAAAGAGTAGCTCAGGGTGGCTTTAACATCAATTATTTTATTTTTTACATTGATTCACATTTTACGCATATTAAATCGATTTTAAATCGATTTTTGATTAATCGTTACATCCCTACTGCATTGATCAGATATCCCCTCCACCACGTATACAGGACACTATAATATGTCATTGATTTCAAAACACCAATGACATTATCTGTAATCTGTAATTAAAAAGATCATCGGACGCCTTCAAAGATCGGCTTCCATTCATCTGTATTTGCAGAGGCAGCAGTCTGAGCAGAGATGCCCAGACTTCCCTCTCCACGCACACTTCATCCAGCTTTTCTACAGACGGGGGATCCCGAGACATTGTCCCTCCGGCGTGTCCTGGGTCTCACCAGGGACCTCCTCCCAATGGGACGCACTCAGAGCATCTTCCCAGGGTTTGACCAGTAGTCCTTTCGACTACTACTACTCCGAGCTCCTCCCGGGTAACTGCCTCACCCTATCTCTAAGGGTACCCCCAGCCACCCTGCGAAGGAAACTCATTTTGGCCGCCTGTATCCGCGATCTTGTCCCTTCGGTCATTACCCAGAGCTCATGACCGTAGGTGAGGGTAGACTCACTGGTAATTCAAGAGCTTTACCCCCAGACTCAGCTCCCTCTTCACCAAAACAGTCCAGTACAGCGCCCGCATCACTGCCGCATCGATCCGTCTATCGATCTCACACTCCATCCGTCCCTTACTCGTGAACAAGACCTTGAGATACGTGAACAGCTTTTGCTCCTTTAATCTTCATGCATACAAGAGCTTCTGTATTACACACAAATTAAACTCCTTATATACAAACATTTGCTCTGTGTGACAATAATCTGTCTTTATCTCCATGGCTCGCACTCCAGTCTGTGGTCAGTATCGTGTAGATCATCCAGTCAGGTCCTGCCCCGCTGACCTCTAAAACCCAATCCAAGCGTTCTCCGCAGAGTCCGAGGTCCCGGCGCTGGATGCCTGGGGATTACAGTCTGCGCTGAGAGCCAGATCTGTTTTGTTTCCTCTAATGCGCTAAGTACCTGTGAGGAGAAATGTGTGTGTGCCAACAGGCTTTTCGCAACTCCCGTACGCACTATATGTTCCGCGTTGAATGGCCTGGGAATTCTGTCAGTAATAAATACAGTGAGGATTAAAGACGGAGTAAACATGCCTGCAGTACCACACTGGGAACTCTCGGCTCTGGATCGGCCCCCTCCAGATGGAAGGAATATGGGACGAAATGAATTTCTATCATAACGTTTGGATAGATGAAGGTCTGCAAACCTTTGGGTCCAAACAGACAATTGGTTACGTCTTGAATCCTGTAATAGTTTGGTGTTTGAGGGGACCAATCAAAAAGTGGAAATAAATAGTTTTCTCCTACTATAGTACATTGTAAACTCAGACATTTGTGGTAAAAATACTGTGCATCTAATTATAAAGCATTTGAATCAATTTCATGAACATACAGGTTAGTTTTTAAGCATTTCTGTGAAAGTGACCCTGCAAGTTGTGAAACATGCTTATAAACTCGTCCCTGTGAAGATCTGGGATGATACAAATGTGTTAGGAAAGTTAGTAATGAGGCTGAGCGGAACCCACTCATCTGCATTATATTGTATCTATGGTCAGAACATAGTCAGAACAATGGTGCAGATAGAAGGCTTGTGTGGCTTGGCTGTGAGTCTTGCCCGGATGCATTTTTTTTCTAGGATAGTTGGTGCATACAGCCACAAGTAATGAGAGTGAAATATATCAACCAATCGGCTTAACCATGCCCTAAACCTAACCTTAAGGATAGTGGGGCGGGTGCCTAATCTGTCATCCCTGATTGGATGATGAATGTACACTGTGTACCAACTATCCAAGGATACCTCCTCATTTGTCCCTCATTTATAAGCTACTGTGGACGCGTTAGCATTGGCGAGTGTTTTGCGATTATTGGCCTACTCATTTACAATGAAACCAAGGTTATGGCTGTACTACAGAGCTCGTATGGCTGTACAGGTTTTTCAAATTCTACTTTACGACGCTCTTAGACTGTGATTCCCGTGTCATTAGCAATAGCTATTTTCTTAAAAAACTATTTTCTTGGCAATTCCCTTACCCTATTTTCAAATAAATTAACTTTCAATGAGAAGGGTTATTTTCAAACGTCAAACATCCCAGAACAAGTGAAATAATATAGGTCCCACACTACAAAAAATGTCATCTTATCGCAGAACAATGGCTTGAAATAAGACATTTAATGCTGATTCTGAGTAGGTTTGGACTTGGCCTTGGACTTGGTCTTGAAATATGATTGCCAATGGAACAAGCATTAATTTGCTTAAAATAAGAGATATGAACTTGAACGCTGAAAATAAGACCCAAAATACTTTAAATGAGACAAAAAAGTCAAAGACAAGAAAAATCTGTCTAGTTCCATTGGCAATACAATAGTCCAAACCTACTCAAAATCAGAACAAATTCCGATAATTCAAGCACTTTTAAGTCATTTTTGTCTAAGATGAGATTTCATTTTTTCCAGTGCACTCAATCATAACCAACCAAAACAACTTAAACGTATATTAACATGCTGAATTTGTGTAATACTCTCATATATTGTGCCCAAATAGTAAATATCGTTGCCCGACAAGTCGAAACACAAGCCTCTTCCATTTTCCCACAGCAAAATGTTCTGTATCAATACTATTGTGGATGCTCCGTGCCACAGAAAGCTCTGTGATTGCCAACGTTTGATGAAATAATTGCGCTTGTCATCGTTACAGCGGTGCCATTCTGTTTTGGCTTGCGCAGCTGCTTGTCTTTACACCATCTCCATGGCTCCGTAGTCCCTCGCTTTCCCTCGGGGCTCTTACTCATTCACTCGGAGCCCATTTGAAGCATTTACCGCGTCAAGGTGCAAAGTGGCCCGCCGTTCACGACCAAATCCTCCCCAAATCCCGCCGTCTTTCAAGTGAAGGAGTCCCCGACAGGTGCACAATGTTCGAGTTGACAACCGGGCTTACCCGCCGAGCTGCAGATGCCCCCGGGGACTCGCCAAGCAGTTCCACCGTCAATAACAGCTCGACTGCCGCGTTACGCATCCAACGAGAAGAATAGCCGAAAAGCAATTTGTGTGGGGAGAGCTTGAAGAGTTTGTTTATGTTTCTTCCGAGGAGACGGGATCGTCGGGCGCCCGCGGCCTTCTTCAAGTGTTCTCCCAAACCGACTTGTCTGTTAACGCCGGGCCGTTGTTCGCTCGGGAGGTGCGAACATCGGAGTTAATGCTGGGAGATCAAAGCTAAAAGGGCTGTCAAGTGGTTTTCGAAAGTCGGAGCTTGTCACTGAACGTCTTGGGTGCAGCGATCGCCGCGCACTCCACAGGAAATCGGAGTCTTAGAGAGTCTTCAAATGACAATCGTGCAAAAAACAGCTCCTTTAAATACTGTATTTATTCAGGTGTGCTTTACATCTGAAGAGGGCTATCTTCTAGGTTAAAAAAACAACGAACCTGGACTTACTTTTTTCCGCAGAAGCTTAATTATTCTATTCAGACAGCATAATCATGGCAGCTAGGCAGCTAGGCAGGTAATTAGCAGTGATCAGCCATGAATAGGACAGGACTGACCGATACTGGGGGAGCAGGTCGTTACAGACGCTCTACTTCAAAGGTGTTTACCCACAGGTGAGAGTAGCTGTTATTAGAGGGGAGGAGCCAACTCCTCCCAATTGGTCTTTATCTACGCTGCTTGCTGAGGGAAACCTTGTTCACTGACGAAGCCTTTTGGATGAGAGGCGAAACGTTTGGAGACCTCAACTACCAAGTACAGAAGATGACTCAAGTACCTTCGTTGAAGATGGACAACTCCTGTACGACTGAGAATTTACACAGACATGGCAGCTAGGTTCAAATTAACAGTTTCTGAACCTAGAAGATAGAATTGACCACCTGGATCAGTGAGACTTTGCACCGTTTAATCTGAAGATTAATTTCCAACCGTGCGAACATGGCGGCTGGTACTTTCTCACCTTTAAGACACATATTAAGCTTTCATCTATAAGACTGGCAACATTAGTTAAGGCAAGGCAACTTTATTTATACCGCACATTTCGTACACAAGGCAACTCAATGCGCCTTCACTTTCAGTGTTGCAAGAGCCAATACACCGCGTTCCAAATTATTATGCAAATTGTATTTCAGTGCCATAAAGGTTAAAAAAAAGTTTTTCAATGAAACTCATGGATGGTTTTGTGTCTCAGGCTCTGTGAATCACTGACATCAATCTCAGACGCCTGTGATGATTAGTTGTCAGGTAAGCCCAGTTAAGGGAAAAACTACTGAAAAAGGACGTTCCACATTGTTAAGCAGACCATAATTTTCAAGCAATATAGGAAAGAAAAAGGATCTCTCTGCTGATGAAAAGCATGAACTAGTTGAATGCTTTGGACTAGGTATGAAAACATTTGATATTTCACAAAAGATTAAGTGTAATCATCGTACAGTTAAGAGATTTGTGGCTGATTCAGAGCACACACAGGTTTGTGCAGATAAAGGCACAATAAGGACGGTTTCTGCCAGACAAATACATCAGATTAATAGAAAAGCTGCTACAAAAACAGCAAATAGGTATTTGAAGCTGCTGGTGCCTCTGGAGTCTCCCGAACAATAAGGTGTAGGACCCTCCAGAGGCTGCAGTTGTGCATAAACCATCTATCCGGCCTCCTCTAAACTGTTCATTGAAGCTACGAGCAGAAACGGCTGCAGTGGCCCAGAAATACATGAAGACTCATTTTCAAACAGTCTTGTTCACTGATGAGTGTCGTGTAACCCTGGATGGTCAGATGGATGGAGGAGTGCATGGTTGGTGAATGGACACCATGTCCCAACAAGGCTGCGGCGTCAGCAAAGAGGTGACGGAGTTATGTTTTGGGCCAGACTCATGGGGAGAGAGCTGGTCGGCCCCTTTAGGATCCCTGAAGATGTGAAAATTACCTCTGAAAGATATGTGGAGTTTCTGACTGACCACTTCCTTCCATGGTTCAAAAGAAGAGCCGTGCTTTCCCTAAAAAAATCATCTTCATGCATGACAATGCACCATGTCATGCTGTAAAGAATACCTCTGCATCGTTGGCTGCTATGGGCATAAAAGGAGAGAAACTCATGATGTGGACCCCATCCTACCCTGACCCCAACCCTATTGAGAACCTTTGGAGCCTCAAGCAAAACATCTACAGTATGAGGGTGGGAGGCAGTTTTCATCCAAACAGCAGCTCTGGGAGGCTATTCTAACATCCTGCAAAGAAATCCAAGCCGAAACTCTCCAAAAACTCACAAGTTCAATGGATTTAAGAATTTTGAAGCTGCTATCAAAGAAGGGTCCTATGTTAAAATCTAACTTTACCTGTTAAGATGTTTTTGATTTAAATAGCTTTTGATTTCAGTAACTATGACCTCCTAATGCTGCAAATTCAACAAATGACCATTTTCAGTTAATTAAAAGCTTTAAATCTATTGAAACTATGAGTTGCATAATAATTTGGAACAGTAGATTTTTAGTTGTTTATTTTTATTATTTGTTGTTTATTATTATTATTTATTAAAAATAATACTATTATCACTGGGAGGTTTTTTCAATCACATTCAAATGATCCTCTAACAGTTAAAATTATGCTGACTGTCATTTGAGCTGACAATTTAGAAAAATGTCATTTGCATAATAATTTGGAACGCGGTGTATTGACCTAAAACGACTTCAAAAGAGGAAGGAGTCAATTGATTCAGACCTGCCCTGAAGCAAACGTCACTATAGTCGTCTCCAAAACACAGTGTCAAGGCGAAAATATCTCTCCCACACCAACATGAAGAAAACATGATGGCGTATAAAGCACTAGACAATGTGCTATCAAAGAGGAACAGGATAATGTGCAACAAGCAAGAGTGAAATAGTGGTATCTTATGTACAATGAATAACAAAAACTAAAGAAGGGGAGGAGGTGAGGGGTTAAGGAATATAAATAGTAATAAACAAAAAACAGGAGGCGCTGCACCGTTTCTGAGGATCACAGGGGACTGGAGGCAGTCTGCCAGGTTTCCTCCGGCTGCTACGTTTTCCCCAACCTCCAAAAACATGCTGGTCAGGTTGGCCCACAGCGGCTCAAGACTAACACCTGAACAAATAAAGCACTTACTTACTTACTACTTACAAAAATGACGTCTGAATATAAGATATTAAACGTCTGAAAAAGTCAACGCAGTGCAACGTTTTCAGCCATAGTGCAGGTGACTCTGATACAGAGGTTATTGCACGTGTAGACTATAGCAGCAGCGTCTTATATCTTGGCCAGGTTTGACGCATGAACATATTTTTCCACTGTCCAATAATCCCACAATCCCAATCGCACAAATAAGATCTTTCTGGTCCAAATGATGGCCCCCACAGACTAACTCTGACCTAATCTCGCCTTGTGCCGTTGGCTTGGAAACTTGAAAATAGAGCCTTTCCTTGACATTTAAAGAACCATTTTTCTCACGGAGGCATTTTAATGATCCAGAAATGAAAATGAGCTGGTAAATGAATATATTCCCCACACTTGAGTCACAACTCAGGAAAGTTTCTCCACTCGACATTCACCTTGAAGGTAATGAAAAGGCTACAAAACACAGCATTGTCCATCTGTAGCTGTTTTTACGTGTTTGGAGCTGCCAGCCCCGCCTGTCCTTTGTTACAGCACTTGTTTAATCTTCCTAATGGAATACCACCTGGCCGGGCCGAGTGTAGTCAAATAATACTGAGGCATGTGGTGCCCTGTTGGGACAGTGAAAGTTAGGGAATATGAGTCAGAGGCGGTGAACTTTGGACATAACCCTGTCTCCTCTGTTTATGAAGAGTGCAGAAACAACACCCAGTTTACCAGGGTTAAGTCTGTAAAGGCCCTTACATTCTCAGAATTATAAAACAAGGAAGTATAAGTTGATCCAAACTCTGATGCAACTTTGTAACATGTCACTCAATGTGGAAGACTCTAAAGTTTTGCATCACTCAAAACTTTGTCACTAAAATGAACAGATTTCAGTGGTTTGTCTTTTGATTTGGCGTTTGGAGTCTTTTGTGATTTTATACTTATACAAATCTTAATGGAGGTTTAAATGCCTGCTGACCAACTGAGACCATCGACCATTGTAAAATTTCAAGATGCTAATCCATGGTTTTTAGAATCCTACGTAGTTTGGCCCCACCACCACGTTCTAATTTTGTGAACCTGAGCAGGAGACAAACCAGATTCTGTACCTCAAATAACCTGATGGTTCCCCTTAGGAAAAGTGCCTCGAGTCAGTCGGCCTTCTCGGGGAGTCCAGTTCTAGAATTGTAACTTGTGTACACAAACATTAATGTCTCTCATATTCTCCTGATACTACTGTTGATGTTTAGTGCCTGAGTGTCGCCCGGCAGGCATGTTTGCTTTGTAATGGACCAATTTCCTCCCTTGTCAAAAGTCCAGGGGCCAAACCTTCCAACTTTCGCCCAAAGTGAAGCCCAAGTTTCTCAGCATCCCAATGTTGTACCTGATATTTGACCTGAGTGGGTTTTGGGGGGAATTTTAAAGGAATTGACTGCATTTTTTAACTTTTAAGCCTCATATGATTAAAAAAACTAACAAAAACAAACTGAATCACAGATTAAAACTAAAACTCTGTGTTAACTTTAGAATTAAATTGTGCTTATTGTTTGAAGCCTGAAAGAAACTGGTGACTGCCACTTTTATGCCTGTTTTGGACCATTGTGATTATGAGTATGAATGCCTTCACTGACTCTTTGCTTTGGACACTGTGTATCATGGAGCATTGCGTTTTATTATAACATGAGGTCGCTGACTCATCACCAGGTGGGCTGGTCATCTTTGTCGTTTTGCTGATTGAAACATTGGTATCTTTTAACTTAAAAGATTGCTGGACTTGTCCCTCCTTATCTGCAGCAGCCGCTCCAGCCTGCACTCTCAGGACTTTATCCTGCTCTCTGTGCCTGGTGTGCCAACACAAATGGGTAAAAACTAGGCCTGTAGATTTGCTGCACCAAACTCTTGGAATGAACTACAGAAGGAGTTTCACTTGAAAGAACTTGTGTCACTTTTACTTTGTAAAAGTTGTTTTATCTGAGTGTATTATCTTGATTTAATTGTGCATTGTTTGATTATTTGTGAACGAATGTAACTTGTGTGAGAAATTGTTTCCCTGCATCTTGGCCTGGACACTCTTGAAAAAGAGATTTTTAATCTCAGCAAGTTTTATCCATCCATCCATTTTCTTCCGCTTTATCCGGGGCTGGGTCGCGGGGGCAGCAGTCTCAGCAGAGATGCCCAGACTTCCCGATCCACGCACACCTCCTCCAGCTGTTCTGGGGGGACCCCGAGGTGACACCAGGCCAGCTCGGAGACATAGTCCCACCAGCGTGTCCTGGGCCTTCCACGAGGCCTCCTCCCAATAGGACATGCCTGGAACACCTCCCGAGGGAGGCGACCAGGAGGCATCCGGAACAGATGCCCTAGCCACCTCAGCTGGCTCCTTTCAATGTGAAGGAGCAGCGACTCTACTCCGAGCTCCTCCCGGGTAACTGAGCTCCTCACCCGATCTCGGAGGGTGCGCCCAGCCACCCTGCGAAGGAAACTCATTTCAGCCGCTTGTATTCGCGATCTTGTCCTTTCGGTCATTACCCAGATCTCATGACCATAGGTGAGGGTGGGAACGTAGATCGATCGGTAAATCGAGAGCTTTGCCCCCAATGTTTTATCTTGGTTAAATAAAGGTCAATAATAAAACAAAATAAAAATCAACATTTTACAGTAACAGGTAATTGATGTATGATGTGTGTAATGATCTTTCCCAAAATCATGTGAGATTATATTATTGAATTGTATTACAATATTTAAGTGAGCTAATAATGATTGTTGTTGTTTTATGTATTGTTTGCATCAACATCTTGGTTCAGTTGAGTGGAATGACTGCAGCAGGATTTTGGTTTGCTTTTCTGATTTCTTTTTGGCCAAGTTTCCTTCACGAAGGCGATCGTTCAGCGTTATAAGCCCATAGGCAGCAGAACACACAATACCCAGTAAACTGCATGTTTTCTCAGCCAAAGTGTGGAAGCTGGGTGGTCCACGCCAACGTGTCGCAGGAAGTCCCCGTCTCATTCGCTCGTAAAAAAAAGTGGCACAAACAGCGGCTCGGAACGAATGGCCTGCCGCTTCCTCCATGGCAAACGAGCGAAAGTGTCAGAGCCCGTCCACGAGTCCCTGGGCCGTTTTGTTTACCAGTGAGCGCGTGTTGTTCTTCGGATGGGACCCCGCTGTGACCTCGGGCGCAGGGGTTTGTTCCGAACTTGACAGCTCCGTAACAATTTAAGAGGCTTTAAACCGGCCCTGACGCAGAGAATGGTGCCCATACGAGGAAACGGCGGTGATGAAGTAGCTGCAAATTCGGTCTGTCCAAACAGAGCAGGCCTTGTGCTTTGGAATTCATCGATACATTGTTTTTCGTATTTTCTTTATCGGGTTGGTAAAGGGCCACTGCCTGGATAGGTTTACTACTTTAACATTGTGTTCTGGGCTGAGTAGAGGTGGACAATAAGGTTTTCTCAAAGCCATAATCAATAGCCAATAAAACATAACTTCCTTTTAGAGCTTTCTACCATTAAAATGTTCTCTCATAAAAGACAAACCTGGAGTTTTATTTCGAGACAATCACACATATTGGTTAATCTTTGAATCTGCAGTGGCGATTTATTTGCACCAAGCGTTATCTCTCAGAAAGAACCTCCATAGACTGTAGAATAGCAATGGACTAAGTGAGGGTGGCTTGCACCATAGCGTTTAGCATGGGCACACTGAATCTAGTTCATGCTAGCAATTAGGCGGGTTTTTTGCTGCCAGCTCCTGTATTTAGAATAGAGTGAACATGAAAAATAAGCATCGCAAAAAATGTGTTGCCAGTGTTAAAACAAACTTATTGGAGGGAAGAATGACAAGCCTGTGTTCAGTGAAACTCCATTATGACAAAGAACTTCTGGAGCCTGCCCCTACTTCCTATAAGGCTTCAGCAGCTAACAGCGATGCTGCGTCCAATGTTTTTCACCATCTTATCAAGGAAATGCTTTCCGCACCTCTCCATCTCTTGCTCCGCTTAATCCTTTCATCATGGAGTAAAAACACTCACCACAGCTTTACTACTGCCAAGTCAAATGACATGATATTTAGTTTCAGCTGTTTTAAATCAATATTGCATTTCTAACCAAAGTGTTAGATAGTGATACAGGTGTGTTTGACCAAATACCTGCAAAAAAAAAAACACCATAATAACTTAAAGTGACAAAACTGCATATTTATATATTATATATTTTCAGCGACGAAATTTTAAAAAGACCCGGGTTTAAATATATGGTTTCATTTTGTTGATGTAATATTTACAAAGATTTATTTCAGGGGTGATTTTGGAAGTGAAAAATCTGCAAAAAAGTAAAATATTTTGCTCAATTTTTTATTATAATTATTTAAAGCTGTAGGAGCGACTAAAGTGGAGATGTTGTTGGAACGACAACCTAATTTAGAAGAAACGACCCTAACGTTTCGGAACGTCTGCACATGCACCTGTACTGCAGCAGCACCTCATATTATTATTATTATTTAAAAAAAAATCAGTTTTCTGTCATTTTATGTTCCCTTGTAAAAAATAAGACCTTTTTATGCCTAAAAATACCCACAATTTCCTATAGTTTCGGTGACGAAATCTGAATAATGGATCGAGCCAGGTCTAAATGTATTGTTTTATTTTGTGACATATCAGTTGCAAAGATATTTTTAGAGGAGATTTTGGATCTTTCAAAATAAGCTGTTTTTTGGTAAAACATATGAAAAAAGAAAAAATTTAAATATCGCCTTGTTTTTTTAAAATTTAAAACTGAATAAATCAGGATAGGAATCAGATATAAAAATTAAAAATGTTTTAAAAATACTGTTAAGTCTAAGGTTGGGAAGGTTGGAGCCTATAGGTGCTACTGATGTGGAGATATTATCGCACCAAAGTGAGAAAAATTGTGAAGATATTTATTGGTTTATTTGTTAGGGACAGTGCAAGTTAATGAACAAGCCACACCGGATTGTAGCCTTGGGCTAATTTCCATCCGTCGTCCCCATGCGCACTCTCATTCATCCTGGCCTATTGTACATGTTTTTAGTGGTAGGGGAAACCGGAGTACCCGGAGGAAACCTACGCAGACACGGGGAGAACATGCAAACTCCACACAGAAAGGCCCCGTCCCTGGTGGGAATCGAACCCGGACCTTCTAGCTGTGAAGCACGAGTGCTAACCACTGTACTACCGTGCCGCCCAGATTAGTAGTTTTTTTTTTTTTTTTCATTTCCAGGTGAAAGTTTCTATGCTAAAAGACCAATTTAGCTCAAAACATGAAAAAAAAGCTTACACGAGTTTATACGTACCTGTCTGATCTTTGTGCCCGTGGAAGAGCTTGGTCGCTTCTAACTTCACCCCTGTTTGGAGCCATAGGAATATGCTGCTAACAACATCTTTGGTCTATTTGCGTGACTGAGCGCACGCACAAAGACCAGACAGGTACGCATCAACTCATCTAAGCTCAGGTAAGAACATATCTCAGTATAGAAAAAACGGTGGCCTGTTCCTTTTAATTAGTATCCATGTAGAATTCAGCTTGCAGACAGGGTGAAATAAGACTGAGGCCTTCTGTCTTTGAGGGGCTGGAGCGGACCACAGGGTGAGGAGGCCGGCGGATGTCCTTCAGTCGGCAGGACCCTTCAGTGTGCTGCCTACCAAGGGACAAAGACAAAGAAGCTCTTAAAATCCCCAAAAAAGTCTGTACGTTTTGGGACCGGAGTCATGTCATTGCTATATATGCACTTGATATTTGGTCTGGTCTTTAAAATCCTGACTCACCCGCATTCCGAACCCATATCTCTGTTTAGAACGACTCCGAGGTATGCTGTGTACATATTTGTGATACCATTGTGAGCATTCCTCTCCTGAAGTCCGCGTCTTTGGAGCCTCCTTCCTTCAGAGGTGACCGTTTGTCTGTGTGTTCTCCTGACGTCGAGCTCGTGATGGTCGTGTGTGGGGTCAGGAGAGCACGCCAACGCACTTTATTTGGTCTGGCTGCGGCTGTTATCTGTTTCCCCCAACACAACCTGACGCTGACCACCTGAAGGACACAAGCTAAATATTTAAATGGGAATCCTGGTCCAATGATAAAGTTTGAGCGTGCAGAGGGTTTGAACTTTGGGTTGTAAGCCCTCCCCAGATGATACCGAAGTGATGTAGAGCAGAGTAATGTTGTGGATTTTGTTCCTTGATTTACTGGGCTGCATCCAATAAACTTACTGTAATGCCAGGATTCATGGGGCTCACGTTGTGAAAGAGTGGTTCAGGGAGCATGAGATGGATCAGTCCAGATCTTAATCCCGTTGAACCACTTTGAACAAAGTGTTTCGCTCAGCCAGCTGGACTGCACTTTGCCGCTCCTGGAGGCCACACATAAAGCAGTTATTGCAGCAAAAGAAGGGTCAGCCAGCTATTTAATACAGGGGTGTACTTACTTATTCCATGCATGCTGTGAATGTCTCAGGTTTTTTCTGCAAAATATCTTGACAAACCTGTGACACACACACCATGATTCTCCTGCAACATACTTCACAGTGAGGATAGGGTTTTGATGTTGATGTGCTGTTCCATTTTTCCTCCACACATGACGTTTTGTGTTCGGTCCGTGTATGATTCGTTCAATCATTTTTCAAATTGAAATCAAAAACGAAATTACCTCGAAAGGTCTGCTATGAGCGTTTTTCGTTTTATGTAATGAAACAAGATCACTCTAAATGGCTTTAATTTTGAGTTTTCAATCTGATACTAAAATAGAAAAAAACTATATTTGAAAGTAAAGGCTCAGAGCGTCAGTATGTCATCAATTGTCTTTTATTCGTCTGCAACAGTGGAAATTCTCTGTACTGGCCATGTTATTGTCCTTTTTGTCCTCATACCGCTCCAAGAGCAGGTGTGCTGAATGCGCATCACCGGGGTTTGGCACAGGTTAAGAGGTTAAGGTGCAAACAGGGATGTGCTATAAACATCATAATAAACCAAACCCATGCAAACAGACTAAACTTTGATGTGAAAACACCATCCAGTGGCCTGTCACGTGACCCGGTGCGCGCGGCCATGGAGAAACTATATTTCCGCAGTTTGGAGATATAAAGTGCTGCTTATCTGTCCATACATCTGATATTACAGCGTTTATAGAAATCTCCTTCTTGAATAGAATGGCCAGTTTCATCAGTGCAATCAGTGTTGCAGCCGGACAATAATAATGGCCCGTACAGAGAACTGCCATTGTTGCAGACGAATAAAAGATAATTGATGACATACTGAGCCTTTACTTTCAAATATTGTTTTTCTATTTTAGTATCAGATTGAAAACTCAAAATTAAAGCCGTTTAGAGTGATTTTGTTTCATTACAGAAAACGAAAATGCTCATAGCAGAGCTTTCTAGGTCATTTCGTTTTTGATTTCAATTTGAAAAATTATTGAACGAATCATACACGGACCATGTTCCTCCCAAACTATTCAACTTTGGTTTGCGAAAGAGCTCTTGGATGCTCCACAGGCAAAATATACTGTGGACTGTATTAAATAGCTGGTTGATCCTTCTTTTGCAGATTAGACGTTCACAATGATCAGGATGAACCATTCCTCTTTACAAAACTGCTGCAGTTCAGCGAGATTCAGGCGGTGTACATTCCACATTCTCCTTTGAATGTTTACATGTTATGGCCAATAAAAATATGATCAAATGTAAAGGTTTGGGTGGTATTAGTTTAAGCAGACACTGTTTAACCATTCCTGTGATTTTGATGAAGATCAGACCACATTTAGTGACCAATTTAGGTAGAAATGTGAGAAATTCCAGACGGTGTACTTACTTTTTTCGGCACTGTAAAGGTAACAGCTAACGTTAGCATTTTTTTCACCGTTTATATTCAAGTCGTTTATTCACGAGAAATGTGCAACACGTGATTAAAACAGCTCATTTCATTCAGTCGTGTTGTGTTTAGTTCAAAGACCTGTCGCTGTCGGCCATTCTTCTCCGACTCTTGCAATGCATTGTGGTCTATATTGACCCGTTGAGTGACCACCGCAGCTCACTACTTTTTCTCTCTGGACATTCAGACACCGTTACAACATGTCATGACCGCTATATAGTGCACTATGTAGGGAATAGTGAGGACATCCGGACACTGCCCTAGACTCTTGAATCAAGCTTTATGAATTGTTAACCTCTTAACTCCCGCCTTAACCAAAAGTATTTTCTCCAGTTAAGTTTTACCCAAATCTAAAAGCTTCTTAAAGCTTACAGCCTGTAGTCCAAAGTAACGCCTATTTAGAAACCTAAAACTGATGGTGACCTTTTCTGTTGCATTGCCACTGCTTTTTTTTTTTTTTACATATTTTGGTTGTTTTGTCATCTCTCTTTTTGTCTTGTTTTTGTTATTTTTGTTGCTTTTTTCCTTGCTTTTTGATGTGTGTTTTTGTCGCTTTTTATTGTGTTATTGTCGCTCTTTTGTTGCTTTTTGGGTCACTTTTTTGTTGTACGTTCATCCTTGTTTTCGTCACTATTTTGACGCTTTGTTCAAGAAGCTTTTAGATTTGGGTAAAGCCAAATTGGAGAAACTGTGCTCGGTTCAGGTGGGGGTTAAGAGGTTCGGGACGCCTCTGGTCATTTTTGAGATGCTCCCTTTAGGGATAAGGTATCGCTCTCTCAAATGTTCAACTGATCACCATTCATACTGTTTCTTTCCACAAGCTGTGATAACTTTAAACAACTTTTGTTTTTTTTCTAAACTTTTATTGTACAGTATTTTACCCTTAAGTTTCTTATGAGGCCTTTGTTTGTTTTTATGTCGCGGGATTTCCTTTTATACGTTGACAGTGCACATTGAGCTCATTGTACACTTTTTTTCCAATGTGGTTTTTTATACAGCAAATGGCTAATAAACTAAACTGAACTTAAGTATCTTTGGAATGTGCTGGAGGATGGTCACACATGGTCACACTCTCCCATCAACAATACATGCGTTTCCAATGACATCATGCATAGTCCCGGCCGCTATTTTGAATACCGAAGTAGAATTATGCAGTACTACAACATGTAACAATATCTCAAATGAAAGTGAAAATGAAAATGAAAGACAGGTGATTGACAGTGGCATTTTATGTACTCGTAATCATTGCTCAAGAAGATAACAGTAAAAACATGGCCCCAGAGACGCATGTTTATGTGATATAACCAGCAAATGTAGCACAGACGCAGCAGCTCTGTCTGTCGAGCTACAGCAGGATTTACTAAAGATCTGCTTTACTCCTCAGACTAAATTAACTCATCAAAGATGAAACAAAAAACCTTTCTCTGTGATTTTACAGTTTGTCATGTCGACAGAGTCTCAGTCTGAGTCAGTGTTAGCATGCTACAAGATTTTAGCATGCTTACATCTTGTAGCATGCTCAAGACGTTAGCATGCTACCGGTTAGCAACTGTCAACAGTAGATTCAATCAACTGTCAATGGGTTCAACACAATAAATACATGTGTGGCTCACGTCTATCAAAACTGAGGAACTACAGTAACAGCTCAGCTTTGACCTCTGTCACATGTTGTATCCAAGGCTAGATGTTTGTGGTTCAGGGTCAGAGCTGAGCTGTTGAAGCTGAATGCTAACCAGTAGCATGCTAACGTTTTGAGCAGCTTAAACACTGACTCACTGGTTTCTTCACATAAACGTGCGTCACTGGGCCGTGTTTTTACTGTTATCTTCCTGAGCAATGATTACGAGTACATAAAAATGCCACTGTCAATCAATTGTCTTTCATTTTCATCCTGAGTAGAGATATTGTTACATGTTGTAGTACTGCATAATTCTACTTCAGTATTCATGGCCGCCATAACAGCAAAAGTCACATGACTGAAAAAGCATGTATACAAGATTTTTGGACATTGCAGAAGCTTATTGAAACAACGCCACATCAAAGCTAAAGGCGCTCTGACCAAATATTAGGGCGTGTGACCTTTTTTTGTGCAACTTTTATTTTCAGGAAGCGTATAATATATTTTTTCACAACGAAAAATAATTTGTTTTATTCCCGTTAAATTGGTCGGTGATGGAAATATTTCATTTCATTTATCCTACAAATGACTGTAAGTTAGAGTCTCGGAATTTGAGTCTAGGCCCACGCCTACAAGCACTCTTTATGCATGAAAATTTACATTGTCTATTAATAAAAGCCTTTATTGCAAGGAGCTACTTGATTTTAAAATGGCGCAGCGGTTAGTGCTTGCGCTTCACGGCTAGAAGGTCCCAGGTTCGATTCCCACCTGGACAGGGCCTTATGTGTGGAGTTTGCATGTTCTCCCTGTGTCTGTGTAGGTTTCCCCTTACCACTAAAAACATGTGCAATTAGGTGAATCCTCCAACCAGGTGATTCTGGGTCGTCCCGGCGGCGTTGAAGGATGGATCAAATGGACAAATGGACAAATTAAACACCTTAACCTTTACTTACAAAAAGTCGCCTCAAAAAATATTGATTTGATTCCAGCACCATTCACTATTCAATAAGCTTCTGCAACGTCCGAATATCCAGTGTCGCATTCATTTCTCACCAAGATCTTGTATTGACGATGGGAGACTGTGACCACTGCGCAGAGCCTTCTCCAGCACATCCCAAAGATTCTCAATGGATTTTCAAGATCTGGACTCCCTGAACCACTGAAACCTGGCATTGTCATCTTGGAACACACCCGTGCCATCAGGGAAGAAGAAACCTACTGATGGAATAACCTGGCCATTCAGGATGTTCAGGTCGTCAGCTGATCTCGTTCTTAAGGCTGAACCTAGGCCTGAACAACTGCAGCAGCTCCAGATCAGAACAGTCAGTGACATCCAGGTAAAGGACACTTTTTTTTGGTCGGGGCAGAGCAGTTTCCAGCTAATGTTAGTCTATAAACATCAAACATCCAATCCCAAACTCTATGCGCTTCTTTATCTAAATACCCAATTTGTCAGAGTAACAACAATCTTAAGCCTTATCCTTTTTTAAAGCATATTTTTTTGCGCGCCTGGTTTCTCTCCTTAAATCCGACGGCCCTCACACACGTGCAGAAGTCGAGGAGTCCACACAGCGTCTCATCCAAAGATACGGGGCGGCCTGGGAACCACCGCGGCGCTGCTGAGAGGAGGGTCAACGTGGCGCCAGCACCGCGAGCCTTATCACACAAACACAGGGCTATCACTTCCAACATTAGCACCACTGAAACTACAATTAGGAACTGTCACTGATATGCCGGGACGGTACGAAATAGGAACGGCGAGTGCTGCAAAATATCCGAAAAAGAGCGAACGTGCAGGAAAAAAAGGGAAAACCCGCGGAGTCGAGAAGGTTTGACTCCCCTGACTGTGTGGGGTCTTTCGGTGTGGGGTTTGTTTTGAGGCTACAGTTATTGGCCACAAAATGAGTGTGGGTGGGAGGGGCGTATTAAGCTGGCTCAGAGGACCAGGAAATGAAAAATAATGGATATTTTTTGATCAATATTGTGTTTTCAAACCAACAAAGAGCTGATCTGATGGAAATGAAAAGTTTCCAAGTACACGCTCCGGATATTGAGCTGATACCAGATTCTAATATTGGTATATCGGTGCATCCCTGTGGGTCCAGGACATTTCTGCGTTAAAAAATTCATGTTCCTGAGTAGGGCTGCAACTAACGGGTATGTTGGTTCGATAAATCGCTTAATCTTTTGGGCATGAAAGGCGTTTTTTTCCCACATAAAGCTAAAGTGGCGGCGCTTGAGGACGCGTCAATGGAGTATGTTTCATTTAATTTTGTCATATGAAAGAGCCTCATATCATTTACATTCACTGCCAAAGCACAGACCTGCTCCAAACATGAAGCGGAGGACCTTGATTAAATATGATCATAATGAATGTTGTAAATGTAAAGTTGGCTAAATTAATCTTTGATTTAGTCGGCAAAGACTGACCTCAATCATCCAGGTTCTTCTTCTCTGTCCAGTTGAATAAGCCTGGATCTTGTACCAAAGTTGGGCAAGTTGTGACAATTCACAACACCTGGGGTCTCATTTATGAAACTGTCCGTGAGAATCTGCCTATAAGAGTCCGTACGAGCAAAACCCAAACTTCACGTACGGAGAAAAAAATTGGGACTTATGAAACCCTCCGTACGCGCAGCACCACGTAAACTCCCCTTCACAAATTCCACCTGGAGCAGAAATGTGCGCACATGACCCCTCCTCACGTCACGCCCCCTGCACGCCTCCATGTCACCATATAAGGACATGCAAAGTAACTTATGAATGAGATTTACCTAAACATGAGGCGATAATGACAGGGTTTTACCGAGACCCCGGGAGCAGAGAGGGAGGGGCCTCACGCTGCAGCAGTGACGGCAGACGCCGGGTGGATCTTTACTGACATGTTACTGCTGTTTCTCTGATCACAAGTAACCTACTGGCAGAGTGCAGAGTCTCATCAATAACACTTTTGGAAATACACTTTTAGAACGTAAAGAAGAGCCTTTTAGACACTGATTGTGATATTTCCCAGTGCTGTTCACGGAGCTCACATTTCCTGAAACTACAGAATAAGCTCGGTGGGCTTTGAATCACTCAGATAGTCTATTGTTTTTTGAGCTCGCTGTACGTGCAGTGGGGATGAGGCACCGGTTCGCTTTGGGCATGAATGAGGAGCAGAGTCCGGGTGGTGAGAAAGAGAGAGGTTATGTAATTACGCAGCGTCTCTGAATGGACTTGTGCCTTGGACCAGCCCTCAGCGCGGTCTCTGCATGAGTTGGTCAGACTTTGGTTAAAAGCACAGAGCGGCTCGGATCCTTCCTGCTTCTCGCTCGCAGCCGGCGGCAGTGCGCTCCGGTGTCCGTGCATGAGCGTACATGAGCGTGCACGTCTTTGAGTGTCACACATTACTACAATATTTTTATTAAGTATATAAACGAAAGATTGAAACACTACACAAAGCCAACGGTTGATTTCCTAGATTTTATTTTTAATGATCTTAATCATTTCTGTAGAAAATAAAGAAATGAGCAGTTTAAAATGTGCACCAGACTTCATTTCCTCAATCCGACCTCCCCTTGCTGCTTTCCCTCGCCTCTCCTCGTGTGTTTGCAGCGTTTCTGAAAAGTGCGGACTGCGTACGCCAGGTACAAACCTAGTGTGGAGGTGCGTAATGTTTCACGTTCAGTTCGATTTCTATAAATACCACCTTTGGCGCAGAACAGTTCGTACGGAAGGTTTTGGCCTCATTTTGTCCGTACGTGGGCTTTATAAATGAGACCCCTGGTGCGCTGGAGGATGTCACCGTCCAATCTACCATCTGATGGGACAGCTTTGGCCCCTGAAGAAGGTGGATGATTTTCAAAACATCGGCAACTATGTATAAAAGGAATGTCCATAAGCTTTATTCTTAGATTTAGTCGACTAAATTCACATGCAATTTTAGTTGACTAAAACTAGATCCATATTGGAGAGAATAATGTGACTAAATCTTTCATCATTTTCATCAAAATACTAAGACTGAAACTAAATGAACACTGTTTGTAGGAGGCTGATCGTGCTTTAAAAAAGTCACTAGAGCTGAATCTGCTCAAAGCTCAAACACAAGTTTGTGTGAACAAGCCATTCCTCATTTGAAAACTAAGAACCTCCAGAGTTCAGCCACTAAGCTTTAACGACTAGAGGCTGCACTGGCATCGGTTTTTATTACCAAACTGTTTTATACAATAGGATCTGGCAACAATAAGAGCTCATTCTGCTTTCTGATTGCATAATTGTCCTGAGACAGATCCTATTTATAACACTACAGACCCTTGTTTTAAAAACAAAGTAGTTTATCAAAAATTCAACATTTTCTTGTCATCTTTGCTCTTTTGGAGTCTGTAATTTACCAAAAAACGATTAATCAATTAATAGTTGTCAACTATTTCAATAATCGATTAGTTGTTGATTAATCGATCAGTTGTGTATTTGCTTGAAGCTTTGGAAACACTTTTCTCCTTTTAAAAAAGCCTCAATCACAGCCTGAGCTGCAGCTCCCTAATGCCATGTTTAAGAATACTGGAGGTTCAGAATCATTTTTACATTCTGCTGCCCTACACCGAGAACGCTGACACATTTTACAAATATGAGGCCCCCGATAAGTGAGTGTTTCAACAACATAAGCCAATACTGAGCAGGCCCTGTGATAAGCCGCCTCCCATGATGCCTCGCTGCGTGCGTTGGAGTTTCCAAGCCATGACAACACTGGCGACAGGCATATCTGACGCTCTGACCCTTTTTCAAGTCCACCGCCCCGCACTGCTCTGCTCCCCCTCTCCCCTCGCGCGCAGAGAGGCAGATACAGGGTCTCCAGGCCTCGATAAGGGGTCCCCAACCATCGCGTACGGGGCCCTGGGGTGGGGAGGGGGTCTGGCGGTGTGGAGAGCGCAGAGAAGAGCCTAATCTCCAGCCCGGCTCCATAAACACCGCCGGGGCCGCAGCAGAGACCGGGCCGTCTGAAGAGCACAGGAGAACAGATTAAGGCCAGCGTCATGATGTCATCATCGAGCGCCTGCGGGACTGGATGGACTTCAGGAAATGACCACGAAAGACAAAAATATAAAGTCGCTTGTTCTTCATCCAATTCACTCAACCTAAGTTTCACAAGCGTTAGCAGGATGTGGGGTTCTCCTGTTAACTCTTAACAGGCTCTTTAGAGTACAGTAATACATATCCAAAATGGAGGTACCTGCTTTTGCACATGGACTCGTCATATAGTAATTTGTGCGAGACACGGAATAAGACACAGACAGGAAACAGTCATTACCTTACAGGAAGTTAGTATCATGTTGCTATAAACATTCTGTGTGTTAGAGAAATAACAATGGTGCTTGAGAGGATAGATGAAAAACAGGCAGCAGTGTGAATGTCTTATACAGGAGAAGTTTATTTACCATCAGTACGGGACCCGGAGACATGAACTCGAGACATTGCGCTAGTCCTACCATTCAAGTCTGTCTATGCTTCCACAGAAGAGGATAAATACCGTCTAAGAGCGTCATACTGATATGCAAGCAAAACATTCAGTGGCTGAGAGTGGGCGGCTGAGCATCGGGTCCGATGTTCCCCCATTTGTATTGACGGGGGAACATCTCTCATCATTGTATGAGGTAGGCGGTAGCGTGAAGGGTCTTGCCTAGGGATCCACACTGGCAGCTAATTTTCCCCAACGGGGATTCGAACCGGGAGGCTAGGGTTAGAGTTAGTTAATATGATTAGGGTTAAGAACGGCAAATGTAACGTAAGTTATGTTTCACTCACAAAGATCTCACACATATTTTTAGAAACTAGAAGGTCTTGGCTTTCAAAGGAGGTATCACACTGCTTTGTAAATAATGTAAATAATTGTTAACCCTAACCCTAATCTTAAGGTGACAGTTAAGTGATTAAGTTATCAAAGCTAACGCTCAACGAGTTTAAATAATAAAACTCCCGGCCCCTGGCTACAAGTATCATTTGTCACACAAAACCTTTCACACGTGGTCTCTACTCTGCTCATGTGCTTTTTCCAGTGTTAGCCCAGTTACATCTATTCAAAATTGTAAAAAACAAACAAACAGACAGAACAAGATACGTCTCGGTCACAAACATCACATCACTGGCAGCCTGCGACTTCCAAACTTTTACCAACGACTCCCCCCCCCCCCCCCCAAAAAAAAAACAGAATCCTTAAGTCGCTACACACAGAAGGGGACTTGGCGACTACGGTGTGTTTACGCTAACCTCGTCCCAAACATGCCGGCCCTATCTGCCCGTGTGTGTCTATAAAGGGGGCATTCTGATACCATTGTTGGTGGAATCTAATCTGTCGTCCTGCCGCGGGAGGGGTGGGGGAGGCGGAGGAAGGGGATGGGGGAGGCTTTTTGGAGGACATTGTGCTGAGCCGGAGTCTTCAGCAACCTCTCTCTCCATTATTGCTCCATTAGCCAAATTAGACGGCTAATTGGGGAGGCGAGGAGAGCTCTTAAAGGAAGCAGCGGCGCGCGCCCGGTTTACAGTAAAGGCAGACATTGAAAAGGACGCCGCGTTGTTATCGGGACGGCCCCTGAATGGATGGGAGCTTTGGCGTTGAATGGGGGATACGGGAAACCTCTGGTGAATATTGAGGGAGTTCTTGGGCCCTCGACGACAGTGGCGGATGCTAATGGGGCACCTCCGAGGCCCGGCGGTTGCAAATGTGATTAGCGGGTTATTAGCTAATTAGCTCGTTGCCCCGCAGGTTCGGCGGCGCTGAGGTAAATTGAAGGAGACGCAGATGAATGTGCGGCAGCAAGATGGGAAGAGAGAGCGCTCCGGTAAAATGTACAGCACAAAGAACATAGTGGAGGTCTACAATAGAAATGACCCCTATAAAAACAAATACATAACATATACGTTACCATTTTACGTTGGCTTTCCCTGAAGGCATTTGCTTCTTTATTGAACATGGGCAGAGGATGTGACACATAACTGTGGCTGTGCAATCGTACTGTACCAATGGGCCATGAGCGAGTCCAAAGTTATATCCCTGGATTATAGAACTCTTCCTTGGCCCATGTTACTTGTGCTTTCGAACATTGGCTGTGATGAAGCTGGACTCTCTCCCTTCTCCGACCTGTCACCTGCATTCACAAACCGTGGTCCACTTCCCTCATTAACATGAACTCTAACCCCTCAAAATACATCCACACTGTGTATATATTTTGAAATTTCATTCATTATAAACCCAGGGTTTGACAATGCTATGTAGATTCATTTAGATGAACTGATGATAAAGCTATCTAGATTGCAACTTTCATTCTTCATCGAATAGCCTCTTCCCTGGTATAAAACCATGATAAATACCTATACCGTAGGTTTTACATCCCTCCCTCCTTGAACCGCCGAATGATCCAAGGAGCTGTGGTGTCCGGGCCTTCGTGCATCTCCCATGACAAACAGGTCCTATAGGTGACAGGTCAGATGAAGAGCGGTTCAGAAGCCCCTCATGATGAGAGCCCAACAAGACCATTAGTTTACCAGATAGCACAGTGCTGAGCCCAAAGGAGCGCTGTGGGGCCGTCATACTGTGGACCCACCACCTGCAGGTGGAGCCATAAGGGCTGGGGCAGAGTGATCTGAGCAGCTTAGATTGTACCTCCGCGACTCGGCAACAGATCAGCAGAAGAGGGATGGATGAAGGTGTAATAATTAATATGAAACACTTCACAGGCTTTTTAAATAAAGCAGTGCATTATAAATGATTGAAATGTACAGTATGAGGTGCACGTTACATGTATCATGCCATCATTGGTTTCATATAGTGCTTTCTGGACACTCAAAGACACTTTATGTATTATTGATGATTTATTAGTAACTATTCATTCACTTCACACTTAGGGGTTAGCTATTATTTATTTTGATGGATAATAAGAATAAATACTTTGATATAACGTAGCACTTTTCTGGACACTCAAAGACTCTCTTGCATTATTCACCGCGCTGGTGGCAAGCCACAGCTGCCCTGTGGTAGCAAGGCTCCATCGGCCCCACCAGCACCACCAACACTCACTCATACATTACAGTCATACATGAGCGACGTGTGTCTCTTTATCTTTATTATCTCTGGTCAGAGTCCCAAACCCTTGTCCCTAACCTTCATTTTTAGTCCTAACAAGTGTAAAATGAGTCATTTCTCATCGATATGCAAGTGGAGTTGTGTTGTTTGTTCAGATGTGGGTTTATCCTGCTAACTCTTAACAGGCTAAACTCTTTAGAAATACAGGGATTAGGAGTGAACTGCCAATTACTGAAAATGAATCATTTCAGTAAATCTCCATCTCTGTCTGCCCTCTTCTCTGGCCCTGTGCAAATATGTTTAATCACGACTGTAGCTTTAGTACAATATATAAGGCAAGACACCATTTGTTGCCTCAAACTGTACAAACACTATTCTCATTTAAATCAGACTCTCGTCTCTGACACAAACTTAACTTTATTCTTCCTTTTGCCAGAACCAACCAGAAGCGGATGGCTATCTCAGTGGCTGGAGTCAATCTGTGGAACTCCATGAAATACAATACAAAAAATCCACTAATGTTTTTCAGTTTAAACGACTATTTAAGGAAACAATAAATAAATAAATCATATGACCTGGAAATTAAATTAATAATAACAAAGATTATTTGTTTTGATGTCCAAACCCTGCTTGTGGCATATGTATTTTGTACGCTTGCGACTGTTTGTGTTAGTTATGTTATTTTTTTTATTTTTTGGTGACCGACGTGTTGCTACATCAGACCATCTTGAAAATGTTGTTTGTTTCTTTTGGAGAAAGGGGCGCATAATATAAGTTTGTCTTCTTTGTCCTCCTTTTCAATTGTCTGAGGATTTTTTCTTATCAGTATCATTTTATGTAAAAATGAAAGAATAATCAGAACGATTGAAATAAATAAACAGTGAAATGAAATGAAGTACTAAAAAGTTGACACTGTGTGATACTGAGTGTCTGAGCTAATGTTAATGGAAACTTATGTGTTACTAAAGCTACTTTTTAAAACAGTTTACTGTGATTTAGTTTCAGCAGCAATAAACGGTCCTCAGTAATATAATTTATTGCAATATATTCAATATATTAAATCTACACTATAGATATCAAACGTTTGGGGTCATTTAAAATGTCCTTATTTTTGAAGAAAAGCATTAGCGAATGCATTGCGATTAGCCTATGTATTTACTATGGACTCAAGGTTATGACTGTACTATAGAGATGGTATGGCCTTACAGCATGACCCAATATGATCAATTACAATGCTTTTAGACTGTGATTCCCCTCACACAAATATTTCTACAATTCTGGCTCTTTTACACTGATGTGAGACAGATGTCTGTCCCAACTTCCGGCTGTTCTCACTTGTTTGAGGCTAGCTGTGTTTGAGGCTAGCTGTGAATGCGCAAAGTGGCCTAGCACGTATTTCAGAAATGAGGAATTCTCCCATCATGCCTAAGTACGTGTTATGATTAAATGATTGGACTGGGTTAGAGTCAGGCGCAAACTATTTTCCCTCCAAGGCATTCAACTCGACATTAACACACAACACTATTACAGTTTTTCTTCAATGGATACCACTACAACCATGTACTCACCAAGGGAGGTGGTTTATCACGACAGGCACTTAGTAGCAAGTGCACCTGGGTAATGGTGAAGAATAGTGTGCAGCGTTTCGGGAAACGTGTGTCATGTGTGATTGTATAACTGCCACTGCATCACCAAACTTCCTTATGTGGACCATGACATTGCACTCAGTGACTTCCAGTTGTCCCGTGTCTGCGGTGTGGATGGAGTGCTCCTCTCATTGCCCCGGCCGCACAGTCTGAAAGCCGGTGATGAATGTTGGCCGTATAAGTGCAGAGGTGCGGAGAAGAAGCTCAGAGGGATTAAGTTAAGCTAACTCTCCCTCTTTTACAGTTTATCACGGCTTTGCACGGCTCACTTTCAGCAGATTAAGCCTCTCTTGTTAACGTAGACACAGTACGCAATCACGCAGCCGTCTACTGTATACGGTACAATGTGCAATCCAGATTCCAGAGCGTTGCACCGCATTGCCACATCAGCATTAATCTAAAGAAGCACAAAGGAAAGGCCTATGTCATTTCTGCAGTTATTAATGTCGTGGTTCATTAGGAAGGAGCTGCAGCAAACACAACATCAATCTCTTTATGTGTACAACCTGTTGTATGATTTTTTTGTTTTGTTTCCAAGTACATATACAGTACATATGTATAATACTGTATTTCAACCTTCTGCTCCAGGACGTGTTTGAACGGTGCTGCATGAACTGATTGCAACTTACTTTTTCACAATTCCATCTTAAGAAGATGAATTGTGAATCAAGCCCTGCAGGATAGACAGTCAGAATATTCACAGTTTGGCTTTATTTAACCAGGAAATCAAGGAAGTCCAAGCCCTAAAAAGGAACCTGTTATGCATGTTTCCATTCAAGCTAATTCCATGAATACCCAGAGTAAACCTGTCACAGGTTTGAGTTTTACCGGGGTTTTGGAATTTGCATGACTAAACTTGACTTTGTGTTTGTACTGAGGGCAGAGGGAGCGACAGCTGCAGGTAAAAATGAGTATAATGAATACTCGAGTATTCAACATTCAAACCCATGTCCCCCATGGTCTGCTCCCACTGTACTCCACCACTGTTCTCCCGTCCCTTGTCTCCCCCTTTGTCCACTTTTTATCCCACTAAGAGTAGGTGATTACCTGTCATCGGGTATTGGACAGCAAAGCCATATGATGAGGCATTCATGACCATAGAAATCACAGCAAAGCATTTAGCTATCTGAGCCTGTTCCTGCAAAAGAGTACATTTTTTTAGCTGTCGAATCCCGGGTCCGTTTTAACATTTTATCTTCATACAAATGAATAGTGAAGACAGGCACTATACTAAAGTATGGCGAGTTATGTAATTTCTGTGGTTTCTTTATCATTAACACAGTATAAGATGATGTTTAGTGGCCACTGCATGTGTATGCGACCCCACAAAAGCAGAAACTCAAAGAACACTTTTATATGTTAATTTGTATCTAAAGTAAATCTCAAACAGTCTGTACATTCATTAATGATTTCACCGATAGGTGGTCGATGGGTTGAAAACAACTGAAAACATCGTTCGTTGGATTGTTTATGATTTTAGATGTTTGGTGGTTAATGCTAACGGCTATAGGACAAATACATTGAGCAGGCTAACGGACTCTGAAAAGACTATCTTACTTATCAGCTAATTCTCTATACATTAGGATTGGAGCTGTCAAAGTTAAAGCTTTAACTCACAATTGATCTAAAAATAAATAAATAATCGCATCATGTTTTGACCAAACACAGGACCTATCTACATTTTGTAAGCCAGGGGTCTCCAACCTCTTTACCTGATAAGCTACGTTTATGTAACAAAAGCGACAGAGAGCGACTTATGCATCAGAAGCTTGTCTAATTATACTATTTCAATGGAATCAACTTTAATATTGTCCTTAAACTCTACTTTATGAACCTAAAAGTTTGCAGATTCTGTTCAAAATGTTCAGCATAAAAGAAAACGTATCTAAAATGTGATTATCAAGCGTGTGTAGAAATGTGCAGAGGCCCCTTATGAGAGACCAACAGGCCCGGTTAGAACCATGAGGCCGTCCTTCTGTGGACCCACCACCTGCAGGAGGAGCCATGGGGGCTGGTGCAGCTCCAACAGCTGCCCCCACGACCCGGCAACGGACAAGTGGAAGAAAATGGATGGATGGCTTTAATTTGAGTTTTTTTTAAAATGTCGTCCAAGTATTAATAATGAATATAATTATTAGAGAAAAATTAACCGCGATTAATCGAATTTCACAAGTGTGATTAATCGTGATTAAAAAAATTAATCGATTGACAGCACTTTAGGATCGAACGCCACTTCTCCTTTTTATTTCTATGGTCATGGCACAGTGAAACACACATAAACCCCCAAAAATGGCATTCACTTACGCGAGTGACAAACCTACTCAAACACGAGGTGAGCCAGGAAGTCCGCGCAGAAAGGTCCCACTTGAACTGCAAATCGAACCCGGGACATTCCTTCCCGATACGCGAAAGCACTAACCACAGCGCCACCATGTCAATCCATCTGCACGGAAGCAAATGTGCCAAGCCCGGATTTCCACCAGAATAGATTTTTGTTTTTACTCACTGCTGAACTGAAAAGCTTACTTACCGCCGTTTCAGTGGTATTGATTTAATAAAAACATCTTTCCCTGTGGTTTGCCCTTGCCTTGCCAGGCCCCTGTGCGTAACCCGGTTTGGGCCCCACAGGGTAACGCGGTTAGTAAAGCTGTAATTTGTAAGTAATAGAAGTTGTCCTGGCTGAAGGCACGTCGACGGCTCCGTGCAGATGTTTTGAAGACAGACCCTGGAACTCTAATCCTCGGAAGGATCAAACAGGATTATAAAGGAGCGGGATCCGGGGGACTTTCAACGGCTCACGCCGGATGCTGCCAAAGAGCCCAGAAGAACTGTAAAGTAGTATCAAATTAATAAGTTTCGATGGAAAAACACAGAGGTTCCTAAACTGTATGTTACACTGGTGGCACACAGTCATTGGCTATTTTAGATCAATATCTTTTACTTTGGAGATTTTCTGGTTCAGACAGAGTTTACTGTACACAAGTTTAGAAATAATTGAGTCCAGTTTGGAGACCCTTTTCTGACCTGGTTAGTCCTGATCATTGATCAGGCCTGGTGGTACTGGGTGTGAAAGGTTTGCGCATTACTACACTGACCAACCAAAAACGTGTTCCACTCCCCAATAGGCCTTTTCCCTCAGAGCAGTACCACGTGCATGTGTACTGTACTATCTGTTAGTGACTGGTCTTCAGGCCCTAGACCAGGGGTCACGAATTAAATTTCACCAAGGTCCGAAATGAGAATAAATTGTCAAGCAAAGGTCCGGAACATACGGGGTTAATTCATGGTTATATGAGGATGTGTAAGCCTTTATTAAATCTATTACTGTGATTTGAAAATAATGTAATCAATTGAATCCTGTTATTGTTTTTTGCTCTAAAGATAAGTATTGCTTCCTAAATAGAAGAATGCATATCGCCTCTATTATACACAATGTGCACATAATATTTGACAGTGATGTGTTTCTTGGCTCAGTTCAACACACTGAGCCCGGCTTAGTCCAGGATTAGTCCTGGTTCTGACCTGCTCGCTGCCGATCGAGAAACAGCCGTGCTATTTGCGCATTACGATCGCGCGTGCATATTTAATTAGGCTGTCCTCTGTTTTTTTTTTTTAGCGAGCCTTATTTCAGTCATTCCAAAATCATTTCTAAAAATGTTAAAAGTATAATGGACCTAAGATGAAGGACTTTCTCTTTCTGTTCATCTGGGCTGTAGTTTACCGCTCTGGTGCAGTCATATATATATATACTGTATATATATATAGAGAGAGCACACGCAGCCGCTCGCCTGAGGGGATTCGGGTCGGGTCCAAAGTTCGGATCCAAGGTTCGGGTCCGGATGGGCTGGCGCATGGGTCCGGATCCGGACCGAGGTCCGCCGTTTAGTGACCTCTGCCCTAGACAAACAGCCGTGGATAAACCTACTTTTTCAAACACAGATGTGTCGTTCAGTGAAGTTTTCATGTCCTACTGACAGTTTTGAATAGAGTGACCACCAGTCTCGGTTTTGAACCATGCGCCCCATGTCCTGGGGGATTTCTTTTAAATCATTACGATACAGAGACTGTCTGATCCGGGGGGGTCACGGGACACTGAAGTGGGGGTCACAAGATGATTTTGAGAGAATATTTTGTACATTTCTGACATTGAATTGAATTGTATTTTTGATTGAAAACAAATAAATCTTAAATTATTATAAATGTTAATTATACTGTATCTTACAGAAGGGGGTTGAGTGATTGTGGGGGTCTCCTGTACTACAGCACTGTGTGTGCACAGAGACACAGCTCCTCACATTTCTTTCTGTACAGAAACAGCCTCAGGTCTGTCATGGACACAGAGACGAGAGCTGGATATGTTCTGTGGTGGAACTTCAGTCTGTCTCTCACTTATAACCTGCCAAACAGCCTCCTGTCCTCTCATCGCTCACACACATGCCTGAGTTATATTTAGTCAGTGAACTGAGAATAAAACAATTGTTTTCACCCCTCTGGTTTTAAAGAGCCACAATGAGGTGCACTCTATGTTGAAGCTCGCTCTCGACGAGCTTGAACACAGATCCTATGCCGATTTTCAGATGGACAAATCTGGGCACCATAGATTTGAATGCTCTTTAAGTGGTAATCCCAATGAAACTTTGAAATATTTGCAAGAGATCTGACAAATTCTTAACTGGCTTTCATAAAAACGTACAAGAAGTGTGATCATGTGTAAAGGCCCTATTGACTGTTAATGGGCTCCACCACAGAGACACAAACAGAGCAGCTCACGGTGACACGACGCAGCTAGGCCATGAGACTTTCATCGATGCTTGCCGTGTTTTGCCTTTATGTGCGGGGCTGGTGGTCGACTCAAAGGCCAGCGACAATACTGTAAGACCTCTCAGTTTGTGGTATCACGCGAGCGCAAATATTTCTGGAGGCTTATCTTGTCAAAAAAAGCTTTTGTCCATCGCGTCTTCAGCCCCGCCCTGAGTCCCGCACACTTCCACTCCGGGCCGGCTCTAATTGAATAAGCGCGTCCCTGTAAGAGCAATTGTACCGTTATTATCTTCTTAGGGCTCCATTTGTGTGGAGTGCCACTTAGTCCCGCGGCCCGGCTTCCGTAATCTCATCGGGGCGTTTCTTCGTCATCAGATGTGCTGCTGACGGTTGATGGCGGGGTCGCGCTGCCCTCCTGACTGATGGGCCCGCGGTTGTGTGGCGGTGCGTGCGGGGTCGTTTAGCACATTCTCGGGGTTTGGATGGGACCTGTCAGGGTGTTTAGGCAGCCGGCTGAATATGGATGGGATTGATGGAGTGCCAGCGGGAATGATTGGCCCGCGCTGATCAATGCGGCCCAGTTAAAGCGCGCTGATGCGATTAGGGCCGAGCGCGGCGGACTCATGTCGAGAGTACAAGCACACTCAAGGCTTTACTCATGGAAGAACTGCCGTATGTAAACACCAATCCAAAGGTTAGTGAGTAAAGCTAGCTTTGCCAATTAATGACTGTAAAAGAGATGAAAATATGGATACTGTAACAAGTAACTTACCTCAATGTTTCAAAGTCAGAGCCAAGAAAACGAGCCTAAGCGTTGGCTCGTTTCTTGATTGCATAAAGTGTTAAATATTTGTACTTTTTTTACATTTATGTGAGATTATAGATTTGATCTTTACATGATTTGAACTTGCCAGACAAAAAATTGGCCGTAAAATAACCCCACTTTTTATGAAAAAAGTGTTTTTTCCCCGACTCAAAGTAAAATTTTGGCCTGATACAAAAACGAACGTCACAAAAAACAACAACAAAAAATTGTGAAATAAATAAATAAATTCTGATGTTGGTTGGTCATTTTGTTATTTGTCATTTTGTAAGCAAGCAGATAAATAGTTTGGTCGGTATACAAGCAGATTTCTTGTTATATAAACACAACTATCTTGGTGTTTTCAAAAAGAAAATGAGTAAATTGATCCAGGAGGGTTGGGGTAAATTGAGCCGTCTCTGCTCCATTAGAAACAATGAATAACAAACTACAGAACATTTAAATGTACAATTTTTGCATTGTTTATTGGTGGTTCTGGGTTTTGTAGAGAAAGCAAATTAAATAAAATTCAATATTACATTAAACTGTTTTTCTCATAGAAACAACATGTGATAATCTGCAGATGGAGCATATGAAAAGTAAAATATTTATTATAATATTTTTATGAATAAAATTGCTAATTTACATTAAAATGTAAAAATAAGATTTTCTTTAAATCTGGTGGTTCAATTTAGACCTGGTTCAACTTCCCCCACTCCTGGAGTAAATTGAGCCACAAGACTCTGTATGATTTTTGACGATACAAACAACTAGAAAACATCTCAAAATGTATGGAAATAGTAACATTGTGTATTTATATTATACTGTTTTTACACAACAACCATCAAGGCAAAAAGAGGCTCATCTGACCTCACTCTCTCCCCTTTGTACTTGATAGGGTGTTTGGGACTCATCTATTTTTAAGGATTTAAGGATTTTAATTTTTTGTTTGTTTTTTGTATTTTTACAGTTTAAACCAGTGCTCCCTGACCTGAGGGGTGCCTGGTAGTGCAGACGGGCCCAGAGCTTTGTCTGGTTAGAGGGACAGGTCATGAGAGATTTCATTTAGCAAAATACATGCCATAGAAATGATCACGTATGACTAACAAAAGCAAACATGCTAACAATTCATGTTTATTTGTTTGAAATAAATCCAAATTGGCCATTATTTTTATGTTTTAAAGGAGGGTATTGTGTAAAATAGACTTTGTAGAGCTTTTTACCTTGTTATTCTCTCAACAAAGGCAGACCTGGAGCGCTTCTTTGAGTAATTTATGGATCTTTGCACTGTGGAGACAACTCCCAAAAAGCTGCCCCTGACGTCCTATGTATCCAGGATATGCTTTCCTCACCTTCAAATCTCTTGCTAAGTTAATTATAATATGCCTTACACTTGTATTGTGCTTTACAAGCCTGTGTTACCAAGTTTCTCAAACACTGTCCACATTATTCATTTATGCCATACTTGTTTTGGTGATGGTGAGCTACTATTGTAGCCACAACTGCCCTGGGGTAGACTGACAGAAGCGAGGCAACCAGTCTGTGCCATCGGCCCCTCCGACCACATTCATCCTGGCCTATTGTACATGTTTTTAGTGGTAGGGGGAACCGCAGTACCTACGCAGACACGGGGAGAACATGCAAACTCCACACAGAAAGTTCCCGTCCAGGTGGGAATCGAACCCGGGACCTTGTAGCTGTGAAGCACGGATGGAGCAGAGCAAAGGCGTTATTGGCCATAAAGGTAAATAAGTAAATCTAATCTGATTACTGGTTTGGAAATTACGTTACCAGCATCACTGCTCCCCATAGCTTCACTACAGCTGCACAGCGAAGGGGAGCAAAAGAGGCGGGGGTAGTGGGTGGGGCTTATTTAGCTCGCTTGGAGAATCAGCAAGTGAAACTACTGGACATTAAGTTCCAGCTGATTTACAGTAGATCAATATTGCATTTTCTAACAAAGTATAGGATAGTGATAAAAGGTGTTTGACATTATTACCAAATACCTACAAAAAGCATAATTCTTCATCTTTAAAGCATTTGGGGAGGGGCTCTGAGTTATTTTTTTTTTTTTAGATCTTAATGCACTCTATACTGTAGAAACAGGAAGACTGTACCAGATTATGGGGGTGCGTTTCTGCGGTTCTGAGTGAACTGATAAAGAACTTGTATCCATTCTTTTATATTGTACCCTACGCTGTATTAGACTGTCAGAGTCGCAGTCAGCCGCTGGGTGCCGGTCCACATTCTCCGTAACCCTTGGCTTTCACGGCCTATTTGCGCGCTTGTTAACAGTGAGCTCGCTGAACCCTCGCCGCGTCCTCGTCCAAAAAGAACACGGTCTTTCGCATCGAAACCGACCCGGGGACGTGGCCAGAACCGCCGAGCTCCTACGTATGCCCACCGCCGAAGGATTTACAGCAAAAAGATAAATAAACGAGCGAGCCGGACGTACACGACGAGAGCGGGGCAGAAGAAGACAGTGTGGAGGGTCGGGTTGGGGGGGGGGGGGGGAGTATTGATTTGGAACATAGGATTATACAGTCTGGCTCTATAGGCTTAGCGGCCTTTAATTCCCCTCACAGAATAGATAGACTGTCTTTGGCTCTATACATATCTCGATCAATGCAAATCTGCTTTCCCCCCTCTCTCTCTCTCTCCGGCGTTTCAATTTGAAGCGAATTCCATTAGCCATAAGTAAAAGTTTTCTCGGGTAATGTGATTAGCCGGGCTCCTCGGGATGGAAGCTCTCGGAAAGCGGTGAAACCATGGGCTCGGGTCGTTTTTTGTTTTGTTTTTTTCCTCCCTTTCTTTTCTTTTTTTTTTTTTCTTCGTACCTCTCTCCATCTCGAGCTCTCTCTTTGTCTCTCTCGGCTGTCGTCCCCCCCCCCCCCCCCGTTTCTCTCGGTGACCGGCCGCGGACCAGGAAGTGACGATAACGCCGGGAGACTAACAGGTCGACGGGACACGCGCACAGACACAAATCGATACGGGTCTATCTACTGGCAATGCTGAAATGTGGGGGTTTTATTTTATTTCATTTTTGCAATTTGACATCTCTTAGTGTCCTGAGCCAACGTTACAACAGATGGAATTCTATCTTCTTCTATCATCTGTAATTTTAGAATTGAACAAAAGTCTGAATAACGGACAGTGCCAGGTTTCAAGGTAGGGATTTATTTTGTTGATGTGTTCAGAGTGGATCTTGCTACTGAAAATAAAAATGTTTTTGGCTAAGCTCAATATATCAGGTAAGGACATTGACAAAACCTATTGGGGGGAAAACAGTAAAGGTGCAGACAATGAGAGGAACATGCATTTAAAATGGCCCATGAAGTAACAATTTCCCACTTTATGACCTAGTTATTCCTGATTGGATCTTGATCTTGACCTGGTGTTCTACTGGGAAGGTCAAATATTTTAGTAGGTTACAATATATATATCTGTGTCTGTTTTCCTCCAGGTGCAACGGGTTCCCCTACCACTAAAAAGATGCACAATAGGTTCCCCTATGGAGACTTCCCTGAAAAACATTCAGATATTTAAAAATGTAGACCACAACTTTGGATTTCCGGAATTCGTTTCCAGCCTTGCACAAAACCTAACAAGCTCAAAATAAGAAACACTCATTCAAACAAATGATCTCCGCAGACATAGCCCTTTGCACAGACCTGGTTTGATTAATACAAAAAAACATGGCGCACCCTCTATTGAAAAAGTTACCATAAAAAGATAAATAATACAACAGGCTAACTAGCATAATCTGGTAGGCTAACTACCTACACAAACCTACATATCGTTAGCCACATAGCATAATTGCCTACTGTAAGTCATTTTGTATTGTATTGTTACAATAGAAATAATAGAATACCAATATGTTTCCTAAAAAATATTTTTTTTCATGTTTCCAAAAACAGTGAAATATGAGCAATTATGCTATGTGGCTAACGATATTACTATAGCCTAAATAAAAATATATGTTCATTAATATTGATTTGATTTCTTAATTTTTTAATTCTGTAGAAAAATCAAATACGACAATGATTTCAAAAGATTTAGCCTACTTGTGGCGGTGGTTCAACCCTCGCTATCGGAAACTGTCCCTGGGCTGAAATGACTCGTCCAATGAATAAAACAGTTTGGAGATTCCTTCTGTTCTAAGCAATAATCTATTTGAATTTCTACATTTACAAAATTAGAAGCATCAAAATGATACCCACTGAATTGCCAGTTACAGTAAAAATCAATGAATGGATATCGATCTAAGGTCGTATCTTAAGCTAATGTCGCTAATCCCGTTACATTAGTGTCGAACAATCCCTGACACGTCCATCAGTAAAAAAAAAAAACACACCGTCTTCCTTTTGACTCTGTCCCGGCCCGTGGTGTGAGGACACGCTCCGGCTGCAGGTCCCGGCAGGGGCCCATTTAGCTGCGACAAAAGCCACGGGCTAATGACGGAACAACGGGCTAATCGCTAACCTGATTTGGAGCAGCGCTGACGTATCACGCTGCTCTGGGTAAACACTGGGCTTTGTGGAGCTGACAACAGGAAGGAAACCGCAACAAAAAGAGCAGGACGCGGTGTCCATATGTCAGGTATTGAAGCAATGTCACAGAGAGTAGGCTCAAAAGAATGTGTAGTCAATGCAGGTTAATGTAATGCTATTGTTGACGGTGAAGGCTCTTTGCTCTTTGAAACCTGCGTCGATTTAAACGTTGCCACATGACAGGTCACTGACACTGAGTAATCCCTTTAAAGTGGACGTATCCAGCATATGGGGCTTAAAAATAGACCCAAAAACATGATTTTGGCGCCTCAGCATTGTAAGATTAAATATTAAAAATGAAATACATGTGTTAGAACTGGTGAAGAGGGTTACTCCTGTAGGCCGCTGTGCAAATAACTTATTAAAAATGTAACTTTGAGTTTCGATTTACAGCGTGGTTTACAGCTTCAGATCAGTGTTGGATTATGGGCTTTAAAAATGCGGAGGACAGTTGAGGGTTTTAACAATGATGCAATTGTATCCAGGAAAAAAAACAGATGCGCTGACACCGTAGAAGAAGAAAAAGCAAAATGAATCAGGATCAACTCGAGGATTAACTCAAAACTGCATGAATGTAGTCAAACACCTAGGCAAGGCAAGTTTATTTGTAGAGCACAAATCATATACTGTACAAGGCAATTCAATGTGCTTCACATTTGCATAAAATTACAAGAAAGCAGCTACTACCCCAGGTCTGACTTTGACGATAGAACAACGTTAAACCATGGGTTAAAGCTAAAAAAAAAGAAAAAAAGTTGATTTTGATGATCATGTATATGTCCAATTTAAAGTCACGGTGAATGAGCTAGAAGGTCCCGGTTTTGAATCCCGGACACTTCGAGCCCTTCCTGTGCAGAGTTTGCATGTTATCTCCGTGTTAGCGTAGGTTTCCCCAGGTGCTCCGGTTTCCCCATACCTCCAAAAACACGCTGATAAATGTATTTATTTTTTTCCCCCATTATTTTTTATTGCAGTTTTAGATTTTCATTAAACTAAACAGGACCATGCCTACAACAGGCACCAAACAAAACAGCAGCTCTGAATATAATGTCTACAAAATATACATAGTAGGTGGTGGATGAGATTTACAGTATATATACAACAATTACCAATACAATTCAGTTGTACAGGAATCCTTTTAAAACGATGGATGAAAGGTCTGGTCCAAAAGTCCAAGTACGGGCGCCAGTGCAAATTTGTTGATCAATGGTAGCCTAATAAAGCAAGGGTCCCCAAAGAGGGATCCATAATTTAGGAGCCGTGACCTGGAAAGAATCCCTGCCTTAAAGAATCTATAGGCCTACTCACTTTTTGTCTTTTTTTTCTCATATAAAAATAAAGATATTCTTCTTTCAGTGTCAGAATATGACAACAACAAAAAGTAGGCCTTTACCCCTCTTTGTCTCATGCAAATAAATCTTTGGGTTATGTTCTCAAAGTGGACAAAAGGAATTTCACTGTACTTAAATGAAATAAAAAGTCAGATTCAAGGCCTTTAGTTTACATTTACAGGGATGACAATGGTTTCACAACATGAATACATTGTGTATATACTGTATGTGGAACTGTGGTACAGACAGGAATGTCGTCATAGAAGATGTAAATGAATAAATAGTCAATAATGAAGTTGTTCCACATTGGCCCACACTAGCTCCGGTCCCAGTCAAAGCAAGGTTTAGGTCTTTGTGGAAGTTGATGAGTTTTGCAGTCTCACATTATACAAAATAGGCAGCACATCGACGCTCCTGGGCTTCGCTCAGTTTCAAAAATGTGAAAAGAATAAAGCTTATTATAACAAACCACATTGTCAAAACCACACTGTGCTGCAGTTAAGACAATATAATGTATAGAAAATAAACAGGTTGAAACAAGTCAACTAATCAACATTTAATAACAAATCAAGATAAACAGTCCCACTTATTTGAAGTGAAGTGATCCGTATGATGTTTCTCCTCCCCCCTCCTCCCCCTCTGCAGTCCCGGTCGGCGGCAGGGCCGTGCAGTGCGGCTCCAAAAGCTGCTGACAGCGCTCTGAATCGGCCCGAGCTCCGCAGAAAACTGCAGATGGATTTAAGTATGCCCCCGCTCATTAGCCTCAACATAATCCAATCATTTTCCTCATTCAGAAGTTCTCGGGCCCGGCGGATGACAAACGCTGTCAGAGGGGACTCTCCTTCCCCTTTTCTTGCCCGGGCTGTCGCGTCCTCCTGTCCCCGCGGGTGGAGACGGACAGAGCGAGGGGGTGACTGCCAAAGACGCACTTAACATCTGCTAATGCGTCCCCAACAATGGCACTTTGTTGGAGGCGAACGTGTGAAAATATGGAATCAGGATATTGAGGTAAAGGCCGGACTTCTTACATGCTTATCCGCGCTTCCAAATGACTCAAAGTTCATCATTTTACCTGTACAAACAGACACAGTTAAATCATCATTGTTTTCATCGTTAGTGGTAAAATCATTTGGCACAGTTTTGGTTTTGCAGGCCTGAAATCCTCCAAGTATTTATGTGTGTATTCATTCATACAACTCCCTCTTGTGGTAAGAGTTGGAAAGACAATACCACACTATACACCAACATGACTGCGGTATTTTGTTTCATTTCAAACCATTTGTATAATTTGCATAATTATAATTTTTGTTGTACAGATATGCAAAAAATAATAAAAAGAATATTTAAAGCCGAGTCTTAATTGCACCAAAGTTTGATCCAGAGTGAACACAAAAGCTCCAAGTAAAAACTAGATGAACCGATAGATGAAATCATCTATTTGTAGAGTTTCTATTTAAGAGTCTCGATCCTTCTGAGGATAAAATATTTTTAGATTTTATGATTATTCACGGTTTTTGAAATTAAGGAAGAAGATGCAAACCGTGTTTGCACAGTGCTGTCTAAATACTCACGAAAAAAGAAGGAAACAAGACATCATATGGACATTTTTAAGTTTATTTAAGGGTTGTTTTAATTCCAAACCTATTGGACATATTCACCCTGTGTTATCTTTTATCATTATGCTTTTACCCTTATGTAAAGAAGAAAGAAAATCATGATTTTAAAATAATAAATAGGCCATAGAATATTATGATTAGCCATATCTAAAGGAAGCAAATTGCTGTGAATGTTTTCAAATAATATCCCATAATAAGATATTCCTCTGTGTCCCATGAATTCACTATAATTACAAAAGAGTTCCTAAACAAATGAACCGATCAGCTGATTTTAATACTCTCGCACAGTTTCACTTACATTTTTACAAACGCAGCTGCACATGGTTCTTTTGGGACTCTTCGTTTGGCAACGTTATGCAAAAATGAATACAACTTACGATTACTGAACCTGGGCCGATCTCATGTGTTTCGGACGCTGTTTCTTCAGCCTTTACCACTGAGCGCACACGTCATGAGACGTTCCTATTTGTTAGTTTACTTCACAATCTAAAGTTTACAAAGCATGCCCTTTGTGGAAACAATTTCAATATTATCTCAAATTTACTAAAGTACTGTACTAAAGTTTCTGAGGATCTGTACTTTACTTGAGTAGTGTTTCTTATTAAGTACATACAAATATAATACTTTCTACTCCGCTACATTTCTATAAAGCCTCCAAGGTAAAAGTCAATTTCGCCATTTGTTTAGTTCATTTTAAAAGCCTAATATTGCACACTCCAGAACAGTAGGAGGCGCTGTGCAAATAGCACTGACTCATGACAAGGAAGGTTTGTCCCAGTCATGTTGCCGTTGTGTTTTTTTATTTTTTTTTTTACAGTAAGTGCTTCTTAACCCCCACCTAAACCGAGCACATTTTGTCCAGTTTAATTCTTTTTGAACAAAGTGTCAAAATAGCGACGAAGATGAAAACGAGGATGAAAAAATCACACACAAAAAAACAACAAAAAAAGTGACAAAAAAGCGTTGAAAATGCAACAAAAAAGCCACAAAAGAGCAACAGAAAAGCAACAAAAATGTAATGAAAAAAATCCTTCTAGACGAGTTTTGTAGGCCTTAGCTTTCAAATGAGGCGTTACCTTGGCCTAGAGGCTGTACACTTTTAGATTTGGGTAAAGTTGAACTGGAGAAAATGTGCTCGGTTAAGGCGGGGTTTAAGACGTTAAGTAAAAATCAGTAACTTTTACTTCTAATGGAGTAATATGTGACCAGTAGTATCTGTACCTTAGTGAAGAAATCAACTAAACCTACTTTCTGAAAATAATTGAAAAACAATGAAAAGATCAATTCGCAAAATAAGCCTCGGTTCAGTTTACAATCCGTCAATACGGCACATCATCGCGTTCCCTTTTTTTTCCGTCTTCAAGTGAATCCCTTTGTCTGCTGCCGTCTGTTTATTTCCCCGCAGTCGTCTCTCTCTGCGGCACATTTTGGCGGGCCGCAGTCAGTCTGTCTCTGCCCACACACGTCTGACTGCGTGCTTATTGTTCCGCCGCCCGCTGTGGTTGTTGTTGTTGGAGCCGGCTGCTGTATCCTCCTCATGGCTCTGGGGCCACACCCGCAGCCCGCTGTCCACATGTGCGCTCCCTGGAGTCCCCCCGGGCCGACGCAGAGACACTACAATATCTGTGGGGCGGTCAAATAAGTAAGTAAATTCAAGATTAAGGCGAGACACTGCAGGTGAATAGGGATTTTTTTTTAATTTAAAGATATCGATTTGAAACTTCTGCTGTAGATCACTGGCATAAATAGGAAGAAAAAATGTATTGCAAGTTTTTTGTCATTTTATGTGTTCATATATAATTATGGTGTTTTATGCCTAAAAATACCCAAAATGTTGCATTTTTCCGGCGACGAAAACTGAATAATGGATTGAGCCAGATTCAAATGTATGGTTTTATTTTGTTGATATATTAGTTACAAAGACTTTTTCAGAGGGGATTTTGGAAATCTTGTTTAGTTTTAAAATAAACTGTTTTTTAGTGAAAAAATCTGTAAAAATGTAAATTTCGCCTTGTTTTTTAACATTCAAAACTCAATAAATCAGGCTAGGAATTAGATATTAAAAAATCCCTCTGAAAAATCTTCTAAATATTGTTCAATCCAAGACTGGAAAATTAGAAGTCTGGAGGATCTACTGACGTCGAGATGTTGTTGCCCCAATGAGAGAAAAATGCCTTTTGAGGAAATGGCCGTTGAAATTACGATTTCCCATATAAATCTATGGAGAAACATTCAATCAGTGCAATATTTAAACACGTTATTGTGAAGATTAGGTATAATTTTAATATCGAGGTTAAAGTTTATATGTTCAGAGACCAATTTGGCCCAAAACCTGAAAACTGAAAAAATTGAGTTTTGCCTGCAGTGTCTCACCTTAATAAGCTATGTTGCAACTGGAATCACACATAACGTTGAAAACAAATCAAAATCACCCTTTTAACTATTATTAGGGGTCTTCTTCTGACAACTAAATATTTTAGTTTTATCGGGTCGTATTATGTTCACAAACTATTGTCAATTGCAATATATCATATTGTTAAAAAATTGTGCGATACAAAATACACTGTCCATTGTTACCACTGAAGGATTCAAGTATGCACAAATGATTATTATTTATTTATTTATTTGATCGGGACAACACACATTAATGAACAATCATATACAAGTTGTAAATGTGCCAGATTATAGCAAAACGGCTCATTTACATCTGTAGTCCCGAGGCGGGTCACACAAGTAAAACAATGTATGAACAAAACACAATATAAAAATGTTACAAATTACATTTTAGTTAAAGGGGGGGTATTATGCTTTTTTCAATCACATAGCACCAGTCTATAGCATACTACAATGATGACGTAACCTTCTGTTGGTCTGTATATGCAGTAAATTAAAATAACTGCCTTGAATAAAATTGCTCTCTCAAAATGACTGTACTGAACGTCTTGAAATAGGCCTCTGTCTCTTTAAGAAGCTTTCCGACACGCCCCCTTCAGCACACTGCTGTGGCATCTAAACAACACTACTGTGTGGGGAGGGGCTCTGCTGAGCTGAGGAGCAGTGGTTGGTGGCTTGGCTGGTGACGAAAGGTCCAGAGGCGTCTCCAGGAGGTGGGGGCGTTCCTAGGAGGACTGAGGCATAGCTACACCTAAAATGGCTGCCGTCTAAGTTTTTACTGATTACTCAAAATATGTGAATGAGCCATGGCAACACTCCAGGCATGTGTTTAATGAGGGAATGACATAATAACATGATATAAAGCTTGAAAAAGTCCATTTTACATGAGTGCATGACTGATTTACTTTGAGGTGATGTTTAAGTTGTTTCTTAAAAGAGCTGTAAGTTGGGCATTCTCTTATGTCTGTAGGAATTACAGATAGGTATTACACTTCGTATTACATGTCAACTTAATTTAAACTGACAAAAGGTGTCGGCTGAAGCTGATGTTTATATTGTCTACTCTTTTTAACGTCTTACAGCACATGTTCTTTTTTTATCATGCTTTATGATAAAACATCGTACAGTCAAAAGCTGCCTCAAGGTTTGCACTTTAGTTTAGTATTACCCTCCAACAGTAATGTTAATTATTGTTGGAGGGTAAGAAAATGTTGTATTTACTGAATATCAGATGATGATGAGATGATAATTTAGTTGTAAGGAAAGTCTCTGCACAGATGTCAGATTGGGAATAGTGTTATTTTGGTCTAAAGTACGAAACTTGCAATATTCAAACGCTTTAAATTTAATATTTGGCATTGTCCGTATCATTGGTTATTTAACACATGTCCTCTGTCCTTTTGTCAGCCATGTTGTAAACAGAGGGGTTGTGGGCGGAGTTTATCCATGTTTCCCCCTCCCTCCTGTCACTGTGACATGTCTATTACAGCGCGGACACACAGGCTGTCAATGAGCGCTGCTGTTAGACCACCAGTTATCTCAACATTAGAGCCCATTAGTATTCTCTGGAAACCAATTCAATTAGGGCTCCCCAGGGGCCCGGGGCCACGCCACAACATCAGTCAGCCTTCAGGACAGTGGCTCATGCAAACATACAGCGCAGTGTTGCACAGAGCTGATTTGGATCGTTGAAGTCTTTGGTTCTTACATGAATTATGCTTCGTTGTTGATTTTTAAGATACACGTGGCTATCTTTGCATCGATACTACACATTTTAAAATCGATTTGTGAGATTTGAAATGACAATTTAGCAGCATGGCCATTTTCAACGTGGTATTAGCTGATAAAAGGCTCGATAAGTATGTAATCCAGTGAAGGGGAAGCAGCAATTCCCGGTTTTGAAAACATTAAGAGAGTTGAAACTGAGCGACTATGCCCATTTAAAAAAAAACAATAACATAAATAAACTACTGAAGCTTTAAAATGTTTCCATGACAGATATGAACAACTTTTTATGATTGTATCTCTGGAATATGTTTTATCATGGGAGTACCCCAAGGATCCATTATAGGGCCCCTTTTATTCTTACACACCATTACGTAATATCTTTGAAATTCTTTGAAAATCTGTGAAATAAGTCTCCGGCTTTGTTTCACAGAGATTGATTTGATTTGATTTGAATATTGAGATACACTTTTACCTGCAGTAAGTTTTAAGGCGAGACATGGCAGATGAAAATATTGATTTCTCACGCAGTGGTTGAGATTTTAAGCTAGTTTTCTCCCTCAGGTTTAATGTCAGTATAAAAAGAGTATAAAAATGACGAAACTTACCCTTTATAACGATTGGTCGCTAGCGAGATATCCAGGAGTTAACTGCAGCATCGCGCTACAGCTACCGTTTTCCCACGCTTATTCATTCATGATTGTTTACATATTATGTTCCCACATGACACTGTAATCCAAATATTTAATTTAACAATTATCAACACTTAACAATATTTTGAAGGTTTTTCACCGGAATTTTTTAACATGTAATTTTTTGCTTGATTTATTCAGCTTTGAACCCCAAAAAACAAGGCAAAATTTCAATTTTTTACAGATTTTTTACTTGTAGGCCTTACTAGCTTATTAAAAAAAGATCAAAAATCCTCTTTGAAAAAGTATGTGTTACTAATATCGCAATAAAATAAAACCATACATTTAACCCTGGGTCTTTCCCTTATTAAATTCCGTCGCTGAGAATATCGTAAATATTGGCAATTTTTATGCATAAAATGTCTTCTTTTTATATGACAACATAAAATGATTTAAAAAAAACATATTTATATCAGTAATGTACAAATGATTATCTCTCTTTGACCTGCAGCGTCCCATCTTAAAATGCATAGATAGAACAATAACAGAATGAATGGACTTTCACTGATCACCCACTTTCCGCCAAGGTCCTCGCTAAACCCGAAGCAGACAGTTCCTCCGCCAGGTCGTCGCCGCGGTAACCCTTGTCTCGGGTGGTCGCGCCCATGGCCTTGGCCTCCTCCTAATCCTGGTAACACAGCTGCCCGGATTACCGGCGCACCTCGACCTCCCGCGTCTGAATCCGTCTCTTCCAGGACAAAGCTGCTCACCTGCCACAGTCTGATGGAGAGAGCGATAACAAGCGGTCTCATTACCTCCGGGACATCAGGGCCAGGGGGGGGGGGATTCTGTTACACGGTTATTTAGGTCCAATGAACACATTAGAGTAATATTTTTAATGAAACCCGTCCACGGATAAATGAGTCCTTACAAGGTGTTTCCTCAGAATTGCGGGGTACTTTGAACAGGCGATATCCTCGGTGGTGAAAGCACTTGATTCTGTTACTTGAGAGAAAGTACAGATACAACTGGCCAAATATTACTCCAAAATGCACATAAGTATAAGGATTCAAAGTATAAAGTACATATAGTGTTGTGAATAATACATTTGCGACTTCAAAAACATAAAGTTAATGACCTGTGTACGGCAACATGACAGGGACAAATCTTCTTCTTTGCTGTGAGTCATCGACTTGATGGTACAATTGCACACCGCCACCTGCTGTTTTGAAGTGTGCATTGCAAGGCTTAAAATGAGACAAAATATGTGTCTTTTTACTTTTCACTCTAGAGCTTTTGTAGAAATGTAGTGGAGTAGAAAGCTTCTGAACAAAAATATAACTCAAGTTACTTAAGTAGCCTGCTGTACTTTGTTACTGACCACTAATTGCCCATATATGGTTATGTTCGAATCAGCCAGAAGGGAAAAATCTGAACTTTTTCCCATTTCTCCACCATTACTACTACTAGTTTCTATTCATAATTCATAATTTGTTATTATTCTACGAAATGAAGATACAGAGACAGGGAGAGCAGGGTTGCCAGGTAATTGGGCGGCTTTTTAAGCCTTGCAAAATAAGCTATTTATAGCTTATTTATGGATAAAGATCACTACTTCTAATGACAAAATCTCAAATCCAAGGCTCTCAGAGCTGCTTTTTCAGTAAGAGAGGGAGAAAGAGGCGGTTTCTCATCATTGCAGAAGCACATGGGCTCTGTAAAATAGTAAAAGCGTTGAAAATTCCTGCCGCGTTGAATGTCCGGTAGAATGTTTAGGTGGTTTTTCAGATATTTTTGGCTGGGTTTGGCTGCTGAGACCTGGCAACCCTGATGGAGAGGAGCAAAGTGGTTCAACAGCCCATTAATACTTTAAAAAACTGACAATGCTAACCAGGAATCTAACGTTAGCTCCATGCTACATATGCTAACGTAAGCAACAAGTGCCATTTTTCGCTTCTACTGCACAATCTTCTGTGATAAAGCGTCCATATGGACCCGATTTTGGCTTGACTTTATTGGTGTGTGATGAATATATTATAGTCTGGCAGAAAAGAGTGAAAATTGTGATTCTGACGGGAGGTTTTCTTCCCCTCATCTAGGCCACACCCCCTGGTATGACACGTTGCCGTCTGTAGCTGTTCTCCTTGCCTTGAAGACACATGCGTAGGTCAGTGCTGTAGCATGGGTCCAATGTAGAAGACAACATTTGTATGAAGGGAAGGGGATTTTTTCTTTCATTCCATTCTTTGTGGTGGTACATAATGTAGCCACAGCTGCCCTTGGGGTGGACTGACAAGCGTGGCGGCACACTCCTGCGACCACCACCAACCACTCACTCTCTCACACACCACTCACACCGGCTTCCTGGTATTCCTTCAAGGTCTCCCACCCAAGCTTCTGAAATCTGGCATTCACAAGGCAGTACTCCGGTCTATACTGAAGCTTTAATACTGATCAGTTGTGTCGGAAGTAAGCAGTGTGCAGTTTATGCGTGTGTAAAAATAGCCTTGGAGCAGCAAGTCAAAGCTAAGGAGCGGGGGCAGGTAGAGGCCGGTGTGGAGGTGAGGCAGAGGACATGATTGGCTTAAGTCCTGCAGACAGGCCGTTTCCTCCGGCTGTGGGCAGTGTTTCCTGCGATGATCTGTGCCGTTTGATCCAGGCCGATGTGCAGGCTGTAGTCATATGACGGCTTTACCCCAGACTGGCCCACTGGAGCATACAGCAGCAGGCAGGGGATTAGCACACCAAGGGATTAATGCTGAGAATACAGTTGTTACATTCAATGACACTTGTTGAATTGTGGAAACTTCATGAAGTCTGCTTTGAAGGATTTGAAAGGTCAGAAGCAGCTAATTCTTCAGGCCTTTTTACTCTGAGCCATCCCAATAGTGGTAAACCAGGCACCTGGGCTATCTCTGTGGCTATCCAGGAGGAGATAGTGGAGTTTGCATGTTCTTCCCTTGTCTGGGTGGGCAGGTTAATGTAACGCTTGGTAACACATCCTTGGGCCGGTTCTGTTCTCTCTTTTTATCAATAGCCTACCAAATTCATGTCCAAACGTCTTCTCGCAGATGTACGCGGATAACACAGTAATTTACACTCAAGCAAAAACCATCCTGCAAGCAGCTGCTCTATCCTCTGTGCAGGACTGGCTCAAGGATTCAGGCCTCATGTTGCACACCAGAGAAACTGTGTGCAGGTACTTCTCAAACGCCATGTCGAAGTAACCAGGTCAAAAGTCTCTCAGAATTTAAATACCTTGGGGTAGTCCTTGATCCAACACTTTGCTTCAAAAGTAATGTAAAAAAGTGGCACAGGCAGTCAAAGTTAATCTTCAAAATTGCCGGCATATTTGGGATAATTTAACCACGGGTGCTGCTAAACATATTTTTATTCAATGATTATTTCTCATTTAGACTATTGCTTGACTACCCGATCTCTTGCCCCACAACACTTAATACCATAGAAAGTAAAAAAAAAAAAACGCTATCCCACCACTACTATCATATTCTAAAAAAAAGCATAGACTATTGCATTTTCCAAACATGATCAATTTGAAAATGGCCTTTTTGATTTACAAGGTTCTACACTCTCTTGCTCCTCCACCACTGAAGGACTTTATCAAAGCTAAAGATAATTCACAGATGACCGTGCAAGCCTCCACCAGAGGAGACTTGATAATACCCCACAGGCGCACCACCTTCAGACACACTAGAACCTATGGAGTAGTCTTCCTCTAACACTGAGAGAATTCCTCGTTTAAAGCCCAGTTGAAAAAATAGCTATGGGCAAACCAAAGTTGCACACATTAGTGGGTATGTTTTATTTTATTGTAAATGTCTTTATTCTGTAATATGTACATTAAGATTAGTGAACATGGATGAGTGTTTGTGAAGATTAATGAATTTGTAAGTCTAATGTGATTATTGTATATAGGATGAACAATTTTGATCATTTATTGATAACAATGTACTTGCTGTGGATGTACATTTTATTCTGCAATGTTTTGTGACCCCTGTGTGACCCTAGCCTGTGGGACTACGGCTGGTAATTAGCCTTTGGCTACAATCCGGCATGTTATTCTATGTTTGTATAGTAACATGCACTGTCCCAATCAAATAAATAAAATAAAACACTTTATTTTATACAATATACCCTTGATACATTGTACCAGCCAAATTTAGTACAATGTAATGTGCTCTGTAACAATGTAACACCTGTGCCTATGTTCTTTACACAATGGAATAATATTATAAATAGTAGTATGGAGGTAAATAATGTAATAAGACAGAAGACTCTAACCCTAACCTTAAAGTGCTATACCTGACATTTTTTTCTTTTTGTAGGGTAAAATTATTTTTGCCCCATAAAAGTATGTTGCCATTTGTGGAAAAAATCAGCCGGATGCGTGACGTTTGTGCCGTATTATGATTTGTTGATGTTGTGTATGGTCAACCCAAATAGTCAATATGTGACAAAAAGGGGTTTGGCCTTTTTCGTCACATATTGACTACAAAGGACGGCAGTGACGGTAAAAATACCAATTTTATCACATTTTGACTAAAAAGCTTCAAAATTAGGTATAGTTCCTTTAAGCCCTAACCCTAAGGGTCTTTTATTACACCATGTACTGTACTTCCATGTACTAATACACATTATTCCATTGTGTATGTACTACGTACGAGTTATTACAGATTGTTACAAAGCAGATTACACTGTACTAAATGTAGAAGTGTAACCTAACATGGTATATATTAAGTGGTGCATTAGCTTGAAAAAGCTACAGTCTGGTACAAGCATCTTTGCTCCCGAGCATAATGTAACTGTACATTGTCCTGATAAATAAATACATGAAATGGAATGAAAAGTACACTGCAAAAAGTGAAAGAGAAATTAAGATAAAACAACTTCAACAGTTTTATTTCACGTAAATTAAGATTTTATTTTTAATCTAGTGTTTTGAGTGTGGCGATTTCTTTTATCTTAATTTAAGTGTAAATATCTTTCCCCATATACAGATTTCTTGAATTTAGACTCTCAAATCACAGACAGAATTACTTTTTTCAAGAAAATGTCACTTATTTCAAGATGACTTTTTGCAGTGTATTTACTGTAGGCCATAGATAATGGTTATTATAGGATTATCAACTACCATGCTAATAGGTCATGAACAATATGCTTATTCTTTGCCTACCCTAACTTGTGACACTAAACAGATTATTAATGCTTATTAATACTTAACGAGTAGAGCTTAACAAAAACCTACACGAGGCTAATCTTCTGACTGGGTACTCCCTGACTAAGATCTAGTTGTAGATGGGTCCCCAGGCGGTTTCTACTGCTCCTGACAGGTTACATGGACAATTGTCTTTCCTCACTGTCTCCTCAGTGTAATGTAGACTAGAGCGAGTGCAGGCCACACTGTAATGGGCCCTGAGTGAGGAGCTAATACCAGCCATGGTGATCTTTCAGCAGCTGGGCACCCTACCCGCACATCTCTGCTCACTGCACCGCCGCAATTATTATATGAGGGGCCCGGGTTCCATCGTGCAGAAGGGCTGACGACTTCACTACAGTAAAAAGTTGGTATCTAAAATCCCCCAGTTTGTTGAGTGAAGGCTTGTCTTCCTTCACAGAAAATAGCCTCCTTCCCTAAACCAAAAAATCATGTATTAGCGATAAGAATCTGTGCGGCAACTACAGACCACATCGCTATAATCAACAACATACTCCCCAAAATCACGGGACCGAAAGCAGTGGACTTTCTTTCTGGAGAGACAAATCGTGATCATATTTCATCAATTCGGTCTTCCTGCCAGTCCACTACCAAATGAAATAAAATCATTTTACTTGTCTTTAAATGCCACAATGGCCTTGCCCCACATTATCCTACATTGTCCGACGCCCTGGTGTCATAGTCTCCGTGGTCCTGTATATTAGACAGGCTGACTCCCTTCTTGTTTTAAATCACTCCTCAAGACACGCATGCTCTCCTTTATGTTTGGAGAGTTGACAGACGTCGTCGTCTCTTTTTTGACAGTTTTTTGTCTTGTGTTCATAGTATTTTTGTCGTGTTATTGTCATTTTGGTCGGAGTCACCAATACACACTAATGAAATCATGAAGAAGAAGCTAACAGGCTAACGGGCAAAGCTAAGCCGGGTGAAAAAAACTGTCCGCGGTTTTTTGCCTTGCTGTTTTCAATGTAAAATTGGCTATTTCTATCTTATTTTGGGGCGACAGTGGCGCAGATGGTAGAGCGGGTCGTCTCATGATCGGAAGGTCGTGGGTTCGAATCCCGCCTCCTGACGGTGCACATTGTCGTTGTGTCCTTGGGCAAGGCACTTCACCCACATTGCCTCCAGTGTCTGCCTACACTGGTAGCCCCCTAGGAGAGACCAACAGGCCCGGTTTGAACCGTGAGGCCGTCCTTCCGTGGACCCACCACCTGCAGAAGGAGCCATGGGGGGCTGGTGCAATGTGATTTGGGCAGTTCCGGCGGCTGCCCCCACGACCCGGCAACGGACAAGTGGAAGAAAATGGATGGATGGATGGATGGATGAATGACAAAATCTCAAATCCAAGGCTCTTTGAGCTGCTTTTTCAATAAGAGAGGGAGAAAGGGGCGGTTTCTCATCATCGCGGGAGCACATGGGCTCTGTTTACTCGTAAACAATATTGAAAATTCCAGCCACGCCGTATGTCTGCGGGTTTTCAGATATTTTTGGGTGGGTTTGGCTGCCCAGACCTGGCAACCCTGGGCTAGCGTTACTTAAACAGTATTTACAGCCAAGTTTGAGTGAAAATTACACAATGGAAATTGTGTAATTGGATGTACAATATCCCTCTCTCCCTTTGTCTTTTCTGTCAGCGTAGTATTTACTCTCACAGACAATTAAAGAGTACCTAAACGGGCGTGCCAAAGCCTTTCCCCACCCACAAACAAAAGTCAAAAATTGCAGCGAAAGAGGCGGTCTCTGAAGTTTGGGGGTGACATGCGGGGGGTGAGTGTGTGGGCCTTGATTGACCTCGACATTTGCATTGGCACAATCACAGCAGACAGATTACGTGGGAGGGACTTGGTTATAAACCACAGGTACAGGGGCAGGACAATGGGCAGCACCTGATGACGATGTGTGGAGCTGGTGCGGCTTATGACGTTCTGTGGAGGCCGTGGACACTCTCCAGCCAATCAGGAAATTCTGATTTAGTAGCAGAGTTTACCCTGAAGGGGGCGCAACCCATTCATTTTCAGGCCAAAGTTAGGATTTAACACATGTTTGTGCTATAATGTCGGAATAATGTCAGGGACCAGTAGACAACACTATGAGACACCCATTGAGACAGTTTATCAGTAAAAAAAACTTGATTTGGTGTTTAGTTGCTCTTTAATGAGTTAAACGCAAAATGCTACGACACCTGCAGTGGCACTTATGGCCTCTAGGGGCACGAGTTACTTACGTAATTCTACTTTAAAGGTCCTATATCATGCAAAATCGACTTTTTGGAGCTTTTAGCCATGTTGTTATGCTATTTCCTTATCAAAAACACCCCCAGAGCGGTTTTTGGCTTCATTCACGCAGTTCTAAGTAATCCTCCTGAATCCTGCTCTCTGAGCAGCTGCTCCGCCCTCTCCTGGTAAACCACTGAGCTGTTCAGTTGTGTCGTCACAAAGGAACGGAAGTGCTCGACGTCTGTAATGTAATGCCTTACGGCCTGATTTTAATTTATAAAACAGCTTTTTCATTTTTGTTGTTGTAAGAGAGAAATAAAGAAAAAAAAAGAAAAAAAAAAAAAAAGCAACTCTCCGATGCCTCTGTGATGTCCCACGACGCTAAACAAGCGCACCCACGGCCGGAGAATCCATGGATCCCAGCAGAAGTCTTGTTTTTGAAGACTGAGCTCTTTCTAACCTACTCTGGACACGCCTGTTCTTTTTTCTTACCCAACGATAATGCCACGGATGCGCGTTTGGCTACGAGAGGAACAGGACTATTCGACCTTCCTAAAGAAGAGTGCTCTCCCCAGAAGTTGGAATTTCTTTCCGGGATTCAGCTAGCTACTATATCAACCAACCTGATGGATGCTTGGTGAACCTTGGCCAGAATCAAAGTGGATTAACTTTTAAAACTTTTATAACTTTTATAACCAACGCATGTCCCATGGGGAGGCCAGACTGAGCGGTGAGTTAATCAAAATGCGTGTTAGCGCGTGTGTTAGCGTGTGTGTTAGCCATTTATGAAACTGTGTTGCACATGTCAACTCCTTATAACTGCATTATGTGAAGTAACTTCACTTTTTGCAGCGATATTTATATTTATAATACTGCTAATGTGGAATGAGCGGAGAGAGGGGCGGAGTTAACTGAATCGAAGCGTCTTGTCTTCCGGGTAGGGAAAATACCCCCCAAAAATACTTATATTTCTCTCAAAAATTAGTACTCCATAGTGATAGAGGTACAATATATCATATATATGCCTATACTTTACTTTGGAATGGCTAAAATAGCATGATACAGGTCCTTTAAAAAGGAAGAATTCTACTTTTCGCAGGTATTTGGTAATAATGTCAAACACATCTTTGTCTCTATCTTGCAGTTTGTTGGTGTGGTTGAATATAAAACATTTAGAAAAAGCAATATAGATCGGCTGAAACAAAATATGCAATAGTTTCACTTCCTGATTTTAAAGCAATCTCATCATAAGCTGTTGTGAAGCTATGGCGAGTGTTTTCACTTTGCAGTGAAAGGATTATGTCTAGGTGAGGGAATGTCCTGGATATGTAGGAGCTTTTTAGGTCAGCCACAGTGTCATGACTGTGTTCATGTTGTAACACTCATGCAGACTTCAGATTTCACACTACTGTATTTTCTTTTTTGTGTGTGGCCGGGACTGTTGCGCTCCATTGTGCGGCGCTCTGACAGATGTGCGATGATACGACATGCCTTTGTAACATTCTCACAAACCCAAAGACCCCCCCCCCCCCTCCTCCTCGTCCCTCCTCCCTGCGGCTGCCAATGCGCCGCTGGTTAGATATCGTTAGCTCTCCATTTGCCATTTACATTTTCTCCGCTTGACATAATTGAGGAATGGATGCTCTTATGAAAATTAAACCCGCGGTCCTCCCGGGTTACTGTAACCCTGTTAAAATGTAATGAGATTCTTTATGCGTCGTCTCCTGATTTTTGATTAAATAGAATATGGGTATGACTAATTCCCCGGGCCCGCACGCCGACTGGGACACGGCATTATTGATAGGGCCGGCGCGTAAGTGGTCTCCGTCGGGCCGCCTCTAATGGCCTAATAATGCATTATGGCTGTATCAGAGGGGCTGTGGCTTGCAGTGCTTATTGTCGTTATTGAAAACACCTGGGCGCGCCATTCATCAGGGTTAAGTCAGCGAGCCCCGTCCGTTCATTCGGCTGTCAGTGGACGTCTTGATTCACTTTGGGGAGCGGGCCGCGGTGCCGATATACGGGAGCCGGGTCCAGGAAGACACCAGGAGTGATGGGAATGCGTGTTATTGATGGACAAGCGCTAGAAAAGTGGAGCCTTTTTTTGTTTGTTGTCTTTACTCTGCGGTAATGCGGCAGAACATGTAGTATACGCAGATATACGTGTGACACCAACCAGAAAGGTGGTTCCGTGGCACTCTGACGGTGAAAGTTTAAAGTTCTCGTTCACGTTTCAGAGTGTGATGGTGTCATAAATAAAGGTCGATATATCAGGCCGATATTTGGGGATTTTGCTATATCGGCCGATTTAGCGCCGAAAAAGCTGATATCTCCGAGACCGAAAGTGATAGAGACTTTCCGAAGTTATTTTGAAGCTGAACCTGGGGAATGTAATCGCTGAGTTTGTTTTAACCTCCGCAATTGTATTTTTGATCGCCGCGCAAAATGCCGCGGCTAGGAACAGTATGCTAATGCTAAAGGCGGTTACACCCCGCCATTCCGGAAACACCCCCACTCCGACAATTAGACCTCAGTGCCGGAGTGGGGGTGTTTCCATTTTTATGAAATGTCCTGGCACATTTTTTCCCCCTTTTGCCGGAATGGTGACACTTTTATCTTTTGTACAACGTCCCGCCATTCCGACACACAAGATAATTAATACAAATACGTGGGCCTACTAGAACTAACCTTACCTTAGCCCTAACCTTAAGGATAGTGGAGTTTACAAACTAACCCTAACCTTACCTTAGCCCTAACCTTAAGGATAATGGAGTTTACAAGCTAACCCTAACCTTACCTTAGCCCTAACCTTAAGGATAGGGGAGTTTACAAGCTAACCCTAACCTTACCTTAGCCCTAACCTTAAGGATAGTGGAGTTTACAAGCTAACCCTAACCTTACCTTAGCCCTAACCTTAAGGATAGGGGAGTTTACAAGCTAACCTTAACCTTACCTTAGCCCTAACCTTAAGGATAGTGGAGTTTACAAGCTAACCTTAACCTAATAAAAGGAGTTACAATAACCTTACCTTAGCCCTAACCTTAAGGATAGTGGAGTTTACAAACTAACCCTAACCTTACCTTAGCCCTAACCTTAAGGATAGTGGAGTTTACAAGCTAACCTTAACCTTACCTTAGCCCTAACCTTAAGGATAGTGGAGTTTACAAGCTAACCTTAACCTTACCTTAGCCCTAACCTTAAGGATAGTGGAGTTTACAAGCTAACCTTAACCTTACCTTAGCCCTAACCTTAAGGATAGTGGAGTTTACAAGCTAACCTTAACCTTACCTTAGCCCTAACCTTAAGGATAGTGGAGTTTACAAGCTAACCCTAACCTTACCTTAGCCCTAACCTTAAGGATAGTGGAGTTTACAAGCTAACCCTAACCTTACCTTAGCCCTAACCTTAAAGACCTATTGTCGGGATAGCGGTGTCAAAAAAAGTCGGATTGACGGGATGTCACAATGGAGACGTGTCGGAATGACAGGCCGACCCTGCTAAAGGCAGGATGCTAATGCTAACAGCAACTAAACATAGAGCTGTGTCCGAATGTCCACCCTAGTCCCTAACCCCTCATTCACTACATAGGCCCGCACTATATACTAGACCAGGGGTCGGCAACCCGCGGCTCCGGAGCCGCATGCGGCTCTTCAGCCTCCTTGTAGTGGCTCTTTGTCCCACTGGAGCAGCCACGAGTATATCTACAAGGAGAACTGGTTCTGATTGAGTTATCCATCGGAACTGTGTGACTCCTTAATAATAATACTAATAATAATAATAATCTCTTGGATTTGTATAGCGCTTTTTCAAGATACCCAGAGCGCTTCACAGCTCATTATTCATTCACTCCATACTTGGTGGTGGTAAGCTACTGTTGTAGCCACAGCTGCCCTGGGGTAGACTGACGGAAGCGAGGCAGCCAGTCTGTGCCATCGGCCCCTCCGACCACCACCTACCACTCACTCACTCATTACATTCGCTAGGCTTCCTGGTGTTACCAAACAGTCTCCCATCCAAGTACTAACCAGGCCCTTCCCTGCTTAGCTTCCAAGATCTGACGGGATTGGGCATAGCAAAGGCGGTATGACCTCATTAACGATGCCTCATATTGATGCCGCTTTGCGCCGCAACCTCTTTATACTAAACCTGCAGGCACGGAGCCGCTGCAGATACACGCACCACTTGCACTTCATCCCAAAAGTCTGTTTTAGGATCCGCGCTACACGTTGTAATGAGTCCATCTAAATCTGTTCTCTTTATATACACTTATACGTGCAGCTGCTACGTTTTTAGGAACCAAAACAAAGTGCACGTGCTGAAACATGTGCTTTTGCGCACTTGGTATCATTCAGAAACTACGGCGCTGAAGGGCTGACAAGAATATCCTTCGACCCTCGTTCATACAAATAGAGAAATGGAAAGAAAGTTAAGAAAATCACTAACAACCTGTTAATGTGCAGCTCCTCCTCTGCGCGCCATGGTTAACACTGGCTGTTACAAGATGAATTAGTCAAACGAACGTTTTAGAGAAAGGAGTGTCTGCCCCACTGAAATAGCTTTAAATCCCGTTAATTTAATAACCATTTTACAATAGCCTTTATAAAAATGCTTTGAATGATAGGAAGTTTATGTCAAAATAGGTCAATTTACCATCTCTCCTGTTTAAATAAAAAACACAAGAAGCACATATTATAATTTATAGACTATTTTTTAATGAATTGATAAGAGAAATTATCAATGGTATTAATACATTGATAAAAAAAATCTACAAATAAGTATTACATAAAACAAACAAAACAACAATAATATTAATATTAAAGTTTGAGCGTTAAAACTATTGCGGCTCCTTGAGGCTTTTGTTTGGTTTGAAATGGTCCGAAATGGCTCTTTTGATGTTATGGGTTGCAGACCCCTGTACTAGACTATATAGTCCACTGATTCTGTTGGCGATTTGGACAGAAGCCCACTACTTTCTCCTCGCTTTTTTTTATTTTTTATTTTACTATCAGAACAGATTTATTTTTTACAAACGTTTATTTTATGAAACAGAACGACAGTTTTGGCACTTTACAGGTGTTTTATTTGACATTTAAAATAAAATTAAAACTATCATCACAAAAGAAAAGAAAAAATCACTCCAGCGTTAGCTCAAAGACGTGCAGAAAGTAGGTCAGAGCCCTGTGTCTGAAGCGCCAGCAGAATGAGTGCACTACGTCTGCGCTAATACTCCGGGAATAATGTATTTCTGCAATAAAGACCGACCAACTCATGAGACAGTGGAATATTTAGATAGATACGAGTCAGATACGTTTATTTCACATGGATTTTACATGAATGGCTTGGATTATTGGCCTTTTTGTCCAAGAGAGGAAGCTATCGATCATTTAACAGCTCGAGCTTAAAGAGACTAGATGCAAGTTGGTCATTTTATACTCACTACTGCCACCTCAGGTCTTACGCGTAACTGCAGTCTCTATATTAAGCCATATTGGCAATGCGGACCTGAAGTAACACCTTTTTGAGTGACAGTGCAGGATTTTAGAGGCAGTTGTGGTGAACATGTCTGGGCTCATTCTACATATTAGGACATGGCTGGAACATGTAGGGGGATGAAAATACTTAATTTTAACATTGTTTAACTCTGTATAGTCCCTTTAAGGTAAGCAGCTAACGTTAGCATCTTTTCACCAGAACTGTTTATATTCAAGATGTTTATTCATGAGAAATACGCAACACACGATTGAAACAGCTGATTTCATTCAGTCGTGTTATGTTTAGTTCTAGGGCCTGTCGCTGTCTATATTAACCCGTTAATATAGACATGTCTATATTAACCACCACTGCTCACTACTTTTCAGAATGCATTGTGGGAAATTTTGAGTGCTCTACTTTTTTCTCTCTGGACATTCGGACATCCCTACAAAATGGCGTGACCACTATATAGTGGACTATATAGGGAATAGTGAGGACATTTGGACACAGCATATGACTGAATCACCTAAAGTAATACTATAAAATCGGCCTCTGCTGGAGCGGCCAAGTATTTATGTTTTTTACAAGATTATAGACCAGACATTTGGTCAAATCGGCCAAAAATATCGGTCAAAAATATGGGCCGAGCATATCGGCATCGGCTAATCCCAAAAAAACGGCATCAGCATCGGCCTTAGAAAAGCCCATATCGGTTGACCTCTAGTCATAATGTCAGGTAGAGGGCAGGGACAATACATCTCAATGGAAACATAACAGTTTTTGAAAGAAATCTCCCCTCCTGGAACCTCCACCTTAACGTGGTGGAGGGGTTTGAGCCTGAATGATCATGGGAGCTCTGTTGTCGGGGGCTTCGTGCCCCTGGTAGGGTTTCCCATGGCAAGCAGGTCCTAGGTGACAGGTCAGACAAAGAGCGGTTCAGAAGCCCCTTATGAGAGACCAACAGGCCCGGTTAGAACCATGAGGCCGTCCTTCTGTGGACCCACCACCTGCAGGAGGAGCCATAGGGGCTGGTGCAATGTGATTTGGGCAGCTCCAACAGCTGTCCCTGCGACCCGGCAACGGAAAAGTGGAAGAAAATGGATGGATGGATGGATTGAAAGAAATCTCCAAACAGAAAATTGCCAAATGTTGTACCTCATCAGTATTTGATAGTGATGGGATTCCCAAACCCGCCGTAGTATTTTTATGGCAGAAAGTCCTTTCTCTGCTGGCCAAAGTCACGCTCATGTTTTGAATAGTTTATGCATGCTGGCAGAGAAGACAGTAAACTTTGGTACAGTTTTTTGTTTCATGTGGATTGTTCCAATAATGACAGAGATATTAGCCAAACACAATGACAAAAACACTGCATTTTGACCGTTACCAGAGTTACCACCATGGAATTTACAGCTATAACCCTACAAATCAATGTTTTTATTTGCCTTGTCTTGCCTTCATTCAAGTTTGTATGGCTTTTGAATCGGTTTGTTCTATATGCTTGAAGAGCACCTGCTTGAACACTGTTTTTTAGACGTGTGTTTGGATTGAACCCAGTGTAGCACTCCCTTTCATCTGTATACAGAAGGAGGTTTGCTTTTCTTGCAGAAGGTGTAATTTCAGATGGGACAGGCAGCGCTAAGTGACTCAATGCTCCTTCAAGTACAATATCAGGTTAGACTTTGGTAAACTGCGTAAAATTTAAGCTGCGGCATGATCATTCCAAATAACTTAGAGGCCTATGTATTTTTCATTTCCTTTCAACCATAGTTTTCAAAGCTCAAAATAATAATTGATAATTGTTTACAATAACGTTGACTGAACACACAAGAAATTGATCAGTGTTTTTTAAACAATGCTGTAAACAGGCTTAAAGACGATACACTTGGTTTGACGGAACGCGGTGAGACGTTCCAGGCAGATGAGGTGCTCAAAGCTGTTTGACTAAAGGCCTGTTCATACTCCACAAGACGCGAGAACGTTTTTCTCGCACCCAGAGCTCCAAGAACAAAATGACGTCATTTTGTTCTTGGAGCTCCTGTTCGGCAGTTCTTTCACGTTGTTCTTGACACCTGAGCTGAGCAGAACTTTGTTCTGCAGGGCTGCGAGAACTCTGTGAACTCTGAACGCTGTGATTGGCTGGATGTTTAGTGGGCGGGGTTATTTCTGTGATTTCTTGATTATTTTGGCTACCGAAAAAGGGGGCGTGGCAGTTCGGCAGCAACACGTCTTGTGGAGTATGAAATGTCAGAGCCCAGACGAACTTTGTTCTTGTTCTTTTTGCCTCAAGAACAAGAACAAAGTTCTCGCGTCTTGTGGAGTATGAACAGGCCTTGAGCTGAGCAGAACTTTGTTCGGCAGGGCTGCGAGAACTCTAGCTGTGATTTACTTGATGTTTAGTGGGCGGGGTTAATTTGGCAGAACCGGGAAGCGAGAATCCAATGTTTACTTCTTAACACCGGTGCGGAAAACGGGAGACAACATGGATAGTTTTATTTCTGTAATTCCTTGATTGTTTTGGCTGCCGAAAAAAGGGGCGTGGCAGTTCGGCAGCAACACGTCTTGTGGAGTATGAAATGTCAGAGCCCAGGCGAACTTTGTTCTTGTTCTTCTTGCCTCAAGAACAAGAACAAAGTTCTCGTGTCTTGTGGAGTATGAACAGGCCTTAACTTGACTATGGGACCACCTGGAGCAGATAATATTTGCAAAGAAACTCTTCTATAAAGGCCACAGAAGTCGACACTAACCCTTTTTGATCCAAACTGAATTTGTTCAATTAAAGGCCTGCACAACAAAGAAAGAGGGGAGCAAAAGTTTAAACACATTTTTCAAGTGTTTGCTCATGTGCAAAAGTGGATAAGCACTCATATATGCATTTTTTACTCCCACAGCCTTTACATGTCAGATTTGGGACACTCCAACTGTAATACAGGACATTTCAAATGGTAAATTGGGTGAAACCAACGAGCGAGGAAAGCCCTTCTCTTTGGTCCTCATTGCAGGGAGCTGACATTGCTGTAATACCACCCCCTGGTGGACAGGGGCAACTCCAAAGAACACTTTGTAAACAGGATTCCAATGAAGACTTTTCACTTCCTTAGCACTGTTTAAAAGACTGGCTCCAAAGAGTTTATTTTTTTACTAAAAATTGCTATGACCCGGCAGCAGAGGTTCCGCTAGACTTTTTTTTTGTCGGCCACTTTGGCCGGCTGGGTCGTAAAATGTCAGCCATTCACAAGAAGTACCGGCCATTCAAAAATATATACATAATAAACGTGGCTTATTATCAATAACAATCTACATTTAGACAGAGCGTTACACGAGTGTTTTAGTGAGTCCATAAACACAGCTATTCCTAATGAAAGAACGACGTGAGAAAAATGCTCAAATCCAAACATAAAGTTGTGCGCGTGGAGACGATGGAGAGCGGCAGGTGTCACGTGAATATACACCACTCATTTCCAGTTTAACTCCGACAGAAGGTAAACCCTAACGCTGTCCAGATCTGACTGCATCAGCTGCACAGCGAGGGTTGGGCTGTAGGATGCCCTTCCACGCTTTAACGTGGCTTCAGGTGTAAAATAATGATTAAGACTCTCACCGATGAAATATTATGGAGGGACAAATCGACAGCACTAAAGTCATCAAAAGTCAGTCTCAAGCGATTCAACACCGGTAACTAAGCCGAGGCGGCCTGCGCAGACTGACCGAGGGAAGCGCCCTTAAACCCGGCCACTCTCCCAAGAAGAGCCGCTGTGGGACAGTGTGTGTTCAGTCTGACTGAACACACACGCGTTTAAAGAATATCCTAATCAAAAGTATTAGCTGCTGAGTTCTTAACACACTTTTATAAAAGTAAATGTACCTGTAGTTCGCTGTTTTCTTGGAAAATGTGACGACGCACGAAGAGAAAAGCCTTTAGTTTCCAGCACGACGATGGGCTTAAATCAAAACTTTTATTGATAGAAATATTGAACCTTTTTAATACTGAGGGCCGTCTCAAAAACACTTTATGTTAGTCACTGACTTAGGTGACATGTTGTATTTAATATGTTTATATATTCTCTCCATATGGAAATTATTTTTACCGGCCATTTGCTTTTCAAACCGGCCAAAAGCCGGCCACAGCTGGCTAACGGAAACCCTGGACCCATGTGACCCAACACTGGGCTAGGTGTCATATTTTTAACCACACATTTTGTATATTAGAAATAAAAAGCTGAAGCCTAAGTCTATGATTGACAGGCTCTGGAGCTCTGTGGCTGCTCGCAGCCGGTCGCGGGGCGGGGCTTCCCGCCTTTTTGCCCTTTTAAGGAACATTGTCTGTAGGAGGAGATTGAGCAGCCATGTTATTTTCACTGACAACATGGGCTCATTACCATGAATGGGGCTGAATGGTTAATCATTGATCTCTTCTATACTATATCTTCCTAATCCATTTCTAATATCTCACTTCTTCAATGATGAGTTTGTAAGCACATTTCACAACTTTCAGAGTCACTTTTCAGGGTCACTGAAGTAATTCTAACTAAAACTACGAGGACGCTCACAATCAATACTTTATAATTACATGCACAGCCTTTTTCACAAACCACTGCATATCCAATGTACCGAAGGAGGACAAAACAAATTTCATTTCACAACCTTGAAACAACATGTCAAAAATAAAACCGCATTGCATAAAACATCCAACCGCCCGCCCCTCCTCTGCCTCTGCACCGATCGTCCTGTCAGAACAAAAGATGATGAAGCGCCGCAAATTAGCGCGGCCTTCTCGGAATCACTGTCGCATTTACCCTCGCTAAGCGCCGCGGCACATCTCTCCTCTCCCATGACTGTTTTGCATGAGGAGGAGAAGGGAGGGTCCTGACGGATTGGCAGGAGGGGGCCTAACTGTGAGCGATGGTCCGGGCAGGCTCAATGACGCGAGCTTTGACAAATCATCGCTCCCAGGCCATTCACTGATGCACATCCATAAGAATGAGGTGCCAAATTAAAGACCGATGTTCCTAAGTGTCAGAAAGTGGTTAACGATGATAATTAACAATATTGTGTTTAATTATGAAGCCTTTCTCAAATTACTACATGTGCATAGATGTGGTAAAACCTGCGTGGAACAGTAAGCTCAGTCAGAAAATGTTTGATGCCAGACTAATCTAAATTAGCACAGTTTTTCTCTGGCTGAAATGCACGCCGAATGATCTCACCTGAACAATCAGGACGTGTGGGAGAGCTAGAAACAAGTTCCAGCAGCAGTGATTCAGATGGTGCAGCTTCAAAGGCTGTAAAGAAAAAGTAAGTAACCTTTATTTATATAGCTTCATTCTGTTTGAACAATGACCTCTTGTGGACAAACTTGATTGCTACGACTTATCATAAACACGACTGCAAATTGATGTGTGCAATTAATGTTTTGGTTATTTGCAGACAAAAACTTATACTGATGTTTGAATGATCAGACCAACCATAGACCAATAAAGAAGAGTCTTTCTCTTTCTTGTTTTCGTAATGTGGTTGATGGAGCTCCAGTCACCTGCTACTCTGCTGCTCTGAGGCAGGACATCAATGTGCAATCGTTTTGTTTCATTCTGTCAGAGCTAGTTTAGCCACGATTTGCTGTAGATCGCGTGCCTTACATTTCCCACGGCCAGGTACCATACTTACCATATGATCGCGGTCAAATGAGATAAAGGGGGAAATGACCAAAGTAACACACTGAAACGCTCTGAGCCAATGAGACTCACACTGAGCCACTTAGACACACTGATACACGACTCGCAGAGTGAAGCACTTTTTGACCAACACTTTGACCAGCTGTTAGCAAAACCCCCCTACGGGTCGTCCAGTGGCGTCGAGGGATGGGTTAAATGCACAGGACAAAATTTGTTGTACAGTTCATGTATAATGAGAAATAGAGCCACAACCAAAACAGGCTCCGACGCAGTGCTTCGAAGCAATCCACTCCAGGCAGAGTGATACAAGGTGCAGTATTTTTGCCCATCACAAATAAAAAGCATTAATGTTGTAGAATTTTATCTCTAAATCTCAGATGAAAGGCAGATACTGTATTATCACACTTCCTGTGATAATACTCAAAATGTCAGTAACGCCAATAATCACATTCCAGCACAAGGCCGACATAAATGCTCACATTTTACACAAAAAAACAAAAAACAAATTCATAAAGGTTGACTCCTCTGATCATTATTTTTTATGGCTTTCATCCATAAATTTGCCTTAATAATAAAAATAACATCACCGCTTTTATTAAGGCTCAGCTTGTAAAAACCCCAAATTAAAAATCTCATGAAATTAGAATATTTTGAAAATGGACTGTAAGCCATAATCATTACAATTATTTAAAAAAAAAAAGGCTATGCATATCACACTTTGCATGTAATGAGTGTATCATATATCAGTTTCACATTTTAAGTTAACGATATTCTAATTTTCCGACTTGAGAATACTTTGCAAATGTTTAATAAATGATGAATGAGGTATTGACCAATGCTTTACATATCCATAATTGTTTATAAACCATGTACATATAGCAAGACAGAGAGAAAGGGTTTAAAGTAAGTCTGCAGTTTTGCTTCTTCCAGCAGCAACCTCTTTGACTTCCATAAGTATTTATTCTCCAGTTTCTCTCTTTTAGCGTTTCTGAAACAAGCTTCTACAGAAATTACCCTGAATCAAATAGCACTCAGTGGACGTAAAGAATAAACCCAAGTCCTAATTTGTGTGAGCCTAAAGAAAGAGCCCATTAATCCTCCCCGTTCATTGTTAATTCCTCCCGTGCCGGTGCAGTGCGAGCGGACATTTTAATGCATAAATTTGGCGCGTCCGACACAAATGGGGCCTAACGTGGTTTGCGCTTGACATCTACGATTACTCGGGAGGAAAAATCACACAAATCAAGACTCTGGGTTAAAGTTTGGGGACGTCTTTTGAATGCTAACTCGCATATTGCTCCGGAGTCTAATCTGGGAAATGGGGTGAAAAATCCAAACGCTTTGCCTTAATCGCCGGCTTTTAGCGGGAGCTGAAACTGCCGAATGGTTCCCCCGCGGTGAAACAAACGACGTGCCGCGGCCTCGCTGTGTCGCTGCTGAGGCGGACGGCCGCGTCATGCGTTTTGGTTAGCACGATGGAGACAGGGGAGATTTTATTTAGAAGGTGTCCGGTTGAGCGCAGTTGCGTCATTCCCAGACCGGTTCGCCGTTAATGAGCTTTGACGGCGCTGTCCCGGAGTTTGTTGAACAACGCTTTCACTGACGAATGAGCTTCACTTTGTGACAGGAGGTTATTTCTAAATGCGTTTTGTCATCGCTGCTGTTACAGTCCTTGTCCAGTGTAGTCTTTGTCTTTTAGACAAAAATGCTTTTAGTCACTTCTAAATGTGATAGTAACTGTATTCTGGTAAAGTTACGCACTCATTTGAGGGTATTTAGAATACTTTCCTTGTATCAAAGGATACATTGCAGTTAATTAATAATTACATTTCATCCTCAAATAACACAGAGATATGAATATTATTCATATCTCTGTGTTATTTGAGGCTGTGGGCATTTGCAAAGTGCTTTCAGGCATTCTGAATTAGTGGCAAATAAGTTTGTAAGTGTAGCTGCATGTTTTTAATCATACGCCGCTTTTATGCATGAATATTATACAAATCAAAGTGAAAGTATTATAAAGGTGCTGGCCTGGCGTCACGGCAGGGCTGTCTGCGCGGTGTGATCAGAGCTCAGTGCGTGAGTACACCGTTGGGAGGAAGAAGTCCAACATTCAGGGAATAAAAGGACACAGATCATCAAATTTGGAGCAACATAACCACCTCTAATACATCATAAAGACAATGGAAACACGTCCAAAGAAGAGGAAAATCTAGGACAATGACTTATGAAACACGGACACAATGAAGATTGCACTGGATTACAAACTAATACTGTATATGACAGACTCATTACAAGCAAAGTGAGATAGGTATAGCCTTTATTTGTTATAACTGGGCTTATTATGGCTCAGCTTGTAAAAACCCCAAATTAAAAATCTCATAAAATTAGAATATTTTGAAAATGGACTGTAAGCCATAATCATTAAAATTATGGGGGAAAAAAGGCTATGCATATCACACTTTGCATGTAATGATAGTTTCATATTTTAAGTTGAATTACAGAAATGAATGCACTTTTTAACGATATTCTAATTTTCCGACTTTCACCTGTATAGCCTTCATTTGTCAATCATTTTTTCCGAGGAATGCCCCATTTCACAAACTGTGCCGTCAACAAAAGCCACTGGTCCGATACTGCCACCCCAGTGTTCCCCATGCCCACACTGCAGAGCGGCCGACTGGTCTTTGGACTGGCCTGGACCCGAGCTGGACAGAGGACAACAGGAGGCAGTGCAGGAGGACCCAGTTTTACCATATGTTACCCCCTCATACTCTGTCCTGAGAAAAGAAAGTCCCAGTTACATCGTTGTCAGTTATGCACTCAGACCATTGATCTGTGGCCATGTGACCTGACGCCACCTCTCTGTGTCACGTGTAGCAGGTCTGTTCTCCGGCTCCGCACTCAGGCCCTGATTTCCAAACGTTAAGGTCAAGGTGTACTTTATTGTACCCGTAGGGAAATTTGTCCTTGACAAATTAAGGCTCTATTCCATATAGCACAACTCAACTGCGCACGCCACGATCGACGTGCTCGTATCGACTCTACCCAGAACACCTTTCTGTTTCCACCACACAAACACATGCATTTGTTGTGGGCGGTGCCCCCACAGAGGAGTTTTGTAAGCCGCGATGAGAACATAATGTGGACAAACGCTTCCTTCTGGTGGAATTTATGGAATCATTCAGAGGTGCCAAGGAAAATAAAACAGAAATGCTACAACTAAAACATGAACTATGAAGGTAAGCTACATGCAAATGTTATGCTAACACCAGCTAAAGTTGCGCTAACAGTGGCTAAATGTTAATATCGGCTTTAGTGAGGTCTGTTCACTCTCCCGTTTGCCAATCAGCAGCCAGCAGTCTGTTCACATCACGTTAATACGATTCAGAGTGCTTTGTCACCCAAGAGCTTCTTTTAGCTCGTCATTGTTACACTATCGTCATTAAAAAAGGTGTATGAACGTAGTGATTTCGTTCTACGTAGTCTTCGTTGGTAAAAACAACACTGATTCAGTCGTGTTGAGTTTAGTTCAAAGACTTTTGCAGTGCATTGTGCATTGTCTGAACTGACCACTACAGAAAGGCGTGACCACTTTATACTGTAGTGCAATAAATAGGGAAGAATGTGGACATTCAGACACAGCCTTTGAGTGTAACAGTGTTCAGGAATTTGCATCACACAAAAAAAACTTTAAGGAATACGACTTTTTCAACTGCAGCCTTTTCATTCCCTGTTTATTATCGTATTTACGTTACTCTGACACGTCTGTCTTTTTCTCACTCGAGCCTTAAAACAAGCCAAGTTGCAGATTTAGTTCAGTGCGTCGGGGCGACGTCGATGTGATGATACATTGATGTTTCAGTCCCAGGCACACAGCACACAGATGGACAGGATCGCTGGGAAAAGGAGAGACGAGCGCATATCTGTCACTGCACTGGACCAACCCGGCACCAGCGCAAATAAACACAGAGGCGTTAGAGTCCAAAAACCTGACTGCTGCTCAGACAGGGAAGACGGTGAAAGGAGAGGATGACAATGGAAAGATTTGTAGTCCAGCTACAGCTTATTTCTACTAGAGATGAATTCAAATATCTGGTGTTAACAAAACTGAAACTCCATTTTGAAATTGGGGCAGAAACACATCTCAGTGATTGAAGGAAAAGGATGAATAAAACTATGCCGAGTGATACAGTCTAGGGCTGAACGATATGGACAAAATTTCATATCTCGATATTTATGCCAGATATCTAACTACAGGTTCGGTAAAAACCAAGCATTTTTCAGAAAAATAAAGTTTATTGGTTTATTTGATAAACTTCAGTAAAGCTTTTATTGAAAACAATAAATAAACTGAAATAGGCTGTTTTGCAGCTGATCAAAAGTTTAGACCAGATGCCTTTTCTGTCAGGTTTTCACACTGTCAGGCGTCCTGACGGTAAAGGCAAAAAAACCTTCTGGTTGTAATCGTGGTTGTGTTGTTGAGCTGCATAAGCAAGCGCCCCATCACTGCTGAGGTGGGACGCAGTAAGACAGTCATTTGGAATTTCTGAAAAGATAAAAAAAAGTCAAGTGGAAGACCCAAAAAAACTTCTCCAGCACTGAGCCGGAGGATCTGATTGGCTGGAGGATCTTCTGTTCCTGGAGCGACTGCAGCCCAATAAGCAGTGGTTCCCACAGACGAGGGCCTCAGTCTGAGGGATGCTCTCTGTAACATCTGCACAGAGCCAACAGCTGTTTGACCTTTGCCCTGCACCACCTGAAGCTCCATTGTTCCACTGAAGGAAAAAGCCCCAGATCATTATAGCGCCCCCTCTCTGTGGGGCGTAGAAAACATCGCAGGTGGATCTGCTTGTCATGCCAGTAACGTAAACCTTCAGGAACATCAAGGTTATTTTTATTTCTCATCAGAGAATATATTTTTAGAAGAAAATCTGATTATTTAATATTACTTATGTTACGTCAAATTTCAGACCCAGGCGCTCAATTATACGCAACCTATTACATTTGTAAAACATTTAAACTTACAGACTATCACTTCAATTGACCTTTACTAAAATGTTGCCTATAAACTCGCCTGTTTGATGAATTGGGATGCTACAAATATGTTTTGAATGAATTTGTGTCTGTGATGTTTCTGGAAAATCTCAGCGTAGAACGTAGTAAAACTGTTTTGGCAAAAATGTCCCCACGTTTGAGATCGAGGAGCTCTGGTAACCTTTTAAACTTTGATGAAACAAACCCTCCATGAAGGTTCTTGAGTCATCGTCTGTACGCTAGTAGATGAAATAAGTAAACCCATAATGTGTATTTTTGGCAATACCACCGTTGTTCTGCCTGATCCTGTCAGATCTCAGAAGCTAAGCAGGGAAGGGCCTGGTCAGTGGGGCGACGGTGGCGCAGATGGTAGAGCGGGTCGTCTCATGATCGGAAGGTCGGGGGTTCGAATCCCACCTCCTGAAGGTGCACATTGTCGTTGTGTCCTTGGGCAAGACACTTCACCCACATTGCCTCCAGTGTCTGCGTACACTGGTGTGTGAATGGGTGAGTGGATCCTTGCTGTAAAGCGCTTTGAGTGCCTAATGAAGGTGGAAAAGTGCTATATAAGTTGAGCCCATTTACTTGGATGGGAGACCGTTTGGTAACACCAGGAAGCCTGGGTGAATGTAGTGAGTGGTTGGTGGTGGTCGATGGCGCACACTGGTTGCCTTGCTGCGTCTACCCCAGGGCAGCTGTGGCTACATTAGTAGCTTACCACCACAAGTATGGAGTGAATGAATAATGTCATGTAAAGCTTCTTTGAGTGTCTGGAAAAAACGCTGTATAAAACTGATGCATTATTATCATATGAGTGAGTCAAGACAATCTGCAATAGTATGAGGCAAAAAACTGTGTCAGAACGTAGGCCGTGACAAATGATTTGTCGAAAGACGATCCAGATCTGCTTTTATTTTCTACAATCAATACAGTTTCAAGGACTGTACATGATTTTGCCTTTTAATTCATTGATTCATCATCATACTACCACAAAATATGTACGCTTTGTTGTTTGTGGATAAAACATACTATTGTGACAGACCAAAGGGCTCTTTTGATGTTGGAGGTTGCAGACCCCTGTTTTTCGACCATCATTTTGGTATTTTCGATGAACTTGTACAGTAAAACTAATTGAGGAATGTCATCATTTTCCAATTTAGATTAATGACATTTAACGCCTTGATTTGAGCACAATTCATTTAATGACTTTTAATGCCCGACGGAAACCATGGAATAAAGCTCTAATGGGCTGGAAATGGCCTAAAATTATTCAAATAAGACCAGCGACAAGTGACCGTTTGACATGGGACTCTGAAAGGTCTCTCATACCAAAATATAAAGCTCAGATATGGAAATCTGAATATAATGACTTGACTTACAGTAAGGGGAGAAAAAGTGGTTTATGTCCATGTGTTGTCTTTTTGTTCGTGTTTGAAGAGAATTTCCCAAATGTGACCTGGCTCTTGCACCATGGCAGGGATATCCTAAACCTACTGTATTGTGATGTGTTCAGGCTGTTCTGCTCACTCATTGTTTCACGTCAATTCATGAAGGCCACCAATATCATCTTTTTTGTATTCACCAGACTGTGTGTTGGTGCGCAGGACAACTGTGTTGCTGTGGAAATAGTTAAATCAACACCACCATCTAGTGGCCAGTTAAAGTTACGTTGCATTAAGATTTATTTGAATATAGTTAGTATTTTATGCCGCTTCAAGTTGTCCAAACACATCCCGAGCATTAACCTTGACAGTACCATTTTAACACAACCATGAAGTATTTTACCTGTATGTCCCACTGATAAGCATCTTTGTAGCTGATGGCAGATATGAAGCAACGGGTCTCAGAGGGGAGGGTGTGAAGTTCATCTAGAAATTCCCTATAGGATCATTGTCCTATAGGGAATTTTCATTACCAGGACAGACAAATGACTGACAGAATAAACAAAAGTCCTCCTCCAAACTACACCACAGGACTGTGTTCATGTCCCTCTCTTTATTCCTCTTATTGAAGTCTGACACTGAAAACGTTTGTCATTATTATAATTGATCTTAAAAAGTGGCCCCTTTTTGAGTCCTGTTACATTTATAACAGGACAGCTAAGCATAGCTAAAACTGAGAGTGAGGCTCACACATGTTCATTATCAAGGACTGAGTGTTGAAGAGAATACTGTGTTATTGTATTTAGGGATATATATATATAGTAACGGTAAATACTCTCAAATGAAAACCAGAATACTTAAAATAAGTATTCTAAATATGTATTCTAGATACATGTATTTAGTTACTTCCCAAGACTGGGACTGACAGTGTGTCAAAGGGATCTTTAAAAAAAGCAGAACATACTGTATACCTATATATACCTATAACTGTATTACTCACATTTAAGACAATAAAATAAAATAAATGTTTTGAATGTAAAGTCACCATTTCCTCCTCTGGGTCATTAGTGATGACCAGGCTTGTGTTAAAGGCCCGGCAGATATGGCTGCAGATCTGCTGTGTCCACCAGGTAGCAGCAGTCGTTGATGTGTAGGGCGGTACAGTTAAAAGATACCAGTACCTAAAAATACCACTGGTATAGAAAAAATAAAAGTGTTGAAAGCAAGTACAGAAAAAAAATATATCCTATCTTTAGATCCAAGTTTTGATACTGTTGGGTCCAGGGACAGTTCAAATAAATGATACATATGTAAAGAAATAGTCTTTTCTGGAATACATTTACATTGTTGTCCTGTTTTCTGGTTCTAGACGACAAACATTTTAGTATACAGGACAGGCCAAAAGTTTGGACACACTTTTTATGTACTGGATTTTCTTTATTTTCAACATTATTAACACACTATGATTCTCATTGAAGGCGTTAAACTATGAATGAACACATGGGATTATGAAGGAAACAAAAACAGGTCAAATAACTCCAAATTTTATATTTTAAATTCTTCCCCTTTATTCTTGGCATTTTCATAAGGTCGTCTTTTGAAATAAGTTTTCAACATGTCAAAACCATTTCTGGGACGACATCGTGAAGCTGACTGAGAAAATGTCAAAAGTGTAAAGCAGTAATCAAAGCGAGAGGCGGCCATTTGGAAGAATTTATGTCAACGTTTTTGTTTGTTTAAAACACAATTCCGTATGTGTTCACTCATAAATGAACGACTTCGGTGAGAATCTACCATGGAAACAGTTTTGAAATGAAAGGAAAAAACACAAGCGGGTCGTCTCGTGATCGGAAGGTCATGGGTTCGAATCCCAACTCCTGCAAATGCACACTGTCGTTATGTCCTCGGGCAAGACACTTCACCTTCTTTGCCTCCAGTGTCTGCATACATTGGTGTATGAATGGGTGACTGGTTCCTTACTGTAAAGTAAGTAAGTATAAGTTGAGTCCATTTACCGGTACTCAGCCCTATTGGTGTACGACCAGCTGCTCTGACACAGATTGTAAAATTCCAAAGAGAGAGAAGGTTATTTGTGGACTGGAGTGAAACTTGGAGTCATTAGGTCCCTTTTGCATAAACAAAGCCGTGCTGGTCCTGTGATCTAAAGAGTCCATTGAATTGGTAAGAAAAATGTGTAAAGGCTCATGTAACTGTATTTAAATAGGGAAAACATGGAAGAGCTTGGTCACTTCTAACTTCACCTCCGTTTGGTCACATAGAGGAGAGGAGGAGAGGCTGAATGCTAACGCCGTCTGTGCTCTGTTTACCTAACTCAGGGCACGCGCTAAGACCAGACAGCTACATATCAACTTGTCTAAGCTAAGGTAAGAACATATCTCAGTATTTAGAAACGGTGGCCTATTCCTTTAAGTGGGATTACTATTACCCTGTTCATTCCAGTTGATAGTGAGTAGTGTATTGTAGTGCATTTTTCCCATCAGTTTCAAATATAGTGCAGACTCAGAGTGAGGTGACTGTCAGACGTCATAGGTCCATGAAGAGAAACGAGGAAGCACATCATCTTCAGGTTCTATTTCAGCTATCGTGTAACATTATGGATAGAGATCTAAGTCTCCTTCATATTAGTTGAAGTTGCTGTGTAGCAGACATGGGTAGAAATTGTTAGCTACTACACAAATGGTGGTAAAAAAAAAATCCATCGATTGTTTATAATGTAATAAAATGTATTAGAGTTCTGATTTGTTCATTTCACCATTAGATTTGTGCAATAATTCATTAATCTTACGAATACATTTGTCTCAATTTCTTATGCCCCTGTACCATGTAACTTGTAACTTGTTGATGCTTCTTCCTGCTACGTTATGCAGCCGCATGTCAATGTACAGCAGCACGCCTCGCTACCTCAGATTTCTATAAATATTGACCTATGTTATGGTGACAATCCCTTTGCTGGAGGAGTAAACTACTGTGTATGTTTAATGTAAAATAAAACCGTGGTAAAAAAAGTGTTTAATTATTGTCCTGTTTGCAATTATAATTTAACTCCTAAATATTTACGATACAGTACAATTTTTTCTTATATTTATTGGTTTATTTGGTCGGGACAGTGCATGTTAATGAACATACATGGGTCTCATGCATGTAAACAAGCCACACCGGATTGTAGCCTTGGGCTAATTTGCTTCCGTCGTCCCCCATGCGCACTCTCAAACACACTCTCATTCATCCTTCACTGTACTACCGTGCCGTGTCTTACCCTTAAAGGAACAGGCCACCATTTTTCCATACTGAGATATGTTCTTACCTGAGCTTAGACGAGTTGATACGTACCTGTCTGGTCTTTGTGCCCATGGAAGAGCTTGGTCGCTTCCAACTTCACCCCCGTTTGGAGCTATAGGAATATGCTGAGAAAGGCCAAATGCTATCAACATCTTTGGTCGTTTTGCGTGACTGAGCGCACGCACAAAGACCAGACAGGTACGTATCAACTCGTCTAAGCTCAGGTAAGAACATATCTCAGTATGGAAAAACGGTGGCCTGTTCCTTTAATCAGAATCAGAATCAGAATAGGTTTTATTGCCACTGTTTGAGAACAGGTCCACAAACTTTTTCTTGATGAGCACGTGCAACATAAAACATATAACACAGAATTTAGATAAAAATAAGCTATAAAACTTTAAACTATAAGGCTTGGTCTTATAAAGAGCAATAACCAAGTTTTACTCAAATCTATATTGTGTTTTTTTTTTTTCTCAGGTCCACTTCCAGATCTCCACATAATGTCCAGCATGAAGAAGCTTAAGTATGTGCATCCCCAGCCCGGAATTTGCAAATTGCTTCTTGGCTTGTGTAGTTTCTGAATGGTGGCCTCAAAGTTTGGCCCAGTTCCGTTTGGATCAGGTTTATCCTATAAATTTCCACATGATTCTGAAAGCAGAGACATTATCAAACATTCCACGGCACAGGGTTTTCCTATTCTGCCTGTTAAAGGCTAGAGTTTTAAAAATCCCTTAACTTTTCTGCCCAACTATGTACAGCAGTGTCACCTGGGAAGTTTAAAGGTGTTCCCACACTTATCTGGAGCTATTGAAGAAGAGACAAGACAGCAATCTCAGTGCCCTCCTTGGGGCCAGACTGACAGTCATCTGCTTCCGAGAAGTATGTTATGTACGTGGGGAATCGTCTGTGAAAAACCTTGCAGCACATACTGTACCCTCAAAGCAATGCCTCAAACTGCTTCAATGAAAAGAGGACTTGAACTGGAGCCTGAAATTCGACATCAATATTCAGACTTACCGTAAATCCTCTAATATAGGCCGGGGCCTTTATTTACTCAAGCGCATGGAGGACCAGGGGTCTCATTTATAAAGCCCATGCTCATGTTGTCAATTACTTTGACTATTTGATCTTCACTAATGTCTGAGTCTAATTGACCTTTCGCCAAGCCCCGCCCCCCTTAGTTCCTGTTGCTACGCCCGACAATTAATGGTAAAATACGAGCAGCGCAACAGATTGCCATGCCTGTCAGTGACCTTTTTGGAGCAATACCTCTACGATATTCTCCAGATTGAGGCAAAAGGGGTTACAGTATGCAGTGGAGGGATATATTCAAGAACTATCCAACAAAGGATAAAGGACTGTTGACACTACAGCAAACAGACATGTCTCCAGAAATATCAGAAAAACCTTCCTTAAATGCAACAGCACAGCCTTGTGGACCAGTCGTGCTCTTGCACTGTCCGGTAAGCACCCTCTTAGGTTTTAAATATTTCTAAAAATAGGAAAATTTCTCCGTGCATTTCTCCGGTGCGCTAAAGTTAGCTAACGCTAGCTAAACCTACAGGTGCCACAATGACAGCTACAGCCAGTTATAAGGGCCGTGAAAAAAATACACAGTACTTTTATCAAAAAGGGAGGCAAAAACACGTCAGACTGTAGGCTTGTAAAAGTTCACCGCCGCAGTTAAAGTTACAGCTCCAGTGCCAGTTTGTGTAACATTATGTGACTGTCAGTAGCTACGATGTTAGCATGCTAAGGTGTTAGCCTAACTATAGGCTCTTGCCTTACCTTAGAGCAGACATTTGCTTGTTTATTTTGGAGAAATTTAGCTGGGCGTAGGCCGTCCACATTGTTTGATCCATTGTAGGCAGTGCTCAGGTTGTGTTTTCGCTTTGGGAAGGGAAATAACTGGACTCTCCCTGACTCACTCTTGTGGTCCCTAGTGTCCGATTTACATCCTCCATAGGCAGATTGCTTCATCATTTTGCTTCTTCTTCTTTGTCTGGTGGGTTTTTGGTGGTTAGCAGTAAAAAAAAGTGCATTTGCTCATTGCTCATTGCTGGTATGTCCCATTGTTTTGCATTGGAGATCTGCGGCATGACGGACCTAGCTTCATAGTAACGGTTGCTAGGATGTCTGATTGGACAATTACCGGTTTGGGGCGTGGTTTTGCGAAAGGTCAATTACTGGCCAAGTTCTTCTGTGATAGTTGGTATGTTTAATTTGTCTAGGAATATTTTTTGTGTGTTTAGATCTGTATGGTCCTGAGAATCATAAAGTTTGTCATAATAATTTCTAAATTCTTTATTTATTTCTATCGGACAATATCTCTATCCCACAATTGTCTCCCCTTTTGTATGTATTATTGTTGTTATGTCATTTTGTGCTTCCAGTTTTGCAATGCTAAACAGCTCTTTTTCTGCATGTGAATTTTATCTCTAAACAATTGCTTCTCCAAATTCTTTATTTTTTCTTCCAGTTGTTGTCTTTTCTTGCGCTGTTCTTTAGATTTTGAAGAGGTATAAGAAATGATATAACCCCTTATGCAAGCCTTAAAGGCATTCCATTTGACACGAGCTGTGGTTTGTGTTGTGTTTAAACAAAAATATTCATCAATTTTATTCTCTACATATCCTACGAAAGATTCATCCTTGAGCCATTTTTTGATGTAAGCACCACCTAAGAGGGTCTATCAATAAATCTTTATGAGTATATTTTATGTTACATGAAGCATGGTCTGAAATGTGACCAGTCACAGGAATGGGGGACACAAGTCGATTTTGGGGATTTTTAGATTTTCACAGATTATTAAAGTGTAGTCTCCAAGCTTTCCAACGATGTGTAACACATGGAAATCTGATAATATTTGGCGGTGTGGCGGTGATTTGAAGTTAACAACTCCAAAAAGCCCAAAGGGCTGAAAAACCTCTCCAAAGTTTTGGGCCATTCTCACCTCTCTGCTGTTGGGAGTGACAATAGGGCTCATTTACATCTCATTGGGATAAGCCACACCCCCTGTCAAACTCCCCCCTCCAAAGCAGTAAAGCACAGGGAGGGAGCAAACAACAAACCATTGTTTACCAGTTTCATTATGTGTATCAGTCTTATTTTTGGTTTCATGTATTGATCTCACCTCACAGCAGAAGGTTGTTATTGTTCTTTGTAATTTTTTAATATCAATTGATAAACTGTCACTGGCTTGAGAATGTGTTGTGTAACATCTGTTACATCTGTAACATCTGTTATTGCAGCAAAAGGGGGTTCCACAAAGTATTAAGTCATGCTGTATGAATACTTGTGCACTCCCCACTTTTCAAAAATAACAGAAGCATGTATCATTTTGCTTTCACTTCACAGTTGTCTGTTACTTAAGTGTGAACTTTCAGTAAAAAATTCAAAATAAAATCTTTATGTTCATGGTTGTAAACATGACATGTGACAGTGAAAATGCTGCTGCGCTTCTCCCCAGTCCCTCCCTGTGTCAGCTCCACTCTCAGTCTGAGAGAGAGTTACAGACTCCGGACATAACTGAAGTTATAAACTTTAGAAAAGACTCCTGTACTACTTTAGTAATGCACATACAGGAGAGAAAAAGCCGACATCACGACGTATCGCCGCGCGCGGTTCCAGATTGTTTATTTCACAACAAAAAAACATCGTAACTTATCTGGCCATAAAACCGAAAATATGAAGCGGATCTCTCTCAAATAAGAAGTGGCTGAAAGCTAGGGATGCGCTGACTACATTTATGGAGTAGTTTAAGTTTGTAGAGATCTTGATTTTGTGTAAATAGCAGGTTAATTCCTCGTGACTAGATCACTGCCTCGCATGCTAACACCGGCATGTTAGCTAAGAGCAGCACAGCACACATTGGCACGGCCACCAGCGATAAAAAAAACAATCTTTCACTCACCCGTCTTAAGTAACCGTTGCCTTTTGCTCAGAAAAACTCGTCGTAAGTCCATTTTAAAGCGTAAGTAGCGCCAGCCTCTGATATTATAGTAGATCCATGTCTGAGTCTGAGAGCCACACAGGGCAAGCTTAGAGTCCTGAAGCCACACACGCACAATGACACGCCCCCACGGCATGCGCTATTTCTCTGACAAAACAAGACTTTTTCAACCTGTAAACTGATCGACAATAGGCTTATGTATAAAACAGCCTTTTTTGCGTGGCATTTGTTTGCTAAAGCATGTGTCAACAACACAACTGAAAGCAGCTCTGCTTCTCCTCCTCCGCGGTGTTTACTCAGTATGTAAATACACACAGACAAAGTCACGCCCCTACTGCAAGCTCCGAAACCCACCTCAAACTAGTCATTTTGAACCTAAAAGTTTACGCTTTTAAATATACTAATACTGCTAGCTTAAACATGGAGAGGCTACTTCGTGACTTCAACTGAACGAATCTGCACAAAAGTGAAAATCACCAATTTCCCCCAAAAAATCTTTGTTTGCGTTTTTCTCGAGACACGGGCTGCCGACTTGTGTCCTTGGAATCCATGGCGGGTCACAAATTGTTATACTATCATAGGAACAATCTCCCATATTAGGCAACAAGTCTGCTGAAATCAGAAAGTAATCTATGCGGGAGTACTGTACGTGGTAAATGTTTTAGAGTGACAAGAGTATGTAATATTGATAGGATTTTGATGTCGCCAAATATCTACCATCTGTAACTTCTTCATAAAATTCTGGATGATTTCTCTGCTTTTATGATGAGACTGGTCAATTCCAGTGGATTGGTCTAGGATTGGATTCAAACCGCAGTTCCAATCTCCACCAATAATAATTTTACCTGAGAGAGAAGAAATAGTTAGAAATAAATTTGTAAAGAATCAATCATCTATATTCGGTCCATATACATTTAGTAAGTTGAAATTTTCATGTAAAATTGATCCCTGAATAATCAAGTATCTTCCGAATTTATCTTTTATAACATTTGTAACATGCAAAGGCATTTATGAATCAGTGTAATTACACCTTGAGCTCTTGATGTAAATGACGATGCATACAGCGATCCCTGCCACCTCCTGCTTATTCTGATATTTTCCTCCTCAAGAGTGTGGGTTTTCTGCAGGAAAATTATTTTAGAGCCTAGATCTTTTATTTTGTTCATAACCTGCTTGATCTTTTTAGGTTTACCCAAGCCCCTGCAATTCCAGGAAGTATATTTAATTTAAATTTTTGTGTCATCTAAACATACAATAGTCTTATTTTTCCACTATATAAATGTATCTGAGAGTTAACACACACTAGAACATTAGAACAAAATGCTGCGAACAGCACAAACATCACAAAAACCCCCATCCCAGCTAACTGGGTAAAACCCCTGAAATACACTACTTCCAACCGTGAACATCGTTAGATTCCAAGAATCTAAACTGTCGTCTCAACATTCACCTGCAGCTGTATTCAAATTAGGGGTGTGTATCGCCTAGTCTCAGGCGATACGATACGTATCCCGATACAAGGGTCACGATACGATACGATATATCCCGATATTGAAGAATTAGACGATTATTGCGATTATTTTTTTACTACTTTGTTAACAACTATTCAGTAAACTAGTCCACCTTCATTAGATTTGTATCAAATACATTTGATCTATCCATCTTATGATATAAATGCTTTTCACTAATGTGCTTGTGACTGTGGTGTTTATGGTGATTATGTACCTTTGAACGGTAAATAGATTTCTTGGAAACCTAGTAATGAAACCAATTACTGGGGATGCACGTTTTCTAGTATTTCTATAGTTGGGAATCCTTATGCTGCGTTTACACATAACGACGACGAGTCACGAATGCCACGAATCCATATTCGTGGCCGAGGATCACGAATGTGATGATTCGGGGTAGAGGTTTCACGCACCGCCACAAATTGTTGCGACCTGTTACTACGCGTTACGATTAATGGCACGAATTATTACGCACGGTCACGAACATGCGTCCCGCTCTGCTGCGGGCTGTGACGCTCTGTTGCGTGGTGTTGCGTGGTATTGCGAGGTGTTGCGGTCTGTTACGGGTCATTGGGAATTGTCGAGTTCTGTCAGAAATCTGTCAAGAATCGGGCGAATGTGGACAAACCGCCTGCCGCACACACCGGGTTGGAGGCGGAGCAGAGGCGTCTTGGTCCGCCGTGCTCTCACCTGCCTCATTGGGCTCTTGCCAAATCGGGTTAAGCAAAAGCAAAGACCAGCTGAGCGTCGGGACTGTCCATATACTGTAGAATAGCAAACGTTTTTCACAGTCTATGAAAAACTGAACTTAGATCAAACCCAAACTAAGTCATATGCTCCTGTCAAACGCGGAATCTATCAAGACAAACTATAGCAATAAACACACGCGCTTTATGTCAAATGAGTCTGTGCAACAGCGGCACATTCAGCCAGACTTTACTCCACATTAAGCATAAAAACACTACACTCACTGCGCACTCGATCTTCTGGGGATCTGTCGTAGAACTCTTCACCTCTTTATCCATGATTCTCACTCATCTGGTTGATCATTAGCTCCATTTGGCAAAACTTCTTTTGCATAATCCAGAACAACATGCCTGTCTCCACCTGCCCTACGCCCATCACCGCTTGTTTTACATGTCTAAAGTTGTAAATAAGTCTTAACACTTATCCATGTTATAGCTGCTGTAACCACGCGTTGTTGTTTGGGTCAGTGCGTATGGCAGCGTGGGAGATGCATTCAGGGACAGTAAACAGTGCGGGAAAGGCGCACTTCTTACTGTCCCTTTTCTTTTTCCACAAACGCGCGGAAAATCGGGACAAATATATAACAGTCGGGTTCTCCAGCGGGGCGGCTATAGGGGTGGCAGGGATTGGCTCCCAAACATTAGGAGGAACGACTACAGGAAGAAAAGCCCGCGTAACAACTTCAGCACCTGAGGAGCGGCAGGAGCAGGTGCTGTCCCGGGCCTGGAGCGCGGACTGGCCGACTTTGTGGGACTTTTCTTTGGCATAGTGCAGGTACGAACATTAACTTTTCGGCGTAGCGTGTGTTTCTATCAATTCTGAGCGTGAAAACAGTGATTCTGCACTACGAATGCTTTACGAATGCTCTCACGCTGAATTACGAAGCGCCACTACGCATCACGAAAGGACACGCTCTGTTGCGAACTCCACGAACAGAGGGTGAATCGTGACATTCGTGGAAGATTTTTTGACAGCCAAAAACTTTCTCCACGAACATCACGAATGTCACGAGCTGATGCGCTCTGTTAAGAATCCCATCAAGATGCGTTAAGTCAAGTCACGAACGTCACGAATGACGGAAAAATGCCATTCGTAACGCATCGTGCTTATGTGTAAACGCAGCATTAGCGATCAGAAATAACTATTATGGGTTTCATCCATTAAAATATACAATAACTCAGACGGGGCATTTAAAATCGTGTCTACTCCACAACGGGTGTCACTCGTAGATCAGGGACATAATGACACGGGCATCACGCGCTCATCTCTTCCAAATCTTTTTGTTAGCAGTAGCACACAACTGAAGCAGAGGGGAAACTAAATACAGCAGGCTCTTTTTAAACTTGCGTCGTAGTACTGCAGTGGCGAGACACAGGTTTAACATGAGCCTGCTGTATTTAGTTTCCCCTCGGCTTTGTTTAATTCCGTAATAAAATGCTACGAGAATAAATCCTCTCCAAACGCAGCGGCGACGCACTCAGCAATATGCACAAAGCTGGTGGCTCTCGTAATAATCCAGGTCTCTGTCTTTGCTGTAAAAGCCAAATGTAGAGTTTTAAAAGAGCCCCGTAGCGTCTCATAGCTCATTCTTTTCCATGCTAAACTCTCCCTGTGTTTCTATAACTCTCATTAAATTCTAGTGTTAAAATAGATGTTTAAATATCGATACGAGAATCACGCGACGTAATATCGCGATATATCGGCGAATCGATATTTTTCAACACCCCTAATTCAAATAATGTATCCTTTTTGAACAGTACTTGCATTTGCAACTTCAATAATGCCTTATCAAAATACCTACAATACGTGGTTGGCAGTGGCAGTACGTATAAACACAAGTCATTCTGTTTCTTCCGTTTCCATTTGGATCTTCTGGACAAAGATCTTGGCCTCCGCTGGGGAAGTGAACTTGTGGACTTTCTCCTTGTATGTCAGCACCAATGTGGATGGGGAAAGAATGCCATGCCGCACTCAAAGTTTACGCAGCTGGTTGCGAACAACATCAAACTGCTTACGCTGCCTGTTCATCTCCGTAGCGACATCAGCAAACAACTTCACACGCTGGTTCTTATAGAAGATATCCTTCTGTGTTTTGGCAGCTCTTAGTACGATTTCTATCTGCTTGTAGTTAAGAAATCTCATGATTACCGTTCTCGGTGAGGTATCGGTGTCTCTCTTTGGCCCGATGCGGTGAGCCCTTTCCAGGACTAAAGGGTGACGCATTGGGTTTAACTCCAGCGCGTCTGGCAACCAGTTCTCCAAAAAAACGCACATGTCAGAGCCCTCAGAATTTTCAGGGAGACCCAGCAGCCTCAGATTATTCAAACGTGATCTTGTTTCCATATCGACCGCTTTGTCCTCAAGGTGTTTATTTCTTGTCTGTAAGCTTTCGACCACCACTTTCAAGTCGACCTGCTCGTCTTCCACGTTAGACAGACGCACCTCTGCCTCAGCCATATGCTCTGTACATTCAGTCACCTCGTTTCTTGTTTCTTCTATAGCTTTAAGTACACCATCAAATCTTCCGGTGAACTCGGTTTTCAAATTGCGTATCTCTCCCAATATCTCATCTTTAGCCATATTTAGGAGCTGTTGGTCTTTGCTGGGTGGAATCAGCGCAAAAGTTAAGATGATTCAGCGCCCAGTGACCCTACACATCTGTGAGGGGGTGGTGTCTCTACAGGCTGCAGTGAAGACTTTTGTCCTCACGTCAGACCTGTGTGCTGACTTTTGTGGAGCACCACCTGTGCGCACATAGTGACCCTACACATCTGTGACGGGCGTGTGGTGTCTCTACAGGCTGCAGTGAAGACTTTTGTCCTCACGTCAGACCTGTGTGCTGACTTTTGTGGAGCACCACCTGTGCGCACATAGTGACCCTACACATCTGTGAGGGGCGTGTGGTGTCTCTACAGGCTGCAGTGAAGACTTTTGTCCTCACGTCAGACCTGTGTGCTGACTTTTGTGGAGCACCTCCTGTGCGCACATAGTGACCCACACGTCTGTGAGGGGCGTGTGGTGTCTCTATAGTCCTCATGTCAGACCTGTGTGCTGACTTTTGTGGAGCACCTCCTGTGCGCACATAGTGACCCGACACGTCTGTGAGGGGCGTGTGGTGTCTCTACAGGCTGCAGTGAAGACTTTTGTCCTCACGTCAGACCTCTGTGCTGACTTTTGTGGAGCACCTCCTGTAAGCACCTAGTGACCCCACACGTCTGTGAGGGGCGTGTGGTGTCTCTACAGGCTGCAGTGAAGACTTTTGTCCTCACGTCAGACCTGTGTGCTGACTTTTGTGGAGCACCTCCTGTGCGCACATAGTGACCCCACACGTCTGTGAGGGGCGTGTGGTGTCTCTACAGGCTGCAGTGAAGACTTTTGTCCTCATGTCAGACCTGTGTGCTGACTTTTGTGGAGCACCTCCTGTGAGAGCCCAGTGACCCCACACGTCTGTGAGGGGCATGTGGTGTCTCTACAGGCTGCAGTGAAGACTTTTGTCCTCATGTCAGACCTGTGTGCTGACTTTTGTGGAGCACCTCCTGTGAGCACCCAGTGACCCCACACGTCTGTGAGGGGCGTGTGGTGTCTCTACAGGCTGCAGTGAAGACTTTTGTCCTCACGTCAGACCTGTGTGCTGACTTTTGTGGAGCACCTCCTGTGAGCACCCAGTGACCCCACACGTCTGTGAGGGGCGTGTGGTGTCTCTACAGGCTGCAGTGAAGACTTTTGTCCTCATGTCAGACCTGTGTGCTGACTTTTGTGGAGCACGGCCTGTGTTGCCGCGGGCATTAGCACTGGTATCAGCGCTGCTGTTGGATTTAGAAGCGCCTACAGATGGCGTCCCATGCTGAGCGCAGATATGAGCACACAGTGGATCTCTTCTTGGGAAACTCCAGGTGGAAGCGGATGGAGTTTAGGGTGGCGGTCCTGAAGCTGCTCAGCATCACAGCAGAATGGGCCACATATCTGCGGTTGAAGTCTTTGCACAGGTCTCTGTAAACGGCGTCTGCTACGTCCTGGTAGCTGCGTTTGCTGGGCTTTACCTGGACATTCCAGTCACAGATCTGCTGTCTCAGCTGCTGTATCAGTTCCTTGGACAGAGCCAGCACTTCAGGACCGTCAAGGCGCCACTTCCTAAAGATCCTAGAGACCAGTTCATGCATGAGATTGTTGCAGTCGCGCTCATTCCACAGACTGGACGGCTGCTGCCTCGCAGGGAGGGCCCCAGGGAACTCTGAGGGAGTTTGCTCCGGGGAAGAGTGGAGCAGGGAAGTCTCTCTGAACATCGCAGGCTCATGGCGCTGAGTGGATGTGTACACTTGTGGGATAAATGTTGGAGCCTTGATCTGTGTCTCTGGGTACACAGGCTCATCGGGCTGATGTTGTAGGGCCAGTTGCTCGTGGGTGGAGGGGAGCATGAGCCTCTGTGAGCTCTGACTGGGTTTGGACATTTTAAATACCAGTCGTCGGATTCTGCCCAGGACTCTCTGCACTGGGTCTATGAGGACGGGCAGCTGAGTTTGATCATTAATCCAGCAAAACATTTTGTTCATGAAGAGCTTAACCTTGGTTCGGACGTCCTTCCTGAACGTTGGCTTGTGTTGTGTGTTTGCCATGTTGTCAGCGATGACACCAGTCAGCTCCTCGCTCAGATCTAAGTGCTGGCTGAGCGTGATGGTCTTGGGCAGTGTTACATACACGTCGCCATCGTCTTGAATTAGCTGCTGTAGAACAGGAGACGCCTGATCCACCACCTCATCCATGGAGACATTAGGTTTGGCTTTATCGCTGCAGCACAGCGGAGCCAGTAACTTCCTGAGCGTGCCTTTGGCAAAACACAGGGCAAAGAAGGCTTTGACCTTGTGTGTGGCTGATGTTAGATAGCTGGTGGTGTGGAGAGAGTCTCCTGACTTTTGTAGGTTTATCTCCTCCATGATGTCGTGGACGATGGCGGAGGCTGTATCTAGGCTATGTTTGCCAAGACTGACCCTGTCTTCTGTGCTCAGTTCCACAGCCTCCTGTAGAAGGATCTCTCTCACTACTGTAGTTGCCTCTCTCACACTGGGGCTGGATGATCTGCCAGCGTCTTCAGAGGAGTCCACAGACACTGTGTCTGTGGAGCGGGCACAGCTCAGCGGGCACAGTTTGGATCCAAGAGTGCGCAGATTGGCACATCTGGGCTTCTTCTCACTCTGTGTTTCCTCACAGGGTTTTGGGGTAGCCTCCTGTAGAAGGATCTCTCTCACTACTGTAGTTGCCTCTCTCACACTGGGGCTGGATGATCTGCCAGCGTCTTCAGAGGAGTCCACAGACACTGTGTCTGTGGAGCGGGCACAGCTCAGCGGGCACAGTTTGGATCCAAGAGTGCGCAGATTGGCATATCTGGGCTTCTTCTCACTCTGTGTTTCCTCACAGGGTTTTGGGGTAGAGCGCTCTCCAGAGGGGGTGTTAACTGGGCTGGGCGATATGATCTCCATGAGCTCCTCGTCTCGTTCGTCCAGGAAACTGGGCACTCTGTCCAAGACAGACCTCACTGGAGGGGAGCTGCTCTCAGCCTCTTCAGGTGAGGCCTGGCCACTACAGCATGTTGTCACTTTGTTCTGGACGGAGCGTAACATGTCTCTGGCGTAGTGCATCAGAGCCTTCATTTTCTCCTTACAAGGCCTGTATTCACTGTTTCGGGCAGAAGGATGTGCTTTCCCTTAATTCGGCTGCAGCCCAGAGCAGCGTTGATTTGGGCTGTTACCTCTGCACTCAAAAGATTCAGTAGACCTTTTATGGATTGGTGAGAAGAGCCGGCTGCTGCCTTAAAGCTCTCTCTGAGACCTCTGTGCATGGCTCTGTTCACTGCCTGCTCAGACACCTGCAGAGGGTGCTGTGTTGTGCTCCCTTGCATCACTGTGTTCCTGAATGCCTCCAGGATGAGATTAGCGAGGGATTCAATGACCTCCATAAACATTTCAGCCAGGACCTTCCTGGAGTCGTGTTCCTTTAAGTCCAAAGACCCAAGTTTGCCCCAAAACGTGCAAACCAGTGGCTGCAGCGTTTCTGTGGAGATCTTTGGTATCATTTCGTCCAGAGGAGAGTTGTCTGCCTCTTTCTCCTCTGTCATAGATTCTTCTGTCTGACCCATCACTGTCTCCTCAAATGTCTGGACAGTGGAGATGTCGCTTGCGGGATGGTTTGACGTCACTGGAAACCATCCCTGCTCCTGTTCTGGGCTGGTCTTTGTGTTGGAAGGTTCTGCCTCCTCCTCCTCAGTTAAAAACATGAGAGACTGTTGAGATTTGTCGGGGACTGGGGTGGGAATCCACTCTTCCACTGACTTCAAATGGGTCTTTTGTAATTCAGGATAGGATGGAGATGTAATTTCGATGTCAGCTGGCAATTTAAAGGAAACAGATTTCTTAGACGTGTTAGATTTAGACCCAGAAAGGATAGATTTTAAGGACCCAGTCGTGGATATCCTGGTCACAGAGGGGCCTGGGGCAGGACTTGATGTTGGGCTGCTCATGGTGCTATTTTCTGTTAAATCTTCCAACACGTGGGTAAAAAAGAGCCCTGTGTTGACGATAAACTGTTTTTTCTACGTAGATTTCGTCCTCGCTGAGAGGAAATCAGATCACAGCTCCACGCAGTGTGAGCATTGAAATAAACTGTGATCGTCAGAACATAGGTAATGAAATGGTTATTATGCAGATGACATTAGCATTCTTTTGACTGCCCTGTTGCTATGGCGATGACTATGTATGGGTTTCAGTGACATGACTTCCGTTCTTTTAAACTGCCCATATATGGTCATATTTGAAGCAGTCAGAGGGATGACATCATTATTGTTCTGACTGCCCTGTTGCTATAGCGATGACGTATCATTCTATGCATGGGTTTCAGTCACATGGCGTCCCTTACTCATTAAAGGACTTTATCTTACCATTCAGAGTGCCTCGGACATTTCTTTTTTCTTAGTACATGGCTTCCTTTCTTTAAAATTGCCTGTATTGATCCATTGCGTGTGACGTCACGCTCCTCATTGGAACGCCCCTCCACTACGACAGACGTCAAAAAAACCGTTTGCGCTCTACAAAGTTTGTGGAAAAGTAGCCATAGTTGCCCTCTATTTTGTTGATTTTTTGATAAAAATGGTCATAGCTTGTTGCGCGGTCGGCTGCGTGAACAGACAAGGATGTAAACCAAATGTATCTTTTTACCACATACCTGCTGATCAAGACAGAAGGCGGCGATGGATAGCAGCCATCAATCGTAAGGACTGGCAACCCTCCAAGTATTCACGTATTTGCAGCGAGCATTTTTTACAAGGTAAGAAGGTTAAACGTAAATATATTTCATAAGCAAGGAGACACAATTATAGATTGTAAAAATAAGGTGAAAGATAATAAGCAATAATGAGTAACTGAAATAACGCTCCTACAGACGCTATGCTACTGTAAGTGCCGCCGAATCGGATTTGTTTTTGTTTTTTTCTCTACGGATAAACAGTGATAAAGAAAAGGGACATTGTCAAAAATCCATACGGCTTTCATTCTTACATAAAACTGGTGCAGATTATAGGCTATCTCCTTTCTGACCCTCGGTTACATTCGCATGATTCTAAGTAGCAGTAAGATGAAAGGATAAGAAACTCTGCACTGCTGTTGCTCCCAAATAATTTATTTCGCACCACAAGATAACGTTTCGGGCGTCACTTAGCCCTTCGTCTAAGTAGCAATAAACCATGTATCTATTATCAGTAAACACACTGTTGATCACTAAACTACTCATTTATTTTACCAGGACAGAAGAGCCAGGACCCCTTGTCACCTGATTATGTGCCATCTGTATTTGCCCACACCAAGTCTCCGGCCAAAAGACGTGCCCTGAAGACTCTCCAGAAATATGGCATGAGGCAAGAAATCAAGAGAAAAAAGAAGCTACAGTCATCTCAAAATGAAGACGCCAGTGCACTCCTCACTGTTGAGGCAACTGGATCTGAAGAGAACAATGAAAATGTAGCTGACATGTGTAAGGATGCCACTTCAAATGGTGATGTGATGTGCCAAACAGACCTCAATGCAGAGTACATTGACATACTTCAAAGTGAGTGTCAGGTTCTTCGAAGTGAGACATTTACACTGAAAGAGAAGCTAAGCGTGCATCTCCTTGAACAAAACAGTTTCAAAAACAAAGAAAAACTAAGAACACTTACAGGACTACACAGATATGAAGTGTTTATGGCTGTTTTTGACCTAGTAAAGCCAGTCCTCAAAGACACTAAACACATGACAAGTTTCCAACAACTACTTATTACATTAATGAGGCTGAGAGGTAATTTGCAGGTTTCATTTTTATCTTATCTTTTTGATGTTCATAGTTCTACTGTTTCCAGAGTTTTTACCAATGTGATTAATATATTGAATGATATCCTTGTACCAGTATGTGTGTTATGGCCAGAAAGGGAGCATGTTGAAACATCTATGCCTATGTGCTTCAGAAAATCCTTCAAACATTGCATATCAATTGTAGATTGTTTTGAGATATTCATGGATAAACCAAAAGATCTGAAGGCAAGGGCACAGACATACTCTCAATATAAATCTCACAACACCATGAAGTATCTTATAAGCATTACTCCTCAAGGCGTCATTTCCTTCATCTCAAATGGCTGGGGTGGACGCACTACAGATGCACACATTACAGCAAACAGTGGCTTTTTGGATCACCTTCTACCTGGAGATGTAATCCTTGCTGACCGTGGTTTCACAATCCAGAACCAAGTCGGGCTGTACTGTGCAAAAGTCGAAACACCTGCGTTCACACGGGGCAAAAAGCAGCTGGGTGCAGTTGAACTGGAAGATAGCCGAAGACTTGCAGCAGTCCGCATACATGTTGAGAGGGTCATTGGACAAGCACGCTCAAAGTATAAAATGTTGCATGGACCGGTGCCCATTAGTCTTTTGTCCAGTGATGATGCAACGTACACTACTTTGGACAAAATAGTGAGAGTGGCATGTGCCCTAACTAATCTGTGCCCTTCTGTTGTGCCAACTGATTAACAATCATCTTCAAATGTTTACTACACATCTACTGTACAGTTAGTAATATGAAATCAATTCCAAGAAAGTGCAAAATCAACTTTATTTGTGTACTGTAACTTCACACATCAATGAATAAAAAAATTAAACGTGTGTTGTAAAACAGAATAACATCGTGCAAGGACTGCTATTATTTCGACAGTATATTCCCAATATAGACGCGATCATTTATTAATTCATATCTTACAATTTCAGCTATTAGTACATCTTTTCTTAAAATCTACACGGTAAACACATTTATTTTAAAACCTGAACTACGTATAACATTTTTAAAAATAGGTTGCGTTCACATTATGTATTTCTATTTCAGATGGAGGGCAGGTATCACTACAAATCGATGGGAAAGAACCAGTTTTTGAAAGAAATTTAAAAAAAAGAAAATGTCAATGTTTTCTCTGATCATTTTTTGATAGTGATTGTATTCACAAACCTGACATTATTCTTATGGCTGAAAGTGCTTTCTACTGACCAACATCACGCACATGTTTTTGAATATTGTCTCCACTTTTGGACACCTTTTATGAGGAAACAATTAGACCATATGTGTTGGAAGATATGACTTTGAACTTCGTGACAGTTTTTTTCCATGTGAATTGGCCCAATTATTACAGATAAATTAGCAATAAACTAAGACTAACAAACAGTTACCTTAGTTACTGCCATGGAATTTATTAGTTGCCCTACGCTTCAGTATTAAACTGTATGCTCTTTAGAATGTTGTCATGTGAACACAACCTATTGCACATTCTTAACACAAACGACTGCAAACAAGAATGAGAGCTATTATAAACTTGGCTTTACTACTCCTTCTCTCCCACCACTGACTCTGTGCTCTGTGTGGTGTCTGATGGCAGCATTACTGGACATGTATATATTTTGGCCAATAGCTCAGGTAAAATTGCTGCCCTATAGAACATTTCTACATTTTGCAATGCTTCTGTAAAGAAAGCATTGTCAGGCATAATCCTCTGTAAAAAACAATCTGATTCAGACCACACCATGAAGTCACAGTACATTCGCTCTGTCACAAACAACTGAGTTTGCACCTGGTAGTAGTACGCGTGATCTCTGCTCAGTGCGTAAATCCCATTTGTGTTGTCAAGGCAGAAATGTTTCTTGTCTGTGGCACCAAGAACTCCAGCACCTTTGGCACAATGTGGACACTTAATCTCCAGAACACCATTACCACAGCAGGTGCAGGAAAGCAGTGCATCTGGAGAAGCTCCGAGGTATGGCCATCGAGGGTTGATGTGCAGTCCGGAGTCACAAACTCTCAGGTCCTGATGCTGTGGTCCAGCGATGGCTTCATATGTCTGCCTCGCTATTTTTTCATGTTCACATCCCCATCTAACAAACAAGAAAGCCAAGTTGTTATGATTTCAACCATTTTCCTTCAGGGTTTATACAGGCAGAAGCGAGTTCAATTGAATGCTTTTTAATGTCATTTTAATCCCACAAACGCAGAAAAAAATGACACATTTTTCCTTTCTTAGAATTTCATCAAAAAGAGAAACGATAAATTGGAAAAAATGGGATACTTGTAAGTAAAAAAATGTGGTTAATGTCAGCCAAAGCATGTTTTAGACCATCATTTTGGTATTTTCAATGAACTTGTACAGTAAAAAATGTGGAGTGATGTCATAATTTTTTAATGACATTTAAGGCCTAGATTTTGGCACACTTCATTGAATAACTTCTAATGCTTTTTTGTACCCGCGGAAACCCTGTTCTCAGTCTTTAACTACAATTTTCCTATAAGCTCCTAAGACCGTTCTCTGAACTTTCCTTAACATTGTAACACGTATAAATGTGCTTATTCATATTTGATTTGAAAGCTGTAAGCATAGTCTCACTATAAAAAAATGTCTTGAATGTTTGTGTCATCATACACATGCCTTGTTGCCACTGTAGAAAAGCGGCCCTGGTTGGGATAACATATCTGCCTAATCAAAGATTTGGAAGGATTTGTTGGGTCGGTTCTTGCTGCTGATTTGAACCTGGATGCTGTCACCCTGCCCGCTCTCATGTCAAACCATAGCCTGGACTGTCCCTGTTGCCGTGTCTCTTCCTCAACTTTTACTGCCTACAACATTCAAAATAGCATTAAAACAACACTCGCAAATTTCAGTATATATATAGTTTTGATTAAGAACATTAGTTACCTGCTCTTGTGTGACTTCCATGTTCATGAATTCCTCGTCACATTTCATCATAAGGTCAGAGGCAGACAACCCGCGGTTATGAGACTTGTAGAACTCAGTCAGAGGCTGTGGCAGTTTGAGAGAAATCACCTTTGGCACAAACTGATTACAGTACTCTGGCAATACCCTCAGGAGGCCACTCTTCTCTGATGCTGTTGGGGCTGCATTGTCCAGATCTTTGTAGAACTTCTCTATGGCAGCTGTGGACACACCTCTTTTCGCTCTTCTCTTTTCAGGTTGTCTTGTATGGGATTTGGTGTTTGTGTCATGTTTCTTGGCTGGATTTGAGAAGTTGATTGCAGTCGCTTCTTCATAAAGAGCTTTTCCTGTTTTGACAGGAGGAAGGCCCCACTGCCTAGGCCCATCTGTGCAACTTTTATCCTCTAAACGTTTCACCCCAGCGTCAAGTGCGTAGAGGAGCGCTGTGACATGAGAGCACACTTCTCCCAGACCTGCTTTGCATGTGCAGTGGCCACACATTACTGTTCCATCCTTTTTTACAGACACCCAGGGCTTAAGAGGAGCTTCAGACAGAGACTGACTGTGATGAACCTGAAATGATAAATAAAAGTGACGCCTTTATATTGTTATAGTTGTGGACAGTGTTGGGCAAGTTACTTAAAAAAATCAATATAATCTATATTAGTAGTTACAGCTCTAAAAATGTCATATGTTTGTATTATATATTCCTGTATCAAAAATGTAGCTGAGTTACACTAATTTGAGTTACTTTTGGCAAAATATTTACTGAATATAGTAATAATGCCACCAAGCAAAAGTTCAGTCAGAGATTTTCTTTTCATTCGCTTTCCCCCATTCTCTTGTGTTTTGTTTTGACGACATTCACTACAGACTGCAGATCTAATTCACCAGTGTCCAACTTGTTTGGCATTTTTTCATTGATACATTTAAATGCTCTTGTAACTCGAGTTACTTAAAATGTAATGACTAATATATGCCCGTATTTTGTATAAGTAATATGTCATATTCCTTAGTTAGTGAAAAAAGTAATACATTTTTGTAACTCGCTACTCTTGTAATACGTTACCCCCCAACACAGTGGTGGACATGCTTTTCTGTGGATAATTGTAAAAATAATATTGATCCAAAAAGTCTACAGGCCTACATGTTAACAAAGATACTGTAACTAATAAGCATTGCGTAAGTCTTACCTTTGCCATTATTAGATACATTGTCCCTCCAGTGTGACAGTAGCATCTCGTCGCGGTGACCCAGCCAGCAACAAAAAACTGGTAAGCGTCCAGACTTTTGTAAGCTTTTAAATCAGCTCCAGTATAAGGAGATACACCGTTTACAACATAATGGTATAAATCGTGAGGGGTGAATTCTGGCAAAGTCGGCGATTTGATCATTTCAGTAAACAGAGCAGGAGCGAGAAGGTAAGGGTCTGTTGGCAAGCTAGCTATCGCTAACTTTTGTATATATCTCTGCCTATGAGTCCCGGACTAAGTGTGCTACTTCAGCTGACAAGTGCACTGAGCTCGGACTTGCTGAAGCCATGGCTAACTCGCAAAAAACAACAACAACAATCGCAATCCTAACTTTTTCCCTCAGTATAACACTCCCGTCCGTACTCCCGTCGCTCCCCTTGACGTCCGTCCTGGCTCACTCACATGATCACGTGACTACACGCAACGGGTCAATAGACCCTTTAACTGCTGACATCATCAGTGACATCAGCTGGAGGCAGGAAGTGATCAAGTGAAATAAGATTAAACTAAAACTAGCGATTTTAAGTGTAAAACTACAACTGAAAAATGTGGTCCTGTTATGGCTTAAGGTGCAAGAACAAGAGGAATGACATTTGAGAAGATAAAATAAGGTTTATCTGATATTTCCAAAAACAGTTAGACATTTGTTTATCGTTACTATGACAACAGCTACAATGGAAATAGATAGGAATTGAGCTTCCCGCCTCCAGCTAAGCCCGGAATTTTACAAACAATTAAAGGGTCTATTGCTATCTGTACATCACACCTTCTAATTAAGCCGAAATATATAAAGTTAAAATTATATTGTTTAGATGAAATTTTGTCTTGTCCACGAGACCTAGACTTATATTAATAAAATTAAATTCATACATTGTCCTGTAAATACAAACTCGTGTGAAAGTGTAATGCAATATGTTATATCTCCACCCATTACGTAACAAGATGACTTGAATATACAATATTACTATTAACTCTCACACACCCTAACTTTTTCTAACTTACATTTTCTTTATTTATGCATTCTCTGTTATTGTTGTCCCTCAATTGCCTCAAGGATAATCATTTTGAAAAATCACTTTGTCTTTGTCATTCTGTCCAAAATCACCAATTCAAATATTCCCCATTCATATGTGATTGCAATAGTGATCACTTGCCAAAACACATGGACTGATTTTTCAAATGCAAAGCAATCGTATTATTAAATTCATTTATTAACAAGGTCTAGAACACTGTTCGCTCCGTGTGCGTTTTGCTTTGTTCACTTTTAATGGCTGTAGCTACCCACTCTGAACTATTCACACAATTTTCTCTGTCATGTCTACTAATCATATTCAAAGAAACAATAATCAAAAATGTCTCCTAGATTGTTAAGAGTTTGATTTTATAGCTAGCTATAACAAATGGCAATTTTGAAAATTTCGATTTTCCACCAAAAAATTGCAGGCTTCTACAAAAGTAAGGCATTCAGTATCATCTTTCAACTCTACTTTTTTGTTATTACGACTATAACCTAGCCTGCAAGAAGATTACAGATTACAATCGATCAAAGGTCTTGAGTTAAGGTTTCACACAGATGAGTCCACTCAAGAAAAACCTCAAAAAGCATTTCAATTTTTTTCACAATCACAGATCACAGTCGAGTCTTTCGTAGCCAAAGTCCTTTTATCTAGCGTCCAAATTGCTTCCATGTTCAAAAAATATTTGAATGCCACTCGTTTTGCAAAGACAAGTCATTTAGGCGGCATTGAGTTGCCTGTGTACCCAAATGCATTGGTATAAATAAAGTTGCCTTGCCTTTCACAACCATAATCGATTATTAAAATCAAACCAGTCCTGGCATCGGTTCAAAGATAACTCAGCCCCACATCCACTTTTTTTCCTAATAAACATAAATGAGTGCCAATATGTTGTCTACATCCTTCATATTTTGCACTTTAGTCCTTAGTTTTATATATATTGTCTGAGCATTAACCGCTCAAAGAAGGGCTGAAGCCAAAGCTTATAAAGGCGCCCACCCAAAATAAAAATAATAACATCTGACATTAACTCATTTACAAGTAAACAAATCAATCAAACAACAGACATAGGCAACCATAAGCAATAAATGATGAACCAGAACCAAAAATCTAAAAACACACAGAAAATAAAGAACAAAAGAATGTCACTAGTTTACTAAAGGTGCATTAATACCATTATATCTGAATCTTGCTACTCCATTCATTACCCATCCTCCAACTAATAATTTAAATTGGTTTAATTATCATATTAGTTATATTCGTTAATTGAGTTATTTGTGAGTGTGATGTAAGCCCTGCATAATGAGGTGCATTAAAAGCCAGGGTGGATAGACGGGCCAGTTGAAGAGGGCAGTAACTCCCCTCAACAAAACCCCCCCACCCAGTGCCCTAACACTATTTGTTAATGATTCATGCTGATGGTGCATTACAACAAACAAGTTTAGCCGTGGGAGCTCCCTCTCAACAGATCATAACTGTCCTACCCTTAATCTTCAATTTGTAAATTCTTACCAATGAAATGACAACCTCCAACAGCAACACTCTCCTTTGATTATAAGAAAACACAACATAAATCATCCTACCGCCTCCTAGTTGCAACACACTTCTTCTTCTCTATACTTTCAAAAGTATTTGTTATTAGTATCATTAACAGGTTATATTGACATTCGTTTCAACTCCAATTCCAGTTTAGTCCACAATACACCATAAACTTTGGCCTAAAACCTTTTCAAAGGTGAGCAATGTTTCCTGATATGTCCTAAGTGTAATCATCACGTAATTCATACACGACAGACGTTCTTGGAACCTTCTTTCTATTGGCCGTCTAACAGTTTATCTTAGCTTTACAAACACTCTGTACAGTTTGGACTCTCACTCAACAAGTCACAAACTCATGATCTTTATTTAAATAATGCAGTCTTTCCGTCCAAAAGCTCCAAACTTATGATTACTCGGATAGCTCTTTTGCAACAATACTATTGTGTATAATGTGTTTTTATAAATACCCCAAACCACTAGACAATGATATAAATATGTCAAAATCCAAGAACAGTAAAGATATTTAAAGTAAAGATATGTAAAAATGTGCTTTGCTTTGCATTACTAAAGCTTCTAGATCTTTCGTAGAATATATTTAATATTGAAGCTTTCCAATAATCTGTCATCTATAATAACACCAAGAATTTATTCATCACTCGCTCTATACAACACCCTCTATCTAATGCTCCTGAGCATTGAATTACTTGCCAAAATCATCATTTGCTTACTCAGATTTAGATATAATTATTGTTGAACCACATTCTACCCTTTGAGTTTCCAATTAAAATCCACACAGTGCGTAAGTCTCACTGAGCAAACTATTTAACGTCAGCAGAACAAGATAAATTAATACTTGAGTGACGTACAACATGTCGTTAATTACACTATTAAACAATTTGGCCCAGAAAAACCTTGAGGTTAAAACCACACACCAATTGTCGATCAACTCGACTATTAATCACCAATTTTTCAACGATTGTTTCTACTTTTTAAATAACTTAACCCACCTGGTACTACCCCAATCCCATTAATGTTCTATTTATTAATTAGTTATTCATAGTTATTGTATCAAACGCTTTACTCATTCACATAAATACCCATGCATAATTTCTTTTATCTACGAGCATTATTATTTCATTCATTATAATCAAGAAAGCGCGTGAAGGTTTGAAGTGATTATGCCAATAACCAAAACTGATTGTCCGAGGAGTACAATTACACCTTTCAATAAACTGTCAAGTCTAGAGTTATAAACCTTCTCTAAGATTTTGAAATCGGTTAAAATAACAGGCCTGCTTAGTTTTGAAGAATGTTATCTTCCTCCTTGAAACAGAGAAGGAATCACCTTGCTACTTCATACATCAGGAAATTCGTCCAGTTTGCAACATAAGTTACAGATGTAACGGCTTAGAATACTTTCAATAACACTTTTAAAGTTCAATCCGATTCATGGTAATCCTGTCGAGTTGTATTTTTCACCCCTTTTAACAATGCCAGTATTCTCCTTTTTCCTCACAGTTTGAGAACATGACATAGGATTTGTGTCTATCATCACAATTATAGTTCTCAACATTGTATTGTGCCAGCAAATTCGTCCAACATCTACAAAGAAATTTAATTAAATATCGTACTACTTCATTATATTATTTAAAGTGTTTATCCTCAATCTTTTAAATATTGGATAATTAATCTTCTCCCGGTCTTATTTCTAATTATACTATTAAGAATTCCATAAACCTTAATATTATATTGCATCTAACAACTTTATGTATAAAATCCTTTTACATTTTCTAATAACCGTCAGCTATTTATATTTCATATTATCTTCAAGCTTCTTTGTTCATCATTTATACATTTTTAGAGTGCATTTTTTTCGCATCATTTAGAATTCCCTTAAACATCCAGGTTTCTTTCACACTTTCTGATTTACAATAGTTATTGTGGCAATTTTTTTCACTATACTTTAGAATATTCCGTAAACTCCATTCATACTTATTATATCATTCTCTTCTATTATAAATACTCCAGTCGTTACTAATATCCTTTTTAAAATACCTCAATAGCTTTTCTTTTTTACCCTCTAAACATACATTTTTCAATCATCATATTTAATAATATCCATCTTTTACAATTACAAAAACTGCAGAGTGACACTAATATCATTTATCATTAATCCACTGACGATCACTATCTATTCATTTGAGACAACACTAATGTTAGAAAACTGTTTTAAAGCTTTTATTGGTTATTTTGCAAGAGCTTTCGACTATTGAAGGGATACATGAAGCCTTAATTTCTTAATTTACTATTGTAAAGATCTCGAATATTGACAGCATTATAGCCTCTAGTAAAGAAGTTATTTCAGGCGATGTCATCTCCATGTTCCTGTAATCATATTTATTTTGTAAAAATCTGTTATTTCTTCAGCAATTCTCCTAATGAAAAGTCCCAAGCGATGACTATATAAATATATGTCAATACAGACATGTAAATTATGCTTTTACATTACCAAAATCCATACCTTTCCCGTTTTATACTTGATTGTGTACTGGTGCCGCATCGTACAATATTTATCATAGCGGCAAAGCAATCCTCCCCTTTCCTGCAGCTCTCATCCTGCATCAGTTCTCTCCTTCCTTGAGATTCGTGTAGTCCTCGTTATGAAAATGTTGTCCCTCTTAGGTGTTTAGCGCGCGCAGGATTGCTTCACGATCCTTCCAACGCAGTATTTGGCTATATAAGTCTCGGCCAATCTCTTCCCGCCCGTTGGGTTTATCCCTACGCGTAGCCCCTCCACCTCCACCGTGTGCTGTATGTAACTTCTCCCTCATAGTTGTTTACTTCTCCTCGCGTCGCCCATCTCCCCAGGCATCTCCAACACCCCTCAAAACAGGTGTCCCTCTGTCCCTCCAGAACTCCAGTTGTCCCTGATAGATATGCAAATTCACACACTTTTATAAAGATCTTTTGTTTGTTGTGCGCTCAGTGAGGTCTAATTTCCTCTTCAGATGCACCTCACCTCCGTTAACTGTAGGCTTGTTTTAGCTCTTGAATGCCTTGGCTGTGAATCCAATTCGGTGTTGTCTTCCCATGATGAATTTAATAATCCCTTTGAAGTCTCCTGTTGTTTTGTATTATTCCCCGAACTTTCCCTTTGCTCTCCATGAGTCCGTAGACTCGACCTAGCTACCACGTAATCCCATCCCCCCATTTTCTGCACTGCTTCGGCCTTTTTGTCAGGTTTAGGCATTTCCTCTCCAACCGGGACTCCCAAAATTTTACGCCACACTGTTCCACACTGCTCACACTGCTCACAGCCCACATTTTCCGTGGTACCAAATAGTGCAAATAGTTAAAATCACACTTTACGCCAACACCTTCAGGAGCCCCATCTACAGCGAACTGTCTGACGCATTTGATTTGAATTGCGCTCCTATTGCCCAGGCGTTTAGATGAGTTAGGGTAGAGATGAAGAAGAACAACCTATCATTGATGTGGAGTCAGGGATAAACCTGGCGAAAATGAAGAAAGTAAAAACATTCTACTGATAAACCTATCTACAACAGACATTACTGGAGGCTTGCATAGAAAGGAAAAAGATGGGGAAGAACTAACCTAACCCATCATGGTCAAGTTCTGAATCACAAGACAAACTATATGTCTGCAGAAAGCCAACAATTAAAGGACCAAGATTATATAAATGAGGACTATACCGAAGATTATGAGGAAGAGAAAATATACTGCTACCAAAAATAGAGAACACGTGAAAAGGGAACATGCATTTTCGAACAGACAAACTAATAATGTATCCCACTAGTACCACCAAATAGCGCCAAAATGAAGTATGAATTCTGAGTAACTATTTTATATTTTATTGATATTTAATTAATTTTGACTAGTCTCCTTATACACAATAAGGAAGGGTTTAGAATAGCACATCTTGTAAATAATTAACAGTGTATAAGAATAAAAACAACTAGATAAAAAAATATGTTTGTTTATAAATTTGAATGCTTTTACATCTCGAAACACATCAGATACACATTATAATAGTGTGGCAATTCAAGTTAAGCATTTTTAGAAAGGACAGAAACAATGAGTAGCCATTTATGATTCCCAAAATAATATACCTGTAAAAGAAAAGAAGAATTTCTATTGCCATCTGGAAGCTATTTACAAGTTTTACACCTACCTATCATAAAACCTACTACAATTGGATGTTATTATCGCCCACCAA